>PVLA01000004.1:845715-1370607 GCA_004027455.1 Hydrochoerus hydrochaeris
GCATGCAATGCATAACATTCACTGGGGAGCCAGCAAAAATGAAACAACCTCACTTACATGTCAGGCAAACTTTGCTGTAGAGGTGACCTTCTTGCTCACACTTGAAAATGAGCAGAAGTTTTCATGCAGAGGAATGGAAACTCTAAGAACAAGGGACAGGATGTGCAAAGGCAGTGAGGTATGGAGAGTTCCCTGTGTCTGGAAAGTTTAAAGTAATTCAATATTTCTGACAAGTACATATTTTATTATTATTGGAGCATAAACCACAAGGGGACATGTGTCAAGGGATGAGGCAGGAAAGATAACAAGGAACTACATCCACTATTCCACTGATAGAAAATTTAACTTTCCAGTGAAATGCCTCCCCAAACTCTGATATGCAAGGGAATCTGCATGGTGGAATGCAGATTCCTGAGCTTCAACTCCCAAATTCCTCAATCAGTGGCTTGAGAGAAGACACCCAACCTCTGCATTTCTAGTAAGTATTCTAGATGACTCAATGGTAGTTGGATGAAAACCATACTTGGAGAAATATTGTTGTGGAACAATGGACACCCTTTGGCCTTTGTTTCATGGGGCAGTAATGTGATTGTCTGCATATGTTGGAACTGAGGGAGTTTGGAAGAAAAGTTTCACCATGATAGAGCATTGAGAAGCAGGAATGGAACCGCATTAATCCAAGTAAGAAAGGAGGGAAGCCATGGCCAGGTGCACGCAGTGGGGGAAAACGTGACTTTTTAAAAAATCATTTTATGTACAGTGAAAACTTTTACCCGATTTTCTTTTTTTATTTCTGTTTTCCAAACTAGCACATTTTTTCTTCCACTGTTAAATGGGATTTGCTGTGTTCTCTTTAGTTTTGTTTGTCCTGTGTGCATGTTACCTGTTTTTGATTTTTTTTGTTCTTCTACACATAATGTATCAGCTTTCTTTCTAGTTTTAATGTACTTTCTTACCTCTGGGCTGCTAATAGAGACACTTCTTATTTCACAATGATAGATATTTATCCATTACCCATGTGCTTATAGGGATTAACTTGAGTCTATTGTTACAGTTTTCATTAACTGGAATAACTTGTTTCAGTTTTTGATCACCATGAACCTTAAAATGAGTTTCTTTCATAAGACCAAGAAAGTTTACTGTCCTCTCATCAATCCTTATTATCTACCTAAGGAAAGAGTAAAATCTCAATTTTCTAGCCTCATGGAAAATTACAAATTTGTGCATGCTCAGTTATAGCTATACTTTGCAATGAAGAACATCATTTTTATTGTATACACATCTGGATAGTATTAAAAGTAAGTTTGCTTTTCAAGAGTTAATAGTTTTTCTGGGCAATAAAATAAAACTTGCCACACAATTTAGGGAAGCAGGTTTTGAATTGACAACCGTTCACACAAATGCATAGCCTCACCAATCTGGAAATAATAGTGCATATGTTCAATGAAAACTTTTTAATGGATTTATAGCCCAGTCAGTTTTGAAAATACCCATTTCCCCATTTTCCCAGTTATCTTAGATAGGTAAAGATTTATGTCTAGCAAATAGAGATATTTTGCCTTTTTTATATTATTAAATTCCTAGGAGTAGGGAAGACTTCTTTTAAAAAGTGATGTTAGTGTTTATTTTCAAGGCTCATAGAGCTTTTATGCCTGCATTTTTTTTATGTGTCAGAAAACAGTTAAAATTTATGATAATGTCAAGGTAAAAGATTTTTTCTTAAATTTGTAAATTTTCAAGGTTTTCTAACACTTTCACAAACTTGAACTTTTAGGTCATTATAACAAGAAAGTCTGGTGTGTGGGCTTCTGATGATTGAAATTGTTGAATAAAAAATAATTTATTCTTACAAAAATATAAAAATAAGCCTGGCATGGTTGTCCTTGCTTGTAAGCCCAGTGATTAGGAAGCTGAGGCATGAGGATTATGGCAAGATTGAAAGCAGCCTGGGCTTGTAACATTTAAAGATGTGGATTGTGCAGCTCCGTTTTTATATCATTTCAGGAGCATTTCCTATTTATTACATAGTTTTAGAAAACATTGTTTTTCTTTCTTCTAGCAACTGTAATAAATTGACAAGCTTAGTGGCTTAAAACCACTCATATTTATTCTCTTAGTGTTTCAGAGGTAGTCTGACATCGAGGTGGCCACGGGGTCGAGCGCCTTCTGAAGCACTAAGATGAAATCACTTTCCAGGCCTTGTCCACCTTCCCGGCTGCAGTCTTTGCGTTCCTTGGCTCTTGGCCCTTGTTTTCCATCTTCAAAACCCGTAGCATAGTATCTTTTTTCAGCAGTGTCACACTGCTTCCTTCTTCAAATGTCCCTCCGGCCTGATGACATTTAAGGCTCCCGTGGGGTAACCTCTGGTAACCTCCCCATATCAAGATCCTTAACTTATCTGCATCTGCACAAGTCTTCCTGCCATATAAAGTAACAGGTTCCTGGGATTAGAATCTGGATATCTTTGGAATGAATTATTCAACCTATAATGGTTGAATTATAGTTAACATAATGGTGTAAGATTCATTTTATGATTGATTTAGGCTTTAGGAACAGTTGGCCTTGTCTTGTTGTCTCTTGGCTATTTCCCCCTGGTATTATGCAGTTATAAGGAATTGTAATATTAATTTCCAAACTCATACATCTTTAGGTTCATGTTTGGTTATATTTTTATTTGATTATATTTTTGTTTACATTCTGTTGTAGAATTATAGTTCAGACATACATATGTAATTGTATATTATACGTGTATATGCACATGCATACACTTACATGTCTGTATGTACATAGCATATATATTTGTGTGTGTGTAGGTATTCATATACATGTATCTAAATATTCATCTGTATTTTTATACATACAAATGCTTTTATTCTCCAGATTGCATTCTAGACTGTTGGTTGAAAGTACTTATCTCTCCATGCCCTCACCAACATTAAGTATTATCATTTTATAATCTTTGCATTTGGATAAAAATATCAGGTTGATATTTTAATGGTGTTTCTTTGATAGCTAATTAGAGTGGTTTCTTCGTGGCTGACATTATATTTATTCCCCTATGGGTTAATATTTCTTTAAAACTTTTTTTGGTATATAAGATGACATAAATATATGTAAATTTATGTATAAATAAAAGTAAGTATTTACTTCAAACTCCTTGGCTCAAAAGTCCATGTCCTTACTGACATCACCACGATTTGTGACAATTTGAATCAGCCTTAACAGTGGACTAAAATTACAAATAATGCAAAACCATGAGGTTTCTACCTCTGTCTGTGTGTTTTTCCTTATGGTACCTTGCTGACAACACTTACCTCTCATGTTAATGGGATCATTTTCTATAGCCATAGTTATTTGACCTGAAAAAATACTCAAGAAAAGAAGAACTGATAAATTAACCTTAATCTTATTACACAAAGGCTTTGGTTTAGCTACTAACGGCCTAAATATAACCACACTGACCCACTTAAACCAAACTGACAGATCTTATAATTACACTGTAATTCCTGCTCAGAAGCTGTATAAGAAATGATATACCTTGGACCTAAGCTTCTCGATCCAGAAGCACCGTGTCCTTGAAGTTAACTCAGTCTAAAACACTGATTAATGACTAGTGTTCACTGCTACCATCCAGGAGCATCGAGCATTTCATATGTAACTATACGCAGAGTTATATATGTACTGCTCATATCCATACACACCACTCTACTTAGTTGTATGGTCTCTGATCTCTGGCATTTTTTAGTATGAGACAGTAGATCTCCCTACTAATAGGTAGAGTATTTATAAATAATGGAATGGACTCACAAACCCATGAAGCTTGAAGAGTAATAGACAGATAAAACTTTTTAAAATAGTCACAGGGTCGTTTTTCAAAATATCAGGCTTCTAGCCTGAACTTTGCTATCAGTCATCTTTCTGACTGGGGAGGGATTCCTCATTTTCTTCCTCCTCCTACCCACCCCTTTTCCTCTCTCCCTCACTCATTTCTCTCTCTCTCCTGCCTTTTATCATTCGTCTTAACTTTCATCCTAATGGTGGTATGAAGGACTTAACCATGAAGCAGATGTGGCCCCTAGGCTCCAAGAGCTTTTACTCTAAGAGGGACTGATGCACAAACCACTTTTGACTCTGGGACAGTCACGGGACCTTTCTTGCAGAAGCATTCAGGAGCAGAGCCCAGAAGAGAGCTAGTATGACGGCTTCCTAGAACAAATGGCAACAAAGTTCAATCTGTTTTTTCCCAATTTTATTAGTACATGTTTGTAGTACATAGTGATTGCATTCCTCGAGGGGAGTTGGTACATGTACATAACACATCTTAATTCTTTTTTCGTCCTCTTGCCTCTCCTCCTCCTCACCTCCTTTTCTCTCTCTTTTCCTCCCTCCTTCTGTTTTGTTTTGTTTTTTCAGACAGGGTCTCACTATGTAGTTCAGACTTGCTTTGAACTCACTATGTAGCCCAAGTTGGCCTCAAACTCTGAGATTCTCTTGCCTTAGCCTCCTGAATGCTGGAATTATAAGGCTGTAGCGTCACAGCCTGGCTCCTTCATCTCTTGATCCCCTTTCCATTTGCAAAAGATCTGGCACTTTATATTTACTATCTTTTACTTTGCTATGTAGCCTTCCTGTTTGTGAGATGACAGCATCCATCTCAATGTTGCTTTCAGCTCCATTGTTGGTTTGGGAGCTCTGCAAGAGGCGAGTACTCCATGTGGTTTATTGATGGATCTTCCAGACAGCTGTTTTACAAGAGAGACACTCTTATCTCTGGATCTCTACTACTAGCCTCCTTCATGGAGGGCAACCTCTCTAGCCCTGCAAGGATGAGGCATCTTTTCTCTCTTGGGGGCTGGGGTCTGACTCAACCTTGGATAGCCCTCTTCTGGGACCATCCCTACTTGCAAAACAGAGGAGAGACTGAGGGTACTTTTGCAGAATCCTGCAAGGATTCTAAGTCCTTACCCCTCCAGAGGCTGTGGGCTGCATATCATGTTCACATTCTTTACTTATCTGTTACATCCATCAGGGAATCGCTCCTGTAGAAGAACCTTTCATTTCCCATACCTTCCCATTTTCTCCTCTTAGATCCTGTAAAGTTGTTATCAGATACCTTTCTAAACCTGTGCTTCTGGCATCCAGAGAATGCCTGAGGAAAACATTGCATTCTCCTCCCATCCTGGCCTGTCTTCAGCCTTTGTGGGTTTGTTTGTTTGTATTTTTGTTTTCTATTGGGGATGAGGTAGTTCTCTATCAAGAAAGAGAGATACAGGCTGGGGATTTAGCTCAGTGGCTTAAGTGCCTGGTAAGCATGAGGTCATGAGCTCAATCCCCGGTACAAAAAAAAAAAAAAAAGAGAGAGAAATACATTACTTTTGTTTTCTTTGCTTTGCTTATTCTTTGTAGAACTATGACTCTTACCTTATGACATTATATTTTTAAATTTGGGTAATATCCCCGGAATAATAACTCTGCTTATTATTTGTTCTTGGTTTTAGCATTCAGAAATAACCCAACAAGTTCATTTTTATTTACCTTTTTATCTTCCTCCATGTTTTGTTTAGTGAGAATGAATTTGTTTAATAACACTAGAACAGTTTTCTTTCAACCTATTGCTCATTGATGAAACTTTCTTCACATTTCTATCCCAGTCTTTTAGTGTTATTTCCTGAAGACTGATAATTTGGGATAGTCTGTTCACATTTCTACTCTCAAACTCTCAAGACAGCATTTAGAAGGTGACCAAAGTGGACCTGTAGGTGCAGACAATCTTGGGAAGTAGTGATTTCTAGGTAGGTGGGCTGAAGGTGGTCTACGAAGAATCAAAGTTAGTTTATAGCAGAATTCCTACACTGGCCATGACTGAGTGTTTGTATAATGTCAATATGGATCCTACTTTTTTTGTGTCTTGACACTGAGCATGGCTCCATGGCCAGATTCTCCTGGGAGTTTACAGCTCTCCAAACCCCACACTGTCCAAGTTCAAGGTGAGCCGTAGGGGATCTTTTAACACTGTTGGCGGGGGAGGGGAAAACTTTTCTCAGTGGGCATGGAGCACAGGTCAGAAAGAAGACAGGTTCAAAACAATAAAAAGTACCTGCTGGTGTGCGTTTGTTTGTTTGTTTGTTTTGTTTTATCTTGGTTTGGTTTTTTGGTATATGAGGGGAGTGAATAAGTGAAAGATTTTGTCCCCTTCTTATATACTCATTTCTTCCTAAGCTACCATTTCAGTAGGGGACAAGCTTATTCAACTTCATTTACCCTTATTAGAAAACCAGTTCATCCTGATAGATGAATAAGCACACGGGATCACAAACCTTATCCATTGTATAGGTTAAGTTGTGCAATAAGTAGAAAATCTTGTTGAATATATATATATATATATATATATATATATATATATATATATATATATATTGGCCTAGACTAGCTATATTCTTAATACTTTCTGATAACCTCAATTTTTACTTAGTTCTACAATCAGTTTTATTGCAGTTGCAACCAAATTATGCTTTAAGATTCTGCCTGTATAATTATTTTGTCTGTAGGAAAATGTTAGTAGTTCTAGCAGTTTTAATTCTTGTGTTTACTGACTGCTTTACTTTCTGAATCATAGGTTCGCAAATCAAGTCAAACAGGTTAGAAGACAAGTTATACTTTAATGTCACACCTACTCTTATCTTAAATGAGTGTGGGAATGTATCAGGCACTTTTACTATTTTAAGTCATTTGTTTCTGGCTCCTTGTATACTTTTTTAGATTCAATAAAACTTGAATTCACCCAAACCCTTTAAATATAAAAAACATATGAAAGTATGTGTAGTTAAAACCATTTATGTCTTTACTCATCCCTTTGAGAATTTGCTTAGATTCTTCCAAATACAAACTGTTAGTAGTGAAGTCTGACATAGTGGCTTGGAGGCCAGGATGTGCATTGTTCAGTCAAGAGAAGAAATAAACATTTTATGCCATTGATTTATACATTGTAGTTGCTGTCACTTATATAAGGGATGCCAAATACATGGACTTTTATATAAGGACTGTCATGAATACATGTGTAGGGAGTTAGGGAAGTCACAAAGTCTTTTTTTTTTTTTTTTCTTGTACCAGGGATTGAACTCACAACCACACACTTGCAAGGTAGGCACTTATGCCACTGAGCTAAATCCCTGGCCCAGTCACAAAGTCTTAAAACCATTCGGAGCTTGAGTGCCACAACAGGACAGTTGCCCTTGGTGTAGGCTTTTCACCTGTGGATCACAACTTCTTTCACATAGTTCTTTTAATATTAACAAACAGCTATTGCTCATCTACCAAATTTGCTTTTCTATGATTTCGACAGAAGACAGAGCCTTTAACCCATAGTTTATATAGCACTGTTTTAAGCCCTCTCCCACCATCTTTATTGCTTTTCTCTGGGCAGCCTATAATATATAATTAATCCTCATAGAGAAGCTCAGTGATAGAGAACTTCCCTGGAATCTGAGTCCCTGGGTTCAATCCCCAGCACCACCACCCTCCAGAACCAAAACAAGCACAGAAAGTTCTTTCTTGGATTTGTGTGTGGAATAAAGGAGGCAGGACTTGGATTTGGATTTGGATTTGGCCATGACATTTCTTAGAGCCATGTTAAGATCTAAGGTCTGTTAGCACTGCTGTCCTTCAGTTGTAAATACAGATCAAAATGAATCCGTTAAGTGAAAGTCTTTAGAATTTAACAACACCCTCTTGAGATTTTAAAAATTCAGAGTTCTTTCAAAACTCTGTTAATGCTGATCATTTCAGTGCATCTTAAGAGAATTAGTAGATACCCGAGCATTCGAAGTGTCCATTCAAGAAGCATTTTTTAAATGCCTATATAAACCACAGGCTATCAGGTGCTGGAAAACAGAGATCAATAAAATGTGGCTTTAGCCTTGAGGAACTCACAGACTAATATGGAAATCAGCAGTAAACAATTACAATACAGTGTGATCAGCACGTGGGTTGAGTCATGTTCAAGGCCTGAGAGAGTTGAGAGTGTTCTGTGAGGTAACCTCTGCTGCAGGCTCTTGTCTGCAGGGTCATACCTTTTATCTTCTCTGTATCGCCAACATTTGCATGCAGTGTATGCCAGACATGGGATTGAGGTGTTTATTGTTTTATTTCCATTTATTATGTCAGCTTCTTAAGATTTAGTCCCCGAATGTACCTCATATTATATTAGGGGAAAATGGGCAGAGATTAAATGACTTGCCACACCTAATAAGTACTGGATCCAAAATTCAAACCCAGTATAGCACCTATCCTTTATCCAGGGGAGTGGTTACAACCCAGGGTTGATTTTTCTTCCCAAGTGATGTTTGACAGTGTCTGTAGATATTTTGGATCCCACACTTCATCCAGTGGGTAGAGATCAGGCATGTTGCTAAACATCATCCAGAGGACAAGAAAATTCCTCAAAGAATTACTCAGGCTAAAATGTCAGAACTGAAAGGCTCTGCTCTAGAGCAGAGGGACTATTTTTGTGTCAGTCTCTAAAAAAATCATTTTTCATAGTTCCCAGGTATCTCTGGTAATTGGTTTCAGGAACACCTGAGAATACAAAAGTTCTCAGGTGCTAAAGTCTGTTATGTAAAATGGTGTAGTATTTGCATATAACCTATGTACATCCTCCTGTATACTTAAAATCATGTCTAAATTACTTAGAATATCTAATGTAAGGGCTTTATAAATAGTTGATAAGCTATCTTGTTTAGGGAATGAGGGTCATATATAATCAGTATTGACACAATTTCATTTTCAGATATTTCCAGGCCAAGTGTGGCTGAATTCACGCAGGTAGAACCTGTGGGTAGAGGAAGGTTGACTGTGCTTATACCACCGGGAACACTTTTTTTAAAACATGACTTAGTTTAGGGAAAAAATACTGCCCTAAAGCTCTAATTATCTGGGAAAGTGTGTTTTATCTCAGAATGTTCCTGAGCCTCAGTTTCTCCAATATCAGATTGAGAAAATACTGTACTTTGTGTATCTCTGTGATACACAAAGCGATCTGAGTAGGCTAAGAGCAGGGATCTGGGATATTACTAAGAAAGCCCTGTGGACAAGAATTATCCTCTGAAATGCTTACAGTCCTTGGTGTCAAAATGCTACTGTGGGCCATAAGAATTGGAAGACCCCACAGAGAACTTCTCTTTACTCTTTTCCTTTTGTCAGCCGAGTCTCCCTTTTTCTCTTTATCTTCCTACTTTTTTGAGTTGTTTTCCTTATTTGCTGGATAGGCTAAGTCAGTTTTTAAGAGGTTTTATTTACTTTTTGCTTAATTTTTAAGAATTTATCATTTCAATCATATTATACCAGATTTTAAAACAGTAACTTCTAATTTTTTCTTTTATACATGTATTTATGGTGGGGGGGTTATTTAAATACCATAGCTTTCTTCAAAACTAGTAACAATAACTAATTCAGCCCAGCTCTCCACTCCTTCCTTTCAAGCTACATCCTCCTTAGTGGGAAAAACAGTTCTAGCATTTATTAAATCAGTGTCAGATACTGTATTTAGATACAGTGGTTGACCATTACCTAAATCTCTCCTAACCATCCCTGAAGCCAAATAGGTTTGCACATAGCAACCCATCAAGTGGATGTAAACTCATAAATTTAGTTGAACCCAGGTTCTCCGGGAGGGTGGCTTCGTGTTTGCTTGCCTTTGCTGAGTAACACACGGCGGCGTCACTGCTGCGAGTCAGGAGGGAGTTCCCTGGGAGCCTGGGAAGGTGCTCGGTCCTGCGGTGAGTCACCGGTGCCTTCAGGTGCGCCCCGCACACACCCCAGCGGGTTCCGGCGCAGCGGCCGCAATTATTTATTTATTTTAGGGGACGGATCCATTTCGGGCCCTGGGATGGGGGGAGCGGCAGCCGAGAGGATGCTTGGTGTCCCGAGCTCGCTCCAGGCTATACCCCCGAGCCTTGCTCCCTTTCCCGGGATCCCTCCCTAGTGCTGGGGAAGCATCCGGTTGAGAGGGGTCCTGCCAGCTGGACCCTGGGAGGGCGCCTCACGGAGGTGTCAGGTTCAAGTCCTCCCATAGGCCAGTTTTCTAAAAGTGCTTTTAAGTTTTCCTTTCCATTCCTCCAGCAGGGGGGAGGGCAAGGGGATCTTTTTCTACTCAAATTCTTTTCCTTGTATGTAGATGCCAACAAGCTGCTCTGCACTGGGCATGTTCGGATGTGAGTGATTTCGCTGATAAGCAACAGCCTGCAGGAACCAGACTTAAAATAGCCGTGCTCCCCCTGCCCGAGCTGCGAGTGGTATCTGCCAAACTGATGACAAAGTACCTTGGACTGAATCACACACCGACAGCGTTTTGAGCAGAATGCACAGCTAAACTCTCGTAATTACTGTTTATAGCTGGCCAAAGCTCTCTAGGAGAGGGCAAACCCAAGAGGAAATAAGTTTCCTGAACCTTTGAGAGTTGGCTGTGTATTAATTACAGGCTGGGACGGGACGGGTGATTCTCAGACACGCTGCAAGTTGTTCCCATCACGTTTTCTCGGGAAGGAGTTGATACTCAGGATTTTTTTTTTCTCGGTTTTAAATTTTTTTTAATTTATATTTTTACTTTTAATTTTTCCTTTCCCCATTTTGGTCTCATGGCCTTGAACCCACAGTGAATTGAAGAGAACAAGAAATGGATATGTCTGACCCCAATTTTTGGACTGTGCTCTCAAACTTTACTTTGCCTCATTTGAGGAGTGGGAACAGGCTCCGGCGAACACAAAGGTAAAAAACGCGGGATCCCGCGCCGGGGGAGGGAATGCTTTCTCTTCCAGGAGGCCTTGACAACCAGGGTTTTGTGTATTGGGTGACAGTTTGAAAAGTTCATGCCTCGGCAGGGGGCCACCGTTTCAGGTGTACGAGGCCTGTGGCTTCCGGGTAACCCTAAGAGTGCTGCGTTCAGAGTTCCCCTTCTCAAGTGTGATTGCTCAGAGGCTTCCTTTGGAGTGGTGGGCAGTGCCAAAGGAGTTGGGGGTTGACTTTGTCTCAGTCTGGCCATTTGGTTTGCTCATGTTTCTCCATTGCACGGAGCCATGCACGAGGCCTTCTGGTACCCTTTGGAGAGCTTTTCAGGAGTTCCCCCTCTGGTATACATGCGACCTTTATAAGGGGTGGGTGGGATGCACAGAGAGCCCACGTTAAGATTTCACCTTGGCTGCTACAGAGGCAGATCTGCATAACTTTGCCACTTTGGTTTTTTACTGGTTTGTTGGCATTTATTACTAATACAAGACTGCTCTTTTCATTTTGTCAACGTCTTTCATAGACTAAGTGGTGGAAAATTTTTAAAGTCAAAATGAAGTTCATAAGTGAAAGGCAGTTTGGAGTTAGTTTGCTGCCACTTGGAGTGAGAGAATATGGCTTTAAAGGAGGCATTTTTCACCCCATTCTACCCAGCGCGAAAGAGCAGCATAGCTGTGGCTTTAGTAGCGTGAATCTTGCTTGTCAGATGTATTAAGTACTGATTCCTGGTTTTTCATCAAAACTTGCCTCACACATGCACATGAACATGCGTGCGACACTACAGTCTCATAAACAGGATATAGGCTATCAGATTTGGAACTTCATAATCTCTGTGCTCCACTATTTGAAGAACACAAGAAAATGGTTCTTTCCGTTTGTTTATACCTGTAGCTATTCTTAGTGTAAATGCAAATGTGGAATACTTTGAAAAACTTAGTTTTCTTTTTGAAGTTACCCATTGTCTATCTTACATTTCACAACACTCTCAGATATACTGTTTATTGACCCTCACAAATAATGTGCTTTTGTGCATGTGTGTATGCTTGTGTGTGTGTGTGAAATCTGACAGGTTTTTAAATTATACTTTTAATATGATTTGAAGAGGATTGAGACCATTAAACCGTGTTGTGTTCTGAAGTTGTACTTTTTAGATACTGTGCTTTTCTTGTTCTGGGATATAATACATTAAGAAACTTTTAATGTTGGTCACTTTGTTCAAGCTGTGTCATCTGTGTACCAGGTCTCCAAAACAATACAGTTGGAGAGAGAGGTATGAAGAGGCTATTACTCCTCGTGGTAGTAAATCCTATAACTTCTCAACTGTTGAGTGTGGCAGGAGCTTTTCTATTTCCAAGTGGCACAGTCCTGGCACCTAGGGCAGCTTCTACTCTTATCTGGAGCTAGTTTGTAGGGAATTAAGACTGCCCTGGTGCCATATTCCTGAGTCTGATCCTGGAAAGCAGTGCCGAGTCTTTATTCCCCCTGCCCACTTGTGGATACTGCTGTTGTGACAGTCCTAGCAAAAGGAATTCTCAGGCTGGTCCAACCCTGGCTTCAGGGCAATATCTGTCTATTCTGAACACTTTAATTCAGAAAATTACTCTGATGGAGAACCTGGCTCCTAAACATGCCTGTGTTCTTCCCAGAAAAGTGGAAGTACAAGGGAAGGCCCGAAGTCCTGGACCTATGTCTTCGGTTCATCAAAACAGGGAGATGGATTTTCTTACTTCCTGCCCAGGAGTAGAGGTTGTCACAGCCTGTTACTGGGCATTCCCAGAATTCTTGGAGTTTGGAAACAAGTTTTCTGATAATCATCTCTGCATCCATCCAATTGCTGTCTACTGCAAAAGAACCAGCCCTGCTTTATATTTATAGCCCAAATATCTTTTCTCAAAAGGCTGAGAAGAAGTGTCCCTGATTTTAGAGGTTTTCTAAATTTGGAATAAACTTTATTAGTTGAACACTCCTAATCTAAAGTAATCCAAAAAATCTGAAACTTTTTGAGCGTACTTTTTTGAATTTTCAGATTAGGGATGCTTAACCCAAAATATGTAGGTTAGGAAAGAGGAAGGGCAAATGCTCTGTCCAGGGTAATATATGAAACTGTGCATTCTTTATTATACAGTGATCAGTTCTGGCTCGTTCCTTTCATCAGGATGTGAAGCATATTCTTACATGTGACTCTTGCCTTTCTGGAATATCCCTTAACTGCCCACAATCCCATCTCTAACTCACTCAGGTCCTTGTCTGGCTGATCAGCTTCCTTAAAGATCTCACCAAGTTATCCTGTCCCTTTGCCAGTCTCAAAAAGGGTGTCCTCAGTGTCCAGGCTCAGACGCTTTGTCCTCACCTTCCATCAGATAACCTTAGCCCTCTGAACCTCTTTTCTGCATAAGCCTACCTTCCTTCCTGTTTGCTTGCTGACTTGTCAGACAGATTGTTTGTATTCAGTATTTTATCCCTCCTAACTGGTTCTGATTCACATTGTAATCCAGGGGCTTCATCCTATCCTGTTCTTTGATATCAGCATTTTCAATCCAAAAGTAAAATTCAATCTTGAACCTGTGAATACGTACTGTACAACTCATAAGTGTAGGAGGTTTAAATAAAAGAGATTATGAATGGCCTCGGATTTCTGCTTTAAATCGCAAATGTAGTAATCCGTTCCAGGCAAGCCCTTTGTTCCCTCACACCTGCCTGTCAATCCACCATGACACTGGTTTGTTAGTTTGTCCTCTCACAGGAAAGTTTTTCAAGGTTTATCTTCCAGCTCAGAGGCTTGATTGATCCCAGACTTGCAGAGTTCTTGGGGAGAGAACCTCCAGATTTACTTTCAGGCCTCCATCTTTTGGATTGCAGATGATTGATGACCTCAAACCTTCTGTCTGTCGATCTGTGTTCCAAGTGTAGCATAGTATGTCTATTCTTTTCTGTCTTGAACAAAGCAGACATTGGGTGTCTTGATGCACAGACTATCTGAAGCTTTGCTATAAAGCTCAGATATTCCACTAGAAATGGTTCTTTATTGTGACTCCTTCACTCTTCTTTCCCCTCCCCTAATTTCCTTTATGCTGCCTCAATACAGTTTCTTGCTTACTGCTTTGAAGGACAGAGGTATGGCTTTATAAATCCTCATTGACTCAAATTTTTTGTTTTACACTGAGGTGAAAGTAGCATGTTTTGGAAACTTTAAACCTCACAGACCAATAGCTGTAAAAGTGAACCTACATTCACTATAGAGATAGCATATTTCCCTTTTCCCCCACTGGATTAAGAACATTTGGGGGATAAGATCAAGCCTTTCCTTCAGTATGTCTGTGTCACACTGATGTAAAGGCTACAGTGCATTTCTGAAAGATACTGGTAAGTTTTGAGGCAAACTTTAGTTGTCCTGAAATGCAGTCTGGAAAATTCAGAATGTGTTTGAGTTTTCATTTTAAATGTTCAGAAATCCATCATGTTTTCATTTGGCTTAAGTGATAATCCCTCAACTAGGGTGACACCTAAATCAGTAGAACCCTTATCCATATCAGTTTGTGACTCAATCGACCATTATAAGCAAGTTTTCAAATACATTTTCCTGAGAACCAAGGGATAAAATAAGTTTTGTTCATTCTTAGTTTTCTTTTGTTTTGTTGAATTGGTAATACTCAGTTGCTGTGAACAGCAGGTACATTCAGAGAGCTTGCTATAGTTGTTGGAATATATTGAATTTTTAAGCACACTGAATTTTCCCTTCAGAAACATCTGTAGTGCTTGGTGAATTTTTCTATTTGGTTTGCTCATGAATGTGTGAAAAGGATATAGACTAGACTTGGCATCTATCCTGACATTCTGGATATGAATGAACCTGTGCTCACCCCTTTTACCCAAAGCTCAGTTAAATATACACTTATTAAACACCTATTGTGTACCTGGGCACTGTGATTCAAGGTGAAGGCCATGGGCTTGCCTCCCCAAGATAAGTATGGAGCGCAGCAGAGAAGTAGGGCAATGGAGAAGTGTTTGCAAGACATATTTGTATTTATAAGACATAGGAGTAGCCAGTGTGTAAGAGAGACAGAAAAGACATCAGTTTAGAAAGTTTTAAAAAACTGATATAGTATGTATCGGACAGGACAGGGCCTTCTCAAGGGGCAGGAGAAATTATACATACAAAGGCATGTTGGCCATGACAACACAGAGGTCAAGAGATTATACACAGCTGGCTATTGCTGGGATAGAAGGAAGCAGGGCATAGTTCAGTATTGTTGATGCTGAAAGAACCCGAACATTACTCAGTATTGCTGGACCAGAAAGCTTGAAGAGGCAGTCATGCCCAATGGATAAAGGGATCAGTCTGCAGCCGGTTCACCTATGTCCACATCTTGACTCAGTGCTGTTGGGTAAGTTAGTTTCTTTGGATTTAAGTTGCTCCATCCATGGAAGAGGGATAAATAGACTACTTATAGGATTGTTGTGAAGATTAAAATGTATCTATAAGTTGCTTAATGTGATGACTGGCACATAAAAACTCTGAATAAACCTTAGCTCTTAGCATTATTCCTGTCATTACAATTCAGCGATGATGCAGGTGATGGGGGGGGTGGCAAAGCAGTTTGTTCTTTATCCTGTGGGAGAGAGAGGTATCTGGTGGGACAGGGGAATTCAGGTCTGGGAGTAGGGGTGAGAAAGTAAGTCCTTACAGCAGCCCAGCTAAAAGATTTTGCAGGCGTAAATAAAGAACATGATAACTTGGAGAGATATTAAGAATGCAAAATTGATAGCAGTAGATGAGCTATTAGTTCTGCAAGACAACTAAAGATTCCACAATGGCCCTGGGATTTTTGACTTGGGGAACCAGGGAAGTGGAGGATCAAATGTAGATGTAAGAGTGCGGTGGGGAAGACACGAGAACCTCCATTGTGCTTGCCCCTTTTACCCCCCCCAACACAATTAAATCTATATTTGTCTAATATTTATTGTGTGCTGAGTATCCTGGGGTGTTCATTTCTTTACTCAGTCCAGGCTGGGCAAGGGATACTGTAGTGAACAGGACACCAAAGTGTTTGTGCCTCGCCTATAAACTGGTATCTAAATATGTCCATTGACAGATTGTGAACAGTGTTCCAAAATGCTAAGCAAGAGCTGAGAAGAGGGAGTAATTACATGAGGGTGGGGAGGGGGTACTGCTCTAGATAATGCGATGGGGGAAGGCCCTTCAAAGAGACCCAAAGGATGAGGAAGAGCCATCTGAGTGAAGAGTAAAGGTAGCTAACTGAGAATATCAGAGGCTCTGAGTTAGGCAAGAAAAAATGAAACATGCCCATGCAGACAGCTGAATGTGTAGGTGCAGGGCACGCGGTAGGCTGGACCAGAAAGCATAGGCCCAGGCTCATCATTTGGACCATCAGAGAAATAAGCTAGCTCTTCAGCTAGAGCTGAAGGGGCTTCACTGAAGACTGGGCAGAGATAAAGTTGGGTATGGGAAAAGTTAGCCTGGGAGGAGTGAGAAGAGATCTCTGGCTAGCAAGAGAGCCTGTGGACAGTGTCATCACAAGGCCCAGGAAGTGAATGGCCACTGCTCCTGCTCCACACAGTTGAAAGAAAAGTTGTATTGTCGTTGGCAGCTGGGAGGTCATTCATGACTTCGTCCCAAACAGTTGCTCCAGAGTGATGGGCAGCGGTGGGTGTGTCACAGGAAGCAGGAGTAAAGGGAGAAACTGGAGCTCATGGGTGGTGACCACTCCCTGTGGGTAGCTAAATCTAGCGGCCACGCATCATGGTGTCCCCGCCTCTGTACATTCATGGCCGGCCTGTCAGCTCTCGTCCCTGAATCATAGCCCCTTACTCACTGTTACTCACTTTCTCGTCTGCTCCATCACCCAAATTGGTAATGACAGTTTTCTTTTCACCTCCTTTCCGGTAGCTGAAGGCTCGCCACAGCCTGTGAGCATGTATGTCCTTTCCTGGATGTTTGTTCACCGTTGAGTTTTCCTAGCTGTAAAGCCCCAGAATCCCACCACTACCACCACCTGTGGGTCTCTGGCCTGGGCCCAGTGCCTGGCCTTCCCCTTGCAACTGTTTCACGGCTGACTAAAAGCTGGCCCACTGTTTCCTCCCCTCGCCTCGCCTCTCCTCTCGCCTGACCTGACCTGTGGGCTCAGCCCCTCCCTGAGTGCCTGTGCCCATTTCCTCCCACTCCCTGCCTGCCGTGCCCAGGCCTGTTTCATAACTGCTTCCTTTCATCCTCCTTTCTTCATGCTGTCTACTGTAGGCTGCCAATCACTGCAGAGGCCTCGCCCTTCTACCCCTATTCAGCTCGACATAGTTTCCAGTGGCTGATGTTCCCTCTAGCTGGGCTGCAGCCCCTCAGGGCAGCCCGTCCTCCTGTGTGCCATCCCTCATCTGGTCACCTCATTGGAGAAAGCTCCAACCCCAGGGCTGAGCTGAGCCTGGCCACTTTGCACCACAGCAGGGGTTTTTCACTGACTCTGCCTGTGGCCTGCTAAGGCTTGCCAAGTAGAGAGGTTGCAAGCAGGAATATGCACATATCCAAAGTGGTGCTTTTAGCCTTTACTGGGAAGCTTAGGACGGGAGCTTACAGACTATTTTGCCTCTAGAATAATAACTCTAGAATATTTTGAGAAGAGACAAGAAGGAAGGAAGAGAGGAAGGAAGGGAGGAAAGGAATGAGAGAAGAAAGCCAAGGGGGACAGAGAGACCTGCGAGAGTGCAAAAAAGTAGACTTTAAAAGCAGCTCATTACAAACAAGCCATTGAAATATGGAACATGCTCTCCTTGTGGAGGGGTAGACCGCAACTGGACAGCACTGAGAGCGGGCTCTGTGGTTGTGTGGCTCTTTCTGATTTCTCAAGGCATGGGGATGAAGGGTAGTATATTGATAAATTCACATTAAGGGAAAGAATCTTTTATTTTTCTATGGCTTTGCTTGCCTTTCTTTATAAACACATCCTGTTATCAGGAACCTAAATAATGTCTTTAAAAGAGGCAGTCATAAGGTTCAGGATAGAGGCCATCTGTTTTCTGTTTTTAATTGACAGATTCTGGGATCAAGAAATCATTTGAGTCCTTGTATGAACATGCTCATAAAGGAGAACACTTGGTATAGAGCTCAAGCTATATATAAGTTAGGAAATGGTTGAAAAGAAAATAGCTGGTCTCTCAGAGAGCTTATGACCAGAGGCCCTGGATCCCCATCCCCATAACCACCCATCTCTATAGTGAGAGAGCAGACACAAAGCTATCTAATCTCAGCTGCCTTTGCTACTAGTAACCTAGGCGTTTGAGAGTGACATCATGGAAACTGAGTAATCATTTTGAAAGTTAGGTACTAGACCAAAATATTAAGATTGTCCTGGGGCTTCCGGGAAGAAAGTAAGGACAGGGTGTGCATAAAACAGTCTCTGTCAATAGAAATCGTAGCTTATATCATGTGTTTTTATGATACTGTAGTACATTTTGTAACTAGAGAGACCTTTAAATGAATGTTCTCATCATTACTAATACTTATAGTTCTGGAATTTTATCTTTTTTTAATCTGCCTGGAAGTTAGGAAAGTATAGCATGAACTTGGTCATGAATTCTGGAATATTGAAATGTAAATTCTTTTTTTTGGTCTTTTTGAGACAGGGTCTCTCTATGCAGTTCAAGCTGACCTTGGGCTCACTTTGTAACCCAGGCTGGTCCTTGTAGCCCAGGCTGGTCTTGAACTTGCAACGATCTTCCTGCCTCAGCCTCCCGAGTGCTGGGATTACAGGCGTGAGACACCATGCCCGGCGAAATGTAAATTCTTAACCCTTGTTAATAGAAAAAGAAGTTTTAGTCACATAGATATTAGACATGTGTATTAGAGAAGGTGATTATACTGATGTCAGACTGAGCTGCCATGTTGATTTGGCTTAAAGGAGACAAAGACCTTAGCACAGAATTGAGTGGTCAGCGCTTGAAGATAAATAGATAGGTAAAAAGAATAGGCAGTTATTGTATTTCTACATTTTACTGATTTTGTGTGTTCTTTCATTTATCAGTGACTCTGATTTTGTTAGAATTCAGGGTCTCTTAGTACCTGTAACGACAGTATGCTGATCTGGTCATGTGGTAGGGCTAGGTTTTAGCTCTTTCCCGTTTCCCTGGAAGTTTCTAACCAGACGTGGAAGTTCAAGCTGCAGGTATCTTGGGAAATAAAATTTAGATTGAAAACAACTACCTTGGGTGGAAAGAATGAGGATCTGAGAGGTCACATTTGTATAACTTGTTGAAGTCCTTTATGGTCATGGGATGAGAGACAGAAGAAAAGCACTGCATTTACTTGCACCATTTTGCTATCTAAGCACTTGTAGAAGCTGTCTTTACTTGCCTTTTTTCTGTCCAATTGTACATACTACAAGGTATGTTGATTTCTCACACTTGACTATGTCTCTTCCTTAGTAGTCACTATTAGAATATTACTCTACTACTGCTGAATTTCTTGGCTATTAAATCCAAAGGAAATTATAGGACCTGTAGCTTACATAAAAAATCGTTTTTGCCACTTTCACATTTTTGTCTTTTAAAGGGCAGTATGATGAGTATCTTTAAATTGAATATTATAATTATTAAATGTTTTACTTTACAGATGTGTGGAGGGCTGAAGTGGGGAAAAGTATATGTTTGTCGTGGGAAAAATTGTCAACTGAATAAAGTGCTCTAGGAAATAAGGCAATTGAATCCTTTGTTGCTGTAAAACAATAGCCATTAAGTGGCTATTATGTAATGTTATTTCTTAGGTCTGAGTTGGATGGCTTGTTGATGTTGGAACTTGAGACAGAATTTCTGATCTCAAGACTTTTGATACAAAAAAATCAAAGAAATTTCCAAAGAGATTAGCTAAAGCAGACACTGAGTATTAGAGATACCAAAGCTATGTTGGATATATTTTATTTTTCTCTGCAAGGACTAAGGTTATGTACTTGATAGCTTTCATCCTAGAACCCATCCAAATAAGCACAGATAATTTACCAATCCAAAAACGGGTTCATTGTACAATTAGCCTGAGTTTCTCCAGTTCTTCCCAAGGGCAGGCTAGTAGCAAAACACCTGACAGGCACTGCCCTGGCTGTCCGAACTCCTGTGAATTTACATTTTCCATACATGATAAGTCCCTAAGTAGAAGAATGTTTCACCTTTGATCTCAGATGGTCATAGTGGCCCATGCTGGAAGATGGAATATGTCCGAGGTGCTTTAGAGTATTAGTTGATGTTATAGATTCTGTGAAAGAAACTTATGTGCTTATGAGTCATCATTTCCTGAATGTTTTAGTACTTGATGTCTGGGGTTAGATGTATTTTATAAAGAATAAAACTTGCCATAGTTTAACTCTGTAACCTATATAATTTGCATATATCATTCCTTCTTAGCAGGTAGGTGTCTTCTCTCCTGTCAAGAGAAGGGAAGTTAGCCTTAGAAATCAAAGATTAATAACCTGGAAAATCAATACAATAGTGGGTTTCTTTGTTAAGAATAGAGACCTGCTCTCTTAGATTGATTCCTTAGATCTTGGTTTGGATGCCATTTTACCAACATAGCCACTGCCAAGATGTTTGGCAGGTAAACTCCATTCGTTTCTTTGACAGTGTGAAGATCACTTGTTACCTGCTAACTTCTTAAAGGAAGTTATTTAAGTGAGAGCACTTGGAGTTTTTCTTTCTTAGTCTAACTTCTCATATCAGCTTTAGGGGGATTAAAGGGTACAGGTGCCGCACTGTTTATTACGGTGTTTGAGTGGGCTTGCACATTTAGTATGGTGCAGCCTTTTGGTGCCATTCCTAGGATGTACAAACATTCCATGGAATGGGTCCCAGATTAAAAATCCAGGAGGGAAAAGAGTTCTGACTCTTGGCACCGATGCACATATTCAGAAGTATTGTATTCAAGCCAGTATAAATATATATGCCCTTTACCCTTTCTTTCAGTTAGCAGCAATCACCTCTAAACACTAACTGTGGCATTAAGGAAGCTCGTCATGACCTATTGTTCTAGTAAGATTGTAGCCCTGTTTAAGCCAGTGCTTTTAGTTCCCATGTAAGTGAGTGACATGCCCCGTCTGAGCTGAAGAAACAAACTTCACTTTTTAAACCTTCTATTCTTCTAAGTGTGTCCAGCAGGCAGTGGCTTGTAGCTGTTCCTCCTGCCACTTAACAGGTTTGCTTTCAAATCTATTTCATAGAGAAACTAACATGGTTGGAGGGTGTTCATGGCCCAGCATTTATGGATTTTGTTGGGAAGTTCCAGGTGTGTATATATCTTAAACTCAATGTTAGAGACCTATTAGGCAAAGTGATTCGGATTTTGCTTTTGCTTCGCTTTGCTCTGTTTTTGTGTTGTGCTCGTTGATTGAATTTGTTAAGATGTCTTAGGGATTGCTTTGGGAAAGGTGACCCTAATCTTGAGGCTGTTTTTCTTTCCATTCCTTTTCTTTTGCTGTTTTAGAAGCACTAAAGAAAAGTCAAGTGTTTATAGCTTGGGCCTGAAGACAGGAAAGCCTATAGCTACAGAGTAAGCTCTGAAACATGGGAAGTTAATTATAGTTAAAAATGTTTAAAGGGGCTTACTTCTGAGTCATGCATCTCTCTGTTACCCTTTTGCTCCTCTGCAAGCTTGAATCACCTCTGAAACTTGATAATGTAATAATCCAGTTTGGCTATGTTTGACTTGTGTCCATGTCTGGAGATCTTTCACATCACCTCATTTTTTTAATTTGTGTACTAAATATTTGTTGAGTGCCTTTTACATGACAGGGGCAATGGTTATCATCTGAGAAACAAAGGTAATGTCTCACTCTAAGTAACTCAGTCTAATGGGGTTAGAAAGTAACATAGACAAACAGTTACAGTAACATACAATAGCCAGTTGAAAATCTACCAATATCAGCCAAGGAGAAGGGACAGGAGAATGTGTGTTAAGGAAATTTGATGTGTGTTGCCTCATTGAATCTTTACAACAATTTTTGAAGGTTATATTATTGTATTTATCAGACAGATGAAAAAAAAATTGAGACAGAAAGTATGTACTTATCCCGCATACTAACCACTAGTAAGTGGTGAACCTCTTGTCTCCAAAAGAACTAGAGCTCCAGCAGTATTCTAATTGTTAAAAATAATATTCATAGGCTGGGGATTTAGCTCAGCGGCATAAGCGCTTGCCTGGCAAACGTGAGGTCGTGAGTTTGATCCCCAGTACCAAGTAATAATAATAATAATAATATTTGTAAAGTAAGATTTACTATCTTAAATTTATAAAACAGCAGTTTCTTTGTTACAGGTATTTGTATAATACAGAGTTCTGAAATTTTTGATCTTTGTTATAGACATGCCACCTGCTGTCTGAGAAAAGAGAGTGAAAACTAGAAGGTCTTTACTTTGTTTTAAAATACCACCTGCTGCTTCTCTTTTCCCATTAATGGAAATTATATACATATACTCCTGTAATTTCCTCATCTTAATGCATCACAGTTTTAATGGTGATGGTGTGGCCTTGCACATTTAAATTGAAGCTTTACTAAGCACGGCGTGCTCCACAGCTGCTGTTTTATGAATCTTCTGAATGAATAACACACCACTGCACGTAGGCTTGTCTTTCTGAGATTGTCCTCTATGTATTATAAAATCTTGTGCATTCACAGGTGCATGCCTATTATACACAAATCTCAAAATTAATGCAAATTTTGTGATAGTACATATAGTTGGTGAAAGGGACAATACTTTTTACACCATAAGTGGCAGCATAATGGGAACGTCTGTAAAGGTCTGTTGGGAGATTTTAGAGATGAATTACTTATATGGCTTGTATTCTTTTTTTTTTTGATAGAAAAAAATATAATCCTCATGAATATGCTAAACTAACTTTCTAAGAAGGAGATGGTTTGGTGGCACTCCCATAAATACATCTTTTCCTTTGGGAAAATCGTTGTTTATTAGAGAACTAATAAGTAACTGCTCTGTAATGCATAAAATAGCTGTATCAGGACAAAGCATAAATAGTCTGCACCATGCAGAAGACACAAATACTGTGTGCAAAATCTTCTAAACTACAAAGCTAAACAAAACCCTTCACTGGCCATCTCTTAGCTTTCTGTGCTCCAGGGAGAACTGTTTGTAAAGAATGACTGAGCCTTTCTAAAAGACTGAGTGAAGAAAGGATACCCTAAAAAATAAAAATAAAAATTTTTTAAAAAGTTCAGTTACTTTTTTTTAAGAGAAAAAACACAGAAAAGAAAAACAAGAAACAAACAAACAGCCACCACCACCACCACAACAAATCCAAAACAATAATATAGGCTTTCAAAACAAGATGATAGGAATTTAAACAAGGGTGGTTGTATTGCATATTGTTATCTTCAAAAGAGTTGCTCTATCGGGTACTCCAGATATAGATATGCAAAATTGATTAAACCCTGTGAATATTAACTGTTCTTTTCCATGAACTAATAGAATTAGTAGTGTCATCATCTTAGCTATCTTGTGTGTATATATATAATTGTATATCTTTTTCCTTTTCCCTTCCTTCTTTTCTCCTTTCCTCTATCCCAGTTGTTCCTTTCCTTTGAGTAGTTTTTTACCTTTAATAGAATCTATTGTAGATTTTAGATTTTACTCTTTCAATTTCTTACCCTGGAGATACAGTATGACATTTATACCTGTGAATCTGCTTTATTTCACTTAAGAGTGTGCTCTCAAGTTGCATTCATTTACCTATAAAACCTCAAGTTGATTCTTATTTATAGATGAGTTGTACTCCATTGTATAAATATACCACATCTTTTTTTATCCATTCCTCAGTTGATAGGTATTTGGGTTGCTTCCAAGATTTCACTATTACAAATTGTGCTGCTCTAAACTTGGGTGCACATATATCACTATAGTATGAGGTTTCTAATTCTTCTGGGAAAATCCCCACAAGGAGACTATCTGGGTCAAATAGAACCTCTAATCCTAGCTTTTTGAGGAATTTACACACTGATTTCCACAGTGGTTGCACCAGTCTACATTCCCATCAACAATGTCCAAGGGTTCTTTTTTCCCCACAGCCCTGCCAGCATTTGTTATTGGTTGCTTTCTTGATCTTGGCCATTCTTTCTGTAGTGAGATGGAATCTTAGCATTGTTTTAATTTGCATTTCTCAAATAACCAGTAATGTTGTACATTTCATCATATATTTATTTTCCATTTGCATTTCTTCATTTGATTAGTGTGTATTCATCTTAGATACCAGTATTTGGATTGGGTCTTTGAATTTGGGGGAGCCTGATTTTTTTCAGTTCTTTATACATTCTAGATAGAAGTCTTTTGTCTGAGGGACTGTGGCGAAAATTTTTTCCCAGTCTCTGGGTTTTTTTTTTCCACTCTGGTGATTTCTTTTGATGTGCATAAACTTTTTTTAATAAAATGAGATCAGGGCTGGGGATTTAGCTCAGTGGTATAAGCGCCTGGCTGGCAAGCGCAAGGTCGTGAGTTCAATCCCCGGTACCAATAAATAAATAAATAAATAAATAAATAAATAAATAAAATGAGATCAACTACTTTTTATATTGACTTCCTCAGGTTACTACTGACATGGGACTTAGCAGTCTTATTTACTTATTGTAAAAAAGAAAGTCTAGGCAATTAGGTGGTTTTCTGTTTGATTTACACTGACTTTATTGAGGTACAGTTTATATACCATAAAGTCATGCTTGTTAGCTGTGCAGTTCAAAGTGCTTCAACCTAAGTAGTCACATAGCTAACCCCATGAAGAATATATGGAATGTTTATATTGCCTCAAGAAATTTAAAAAAATTCTAACAATTTGATAATGCTAATATGGTATAAGGGTAAAATGTTTTGTTTTACTTTCTCTACCTTCCATTGTTTTTCAGTCAAACTCTACATTTATTGAAATTTCAGTTTTCCCCCCTGTCTTTTAATCCCAGGATCCCATGTGATACAACAAGGTACACTGTGTGGTCTTCTTCAAGCATCGTTTTTTGTGAGGAAATGATTAACGTATAATTTGATTACATGGTCAATGCCAGGAAAATGCATCAGAATGAGATATTTGACAGAAAAATTGTATGGTTCACTATTAATATACAGGAATCCTTTGATGCTACATAGATGAAGGAGGTGTTAGAAAACAAAACTGACTAGCAGGAAACAGTTAAAAATAATTGAAATTGTTTATTGGGGGAGGAAATAGGGCCATGAGGTGGGAGATTTTACTTATGGTGGTGGAGTATGTAAGTATATATGAGACATGTGATTTAAAATATGCATCATGATAGTTGAAACATAAAGTATGGAGAACTAGAAGGAATCTTGGAGTTATTGTATGCTGAGGGAGATTGAACAAAACATATATTTTACAAAATATAAATTCCAAGTACTTCTTTTGTTTTTGTAAAATAATCAGATTCTTCCATTATTTTATTTTAATTCCAGTGGACCTTATGTAGCCTTTAAAATACATTTTAAACCAACACATACACAAGATAAATAATGGGGAAAATACAAACAACCATAAAGAAGAAATTGACCCAAAAACCTAATGTTCAGATACAACCACAATCAAAAATTTGTCAGTTTGTATGTTTGCATGCTTGCATACATGGGTACACATACATTTTTTTCAAAATATTTGAAAATTCACATTTGATTGTACTTTCTGCTTTATGGTCTGTCTCCCCACCCCCAGTGAAGTTCTTTTAAATGTCCAAGTTTACAATGGACAGAGTTTAGAAATTTTTTAAAATATCTGCAGTATACAGTAAAAAATGAGAGAGGTAATGACCTTCAAAATTTACCTGGCCAGGCCACTGTCGTGCTAATGCACAGCCTGACTGTCTTGGGCACATTGGTAGCCACCGCTCTGGCATGCAGCTGAGGCTGAGCTACTGTACTCCTGATGTCATCCTGGAAAGTCACTTGTTTCAGGTCCTGTTTTTTCCTACCTGTATTTAGATTTTTCTCAAAATGCACCCTTTAAAAATACTAATGCTAACCCAGATTCCAATTACCATAGGCTTAAATGTTAAACCTCAAGATCCAAACTTTAGCCCTTATGGATGTGAGCAGGTTTGCCAGATGGCAGGCCAATTAATATATTTTTTGCAAGGTGCAGAAATGCTTTTTTTTTTTTCCTCCAGAGGGGAACAATGAATCCATCTGCTCCACATCTTCCTTTTCCCTGTGTCCTTTGGGAAAAATCATTTAATTTTCAGAAATAAAATGTGCAACTTTTGAAATGATGCTTTCTGCCTTTTTGGTTGTTTTTGAAATAGTCTTAATCGTGGAAACTTTTTTTTCAACACCATAAAACCCATGTCATGGATTAAAAAATATATATACAGACATCTGAGTTCACCTGGAGAAGTTTTTTTTCTTTCTTTCTTTCTTTCTTTCTTTCTTTCTTTCTTTCTTTCTTTCTTTCTTCTTTCTTTCTTTCTTTCTTTCTTTCTTTCTTTCTTTCTTTCTTTCTTTCTTTCTTTCTTTCTTTCTTTCTTTCTTTCTTTCTTTCTTTCTTTCTTTCTGTTTTTTGTTTTGAGACCGGGCCTTGCTGTGTAGTTCAGGCTGTCCTCCGATCTCAGCCTCTCACGTACTAGAATTATAGGCATGCATCACCACGTTTCCCCTAGACTAGCACTGTTTTCAAAAGCTGGGGATGTGTGAAAAATGAGACTATCAGAACCATCTAGTCTCATCTCCTGCCCCCAATTATAAGATGAGAACATTAATGTTTAGGTACCAAAGTTTGAAGCTGGGAGGCAACAGACATGGACGTGGGACCTTGTCTTCAGGTTCTAAATTTGAATATTTAATCTCTCAAGGAAGGAAAAAAGGAACAAGAACCTAGGTTAAGGTTCATCTAGAAGTGTACTTAGATTTATTACCTCTTCCCCAGGTTTTAAACACTGAGCTATGTGTATCTCCATTACAGTTTCTTTTTGCCCGCAAGTAGCAATTCAGATCAGGGGTAACTGTTTGCTTCTAGGATCTATGCCTTGCCTCCTCCCAAGTTCTTAACAAATGCCACAGCCTTTTAAAAACACAGTTCATGCAGTTCACTGTCTGGGTGTGGAACAAGTGAGTTAATGAGTAAGTGAAGAGCAGTGGGGTTATTTTATAAAATGCTCTTAGACAATATTGAAATTCCAGCAAGATGACTGCATTTCAGCTTTGTTGTACTCTGCCATGTTATGGCACAGTATTAGCGTCTTCTCCCTTGTGGTATAAGAGTTGAGTACTGTAGTGAATAGTTTAAAAGGTTCTCTTGAGAGGAGTGTTTGACCTGCAACCCTATTTACCAGTATTTTCTACATCATTCATATCTTGCCGTATTTGGGCTGAGAGCAGTTGATGTTAACTAAGAAGTATTTGGACTTGACTCAAGCTGACTTCTCTTTGTTATCTGTCCTCAACCTAAGAGGCCCTTCTCATAGAGCAGAAAGACTTTAAGACTTTGGATTTGAACAGGGCTTTGTTGGAATGCTGACTCTGCATCAGCCTGGACGTGTAACCTTGGCTGGTATCCTGAACTTCCACACTTGGAATTTTCACCTATAAGTGGGAAACCATAACCAGCAAACCTGGTGTGCCTAAATAAAATAGATTGTGAAGCACTGAGGATAGAAGTAGCCCTGCAGGGCCAAGCTGTTTTTGTATTTTGGACTGTATTAGAATGTTGCCATAGTGGTTTCAACTTAGGAGTTATCAGGTGTTTGAGGTACAAAGGCAGAATGAAGTAGTCGCAGTGGAGATTGACTTGCAAAACCAAGGGTATTTATAATCTGCCCTTTTATGGGAAAACTTCATCCGTCTCTCATGTAGGGCAATACCTAACAAATGTAGGCCTTCAATAAATGTTAATTTTACCTTCTTCCCATTGATAATTGCAAGTTCAGCCTTTCTTCTTAGGCTTTATTTTTCCCTAGAAGACAGTTGAGGGTTGGCCTACTCTAAAGACCCTTCTAGAACTATACCTCTGTTCTGGAACTTGTCCAGATCCTTGAGCCCAAGGCACAGGACAGAACATGTTGAAGGAGGTGTCTCCCCACTTCCCTGTCCTGATATGTAGCATGTCCTGGCTTAAACTGGATGTCATATACACTACAGGAATAGAATTTTCTCTAATTCAAGTGTAAATACAGGTGTGCTATAGCAACATGTCCTGATTTAGTTGAGACTGTTTCTCACTCTGCATAATCAGGCATGTCTAATCTGTACTTCTACAAAAGCATCCCATCTTCTATAAACCGTTAAACCTGGAGTTTTTTCCTTTATCAATACATTAAAGAATCATTACAAATTAAAAATACTATGTTTAGTAAAGAACCTTCTGAAATCTTACAGCAGGAGTTCCTTACCAACTCAGGGCTGTTAGAAAGAAAAAGTTCGCAAAGCAGTAATAAGGGGTTTTTGTGCATGTGTTTACATTTGGTTTTGTTTTTAAAGCAAAGTGAACTCAGAGTTCCTTAGCAACTTTGATTAGAGACACCCTGGTGTCTATTAGAAAACTAGGGTTGAGAATAGATTGTGGTAGAATATGCCAGATGGGGAATTATGTTTGATCATTCTACTCTCACACACACAGGAAAGAGATGAAAGACTTCAGAGAACTATTAAGGATAATTATGTTTACTTAATATTTTTTATTTTAAAAAATGTGTTGAACGATAAGCTTTCAGAAATAGATTTGTCCACTATTTGAACATCAACTTATGCTCTTAAAAATGCTATGAATAAATTATAGGTGAAGTACTCCAAATTTTATGAAATCCTCCCAACCGTTTTTCCCTTCCTCTCTTTTTGCCATATTGTTTCTTTTGCTTCAGTGCAGTCCTGTTAGAATTTATCCCAACATGTTGTAGTTCTGTGTATGCTTATCTGGATTTCCAACTGATTATGAGTGCCTTGAGCAGACTCTATGCAGGCAACATGCCTAGCACATAATAGACACTTAATAAAGCTTTATTGACTGAAAGTACTCCACATGGAGCATATTCATGCTTATAGCTTTTTCTGTCTTTTGGACTATTTCCTTAGGATAAATTCCCAGAATAGAGATTTCTAGGCCAAAGTGACGTGAACATGTTTATGAATCTTAACACATAGTGCCAAGTGGCTTTTAAGTCTACTTGAGATGCCTTCCAAGTTTTTGATTCTCGTATTGCATGGTACATTATTGCTAGGTTGGCAGTCTGGTGTTCCATATTTTCAGTAGCAAAAGAATGACAGTAGGATACATCATCGCCAAATTCAAGTCTGGAATGAATATTGCATTTGCTTTAGGATGAACTATTTCTGAAAAAAAAAAAATTTAAATCCTTCATGTGAAACTTGGGAAACAGAGAGGCGGGTAGCTGAGGAAAGGTATCAGACAAAAGATATTGTATTAGGGACAGATAACTCCTGGAGTTTCATTACTGCTCTGAACTTTTACTGAGCTGCCATCAATATTTCAAGAAAGCAATTGGATATTTTTTATTTGCTTCCCCCCAACACTCTTAATGTTCAAATACAAAACATTACTAAATGCAAATTGTTGTTAATGCACGTTCCAAGGCCTGCTTTTATCAAGGTTTGAAACTGTTTGTCTAATGTATAATGCATTTCCATCTTCAATTGATCTGATTTGTGTGTGTGAAATAAGATTGAGCTTCCATGCTGTGACCTTGGGCAACAGTAGCTTTTTTTTTTTTTTCCAGTTTGATGTTTTTCCCCTCCCTCCTCTCACTGTTTGACAGGCTCATAAATTACCAATGATAAATAGCCACATCTACTTTTTGGCACAAGTATGTTATTGAGAAACACATAGAGCTGTGCGGATAACACCTTATAAAGTGGCATGTAAAGTTTGTGGAATCTAAGCTCAAAGAAGGAAGAACAGTGTTGCATTAAAAATATCTTGTGAAGACTGAGAATTGTGAATAGGAAAGTTCAATAGATACTCTAAAAAATTGCACTTTTTGATAGCTCTAAGTTTCACACACACACTTTTCCAATTTAGTTTCAATCCAAACACAATGTTATGACTTCATTCTCTAGAGAGGTAGCCAGATAAAGGAGTAAAAAAAGGCTTCTAAATGTAAATATGGCTTTCAATACTCTCCTTACTCTTCAGTAATAAATCAGAGTCCATATTTTACAGCACAGATGAGCCATGAAGTCCATGTTTTCAGACTTCCTTCAGGGCCTTACTGATGTAGGTGGTTTGTGGAGAATCAAAGCGAGAGAGCCTCTCCTACATCCTGGTACTTAAACACAGCCAAATGCATCTGGGTTGTGTAGATTGAAGTGAAGGTGCTGGAATACTGAAAACCAAACCTCCTAATCCAAATAGCTTTAACACATTTGCAATGTTCCGAGTTATTTACAAAGTTAAGAGTGGGAGGCTGGATGATGAAGGTAATTGTGATGGGTAGTGTTTTGGGTAAGACTAGGAAATGTGCAGTGAATATATGTCTTTAATTTATTCATATTCTATACTCATCCTTTTTATTTTTAGCTGATATTAGTTCATCTTAATGTTAAGTACATTTGAACTGTTGCACACCTAGTCTTTAGCGTTCTTTTTATCCTGCGAAACTGAAACCCTTTAACTATTAAGCATCACCTCCCAGTCTCCCTTCCCCTTGGAAATGACCATTCTGTTTCCTATGTTTGTGAATTTGACTCCTCCTGGTACTTCATATAAGTGGAACATACAGCATTTGCATTTCTGCTTGTTTTTTTTTTCTTTAGCGCCATGACCTCAAGGTTCAACCACAGTGTCACGTGTATCAAAATTTCCTTTGTAAAGACCAAATAATATTCCACTGTATTTACATACCACATTTTGTTTACCTTTTATCCCTCTATAGACAGTTGTGTTTATTCTACTTTTTGACTATTACAAATAATGCTGCTATGAACACAAATAATGCTTTAGACGGTTTGACACTATAACAGGAGCAAAACTGATGGAGATGACCTCTGGATTTCATCATGGCACTGGCTCTGGGAGTAGCATAACTATTAACAAGCTATTATGCCAGAAAGTGATTTATAATTCAGCTGGCTGGGAAGTAAGCAGTCAGAAATGTGCTAGGTTGTCATTAGTTACCAGGCTTTGTACCTAGGGAAGCCCAGTAGTTTAGTGAAACAAATGCAAATAATATAAGAATAGTGGAGGCAATTATCACCCTAAATATTTGCCTTAGCCCAGGGCTCATGGGAATGTGATTGTTTCTTGCAGTATGTGTTGAAGTTCTACCGTTTACTTCCTTAAAGAAACCTGTGTCTCTGAGTATTTCCTTATCCCTTTGTCAAGACCACATGGCCATGAAATTTATAGATATTGTGCATTGCACCTACCTACTTTCCAGGCTTCAATTGTTTTGTCCAACCGGACACAAAAATCTCTGAAATAAGTAAAAGTTAAGAAATAATATTCACAGAGTGTTATCTCTTAATGAAAGTAGATCAGTAAGAAAGTAGCTTTCTTCCCTAGAGTCTGTAATTGTTTTAATGATCAAAGTCTAAGAATGCTCTGAGAGTGGTAGCACAATGTAACCTAACCATTTCAGACCTGCTTTCTCACTACCAAATTACAATCTTCAACTTTGCATTTTGGAGAGAAAAAAAATTGTTTTTGCAGAGGAAGAGCCACAAATTCTTTCAAATATCACACCACTTGCCTATTATAACAGTATCTCATAGTAGTGTTTAATAGTGAGGGGCATTCACTTTGGCTTTGCAGTGGCTATATCAATGCTCCTGAGTTAATTTGGGTCCAGACTCATAGCCTGATGGACTGGGAGCAATGTGCTGAAAATCGATTTGTCCATCTTCTTGTGAAAGCTAATTCATGAGCAATAAGAAAAATGCCTTGTAAACATGGAATTATTTTCAGGGAAAAGGTTCCCTACTAAATTAAATAGAAAACTTAAGGTAAAGACTGTTAAGTGCATTTTTCCTCCTTTACTTGCTGCTGTGGATCAATACCTTCTATTGACTTTTCTGGGGCTTGCATACAGTTTTCTATCATGGTCATTTATGCTAATCAGTATAAAAAGAATAATTGTAAATCATGGGCCCTTTGGCACATTATTCTCTGTAATACTTGAGGCCTCTGAGATGGCAAAATAATCCATCTTGTTTTAGTGACTTAAGGAGGCTGACAAAGATGTGGCTGGCAGCCACTCCTTCCCTCTTCATTTTTGAGCTTCACCTTGTATTTTAACCCTGAAGACAAATGCAAATAAAACTCTCCTATAAAGAACTGAGATTTAAATTAGCCAGTTGTCTTTACTCATGAAAATCTAAATATAGTATGCTAAATTTGAAAATGGGATAACTATATATATCCTATTTTAATGTTTTTATGGAAGATTATTAAAAGTTGTCTTGATCAGGAAAGTATGTTTATGTAATTATTGTAAACTATTAGAATTATTGCTGGAAGATGTATAAGAGGACTTATTGTCTACATTTTTAATGATACAATTCAGATAATTAGTGCAAAAGACAACAGTTTTTTTTTTTTTAATGTTGTACCAAGATAGGTAGTTTGACCACTGTTACATGTATTTGTGGTACTGATCTCAAGCAGATCTATGGTTATTACAACAGCAAAGTAAAATGTAAGTCTGTTTTGACTGGCAGCTTATACAAATTTTTAAAAATTCTTGCCACATTCTCAGTTGTGCTGTGGAAGACAGATTAACTCTAGCTGTATCCATATCCCTGTGTATTCCCACAGATAAAAGTAAATGTGTGCAATGCACATGTGGGTCTGAAGGCTTAATTCACAGAATTAACAAATGCAGAAAGACACCATTTAGCAGTGTAGACTTTGACATGCTTTCTATAAGCCCTAGAACAATGATGCCAAACCGTTTGGAGCTTTCAGTGATAACTAACAGCCTGCTAGGGCACATATGCCATAGGCCTAAAACTGTCAAGGATGGAGAACTGTGGGAGACAACTCCAGTGACTCCCCTTTGCAAAACAGTTACTGCAGCTTTGATACAGGGATACAGGGCCTTTGTCCATGTATCCTCACAAGGATTGGACTTAGGACCCCTTGGCTGCCCTTAACTTGGAATATGTCTTGGTGTCTTTACTCTTGCCGTGGGTTGCATTGGTGGTGGCAGATTAAAATTAACTTGCTGAGATTCCAATAACATCTCAATGAGATTACAAATATAACCTTTTGGATTGTGAGGAAAACTAAAAAAAGGATTACAATACTTGGATGACTACACAGTATTTGGATTTACAATAAGAACCATGCTTCTATTTTTCTTTTAGTAATTCTAAATAAAAGCTACATAGCAGAATGAGAAGTAGAAGCTCCGCATCCTTTAAGAATGGTAAGCCTTTTTGTTGGGAGAGTTTGAGTCTAAAAACAGGCTAGTAGATTTTCAGTGAATGGAGTGTTGGATGAAGAAGGAGTTGTTTAGCTTCTCCTGTGTTTCAAGCAATTCATATTCAAACGGCCTGAGTTCCTATATCAGTTGCTGGACTCACTTCTAAGTTTAAGCAGATAGGCCTAACACCGGGGAGAGTTCATGTGAGCAATGAGTTTTGGAATGTAGGGCTGTCTGTATTCTGTTCTCTGTCCTCTGATTTACTTGTCATTAATTCAGCAATTTTAGTTGACCACCTTCTCGTTAGTGTTATTATTCTGAGGAGAGAATGGGAAGGAAACAGGTGGTTACTATCCTCTTGAAAGCTTGTAGTTTTATGAGGAATGACATAGGGTGCTGTGGAGACAGACACAAAGGAGTGACAGAAGTGCTGGTAGCATTGTGTGTGCGTGTGTGCGTGTGCATGTGTGTGTTTGTGTTTGTGTGTGTGTGTGCGCGCACGCGCGGGTGCACAATGCCATAGCAGGCCAAACTTTGACAGAGTCCAACTGGAAAGTGGGTTTTATAGAAGTAAACTACAGGGAAGGGTGAGCAATTTCGTTGCAAGGCCAAAGAGGATATTCCAGGTAAAAAGAACAGATAGCTGTACAAAGAGACTTGTGTGGGGAGAATAGAATGATACCTGGGAATTCCAATTTACCCTACAGGCAGGAGGAGAAACTCTGGAAAGTTTTTATACCAGGTCTTGATAAGATCACAAGGTTCCCCGCAATGATAAGATCACATGGAAAGGTTCCTGGAAGTGAAGGGTGATTAGAATTGGTCACTGATGGATCCAGGCTCATTGTGTATCATAGGTCTCAACACAGAGATGGTGGTGAGGCCAAACTAGACTGGTGGCTGGGAGAGCCCAGAGAGACACTTCAGAAGTACAGCCCCTAGGACCAGGAGACTGATTGGAGGATTAAAGTCAGGAGGAGCAAAAGTGAAGCTCTTTGCCCTTGCTGCTGCTTCAGACTCTTGGATGATGGTGCCAGTAACTAAACTGGGGACACAGGAAGCAGGGCAGGTTGAGTAAAGATGACGAGTTGAGCTTGGGACTCATTGCTGACACCGAGTGGAAACTTTGGATTCATGAGTCTGGGTGGGAAGGCAGTCGAGAGATCTAGGTGAGGGTTGCGTCATCCCCAGAAAGATTCATGAGGAGTACTAAAGGCAATTAGTGTTGAACACTTCTCTTCCAAGAGTCTCAAGTATTTAGGGCTGCCGAGAACCAGGACAGAACTGAATCTCTGGCCACCTATGTTCCCAAGTGAAAAGGAGTGACAATTGGGAGATGATTTGCACGCGGCATAAAAGTAGTGTTTTCTAGGAAGGAAAGCCACAGAGCCATGTCCACAGCTTTTCCATAGCATATGTGTTCTGTTTTTCTTTACACCAGTATTGGGATTTAAAGAGCTTTGATCAGAGGAGAACTGTCATTGTACTGCTAGCATTTCCCTTGTAGTTAAAAGTATACTGGGGGAACCTTATCATTCCATAGATCCAGTCTCTAAGAAGCAAGACACAAGGAGAAAGTGTGATAGAAATTGGGGTTACTGTTTTGATTGCTGTGTTTTATTTTATATTTATTTATTTACTTGTTTATTACAGTTTTTCTTGACAAAAAACAAAAAGGCATTTTCATCTTGGAAAACCTTTGTTGGCAGCATGATTTTTGTGTCCATGTGTCCAGCAAACTGAAGTGAACAGGAGGGCAAGAAGTACGGGGAAAAGGCTAGGAGGGAGGAAAACAGAAGCTTTCTCCTGTGGCATTTCTAGTTTCATGTGAACCGTGGCACCAAAATGGCTTTCTATGGGCTAGGAAAGTTTGTGCTTTGTACAGGCTGATACAAAGTTAATCTTAATTAATCTGAAAATAAGACTCATGCAGTACTTTTATACATTTTGAACTTCTCTGCAAAATTTTATTAAACAAAATATTTTTACTTACAGAAAGCACAGGCATATTTAAAACTGAAATTTAACCAAGATTTAACATGATTTAATGTTAAATGTTATGTGTAGTTAGTAAAATATAGGGAATCATAAAACAAATTATCAAACATATATTTTAATTATCGAGCTGTTTTTCATACCTGTGGATAATGACCTTCACATCAGTATAGATCTTTATTTAGCAACTAGTTTCCCAGGGCTACACAGTGTAAGAGCTACATAGTTAATTTAGTAATAGACTTGATACCTCTGTACCATAACCTCTGTTAATCTAAAATTTTCTTTCTGAACTCTGGCTTGAAACAGGTTAGCACTGGGCAAAAGTTTTAAGATGACCATCTGATGGTTATTGGATAGCTGTCATAAAATGACATAATCATCATTTTCGTTTTTAAAGAAGTAACCATAGCAGTGGTGACAAAAATAGATCATCCAAGTGACATTTTAACTAAGAAAATAAATACCTTTTCCTTTCTATAAAACATTACACTAGTACAGTCCTGAGGCAAAGTAGTCTGAGTCCCAGGTGTTTTACTTGGACTAAGGCCTGTTTTGTATAGTGATGAGGCTGTGGTTATAGGCCATTCCATTCATTCTCTTATAATTTTGAGAGTTTGGCTAAACCATTAACACTGTGTGAACACAGAGTATTTGGAACACTTACTGTCTGCTAAACGTTCTGTACCCTAGCACTTCCCTGTCTTGGGATTCTGTGTCACTTCCTTAACAATATCTTATTTCATAAAGCCTCGGGTATCTCAAAAGCTGTATTTTTATTTAGTATCTTAGTTCAATAGAGCATTATGCGAAAGAGGCCAAGGTCATGGATGTTGATCCCATGGCAATAAACTATGGTGAAAAGTTTTTCTCCCCCTCCTATAGCTTCAAACACTGTTTCAGAATTTGCTGATAATATGTAATTTAGTTTGTTGAATGATGTTACCTAACTAACTGTGCAGGAAAAGTGAAACTGACTTCTGTCAGGCCAAATCCTTCCAGGTAGAGATATTATTTCCTATTTTAAAGGAAAGCTTTTGCTTTCATCTGGGATTGTCTCCACTGCATTAAAATGTAGGCATTTATTCAACAGACTTACTGCAGTGTAACTTCCTGGTGGGTGGAGACCATCAGCCCACATGTTCCAGCCCCTCTCCTCTGCCCTGGCAGAAACGCTATCACCATTTGTCCAGAGTCTTCTGCAGGAGCAGCCAGAATGCTCACGGAGTACGATTATCTCTTGTCACCTCTTTACCATGATTTAATAAGGACATGTTTTAAGTTCAGTCTGGAAATTCAGGGCTCTGATCATTCATACAATGAACTTTGAATAAGTTGGAATGATTGGGTGGGGCCTCTTTTCATAATGGATGGGTGACTATTTGATATTTACAGTGGTAGGCTCCATTTGCCCTGAAATAATGAATTTGTGTTTAGAAATAATGTCTCAGGTTTTGCCCCCATCAAACTTAAAATAGAGGCTTTTTTTTTTTTAATTCAGAGTTAAATGCTGAACAACTGCCTGTTAAGATGTGTCAAATTATATGTTAATTGGCATAGCCCTGTTCAACTAATTGTGCTGATCTGTCAGCTTGGGGAAAAGCAGGCCGGGATCATCTTACTTCCTTGTCTCAACAGTCCATGTTGTCAGTTTTCAGAGTGGGGAGTATTTCTCTGAAGTGGCTGGCTGTTCCTGTCTGGCCTGTTGACCTTGCTCCCCGAGGGCGGGTGTGCAGGTCAGAGGGGTGGTCCTTTGCAGGGATCTCATCTGTGCAGCTCTTGAGGTGGGGAACCAGATCACTGCTGTCCTCTGCCCATGTATGTGTAGAAATGAGTCAGTGGAAAATTCACTTACTCACTGTGACCTACTTCTGTCACTTGCATTCTGTATGTGCTTATTTGTCCGAAGCAATCTGTCTTCTTTCCAAAAACTCATGCTCCGTGTCTGCTTTACCTCACAGCCTATAGATTCTTTCAGAACATGTAAGTCACCTAAATTGTCTTCTAAATTACCCTGTCATACCTGTGTGCTCCACTTTAGAACAAGCCCCCAGAGGCCAGAGATAGCAGCTTACTCTGGGTGACAGTAAACAGAGCCTAACTGCTTCCTAAAGAGTCTAGGATTTTTAGGAGAAACTGTAGACTGGTAACTTTTATCAGTTTTAGAAAGGAATACTAAAGAAAGGTCAAGGTTTTTTGTGACTGAACTCTCAATTCCCATTTTTAGGATTTTTTTTATTAGTTTATTACTTTCGAGTTATTCATCTATTCAACCCTGTTTAATCACGTGTACATTCATGCCAGATATCATTCTAGGGTTGCACGAAAAACAAGATATTAAGAGCTGTGATCTTTAGTAGGAGAGTCACAGGAGGCATTTTGGAGTAAGACTAGTTTTCAACCTCATTTTTAATTTGAGGGAGCACAGAATATTCCACATCAAGACCAAAATAAATTGGGTTACTTCTTACCTAATTTTATTTACTCTTAGCATCAAAGTCTTGTCTATTTTGATCAAAGAATTTAACTTTTCCATTACAGTCATATATGTCAGTGTGAGGAATAGTTATTTATCATAAAACTTTATTTAAACTAGGTTTTTTTAAAAAAGAAAAACAGAATTCAAAACTTCTGAAAAAGACAATGTCATATATTTTAACCAAAAATATATAACTATACACAAATATATAAGCTACAAGTAACATGCAGTAGCTCCAATTAATAGCTGTTTATTTCATGTCTAATATTGTATAGAGAACTAATGATACATCATATTTTCATGTATACAAAATAGATTTCAATCCAGCATTACTTAAGATAATTACTGTCTTATGTCTTAGAGTGATAAACATTTTTAGCCTACTTTGAGAATGCTTACAAAGACTTTCAGGCTAAGAATGAATAGTTTTACCTAAAGTATGTGTGTGAAAGTAGATGGAAATCAGTATTTGATAAATACAATAGTATTCCTTTGAAATTCGTCTCATTTCTGGCAGCTAATTAGTTCTTACTGTGAATAACTTAGCCTTACAAAAATAAGTTCTAGCTGACTTGATAGCACTTTTTAAAAAGTGGCAGCTATTAACATTATAGTAACAATGTAGAATTTTGTGCTGATAGAATTGTAAGCATTACTTTATTTGAGTCCTAATTTCTTTGTGTTTTTCCCCCCGGGTCGTTTAGATACTTCTTTTTAAGGAGACTATATAAAGAAAAAAATCAGGGTCATGCGGAGATAGTTCTAGTTCAGTGTAGTACATTGCAACATAGGCATGGCTCACATTCTAGAATATGTTCTGTGCTTTCTGACCAAGCAACAGAATCTGTGATAAGCAATCAATTCTGAAGTAACTGGAGCGAGTTTGTATTAGGTAAGCAAGGTTGCAGTGCCAAAACTGTGATGTGTGGCACCTCATGTATTTTGTTAGGATGATCTTGACTTTGCAACATGATCAACTGATTAAATTTGACTTTACTGCTGGAAGGCAGTTTATTTTTCCATTACACTTGTCACTTTTAAATCTCACTAGGAAGTATCTGTTTATTGTCAAATAATAGTGTATTGTGAATCCAACCTCCACACATCCATCCACCTGGAGACACAGGTAAACAATGAAGTATGAGACTAGCTTTGTAAACTATATTATATTTCACTCTAAGAATATAACCTCCCTAGCTCATCTTGAAAGATACCTATGCTGTCCTAGCAGCCTGTTCTTCCTAGCAGATCACATTTCAAGCATGAGATCAGAGCATAAATCAGTTGGCCAGTGACTTAAGTATAATATGTCTTATCTGGCTTTGTACAACCTCTTCATTTAAAACAACTCTCCTAAAAGAATTCTCTCTTTGTTATAGTGTCATTATAAGCCACACCTAGAGGATTTAGAATATTTCTTAGAGCTTATTCAGATATGCCTGCTATGCTGCTTTTGCATGACATGCTGAAAGCCAGCATCTCCTTTCTGGGCCTGAACTCCACACATCATTGAAATACTCTGTCACTACAGGAGCATAGCGTTTCTGCAGCCTCTGGAAAGAGCTTCGGAGGGAAATGGATGAGGTCCGTGCCAAAGAATGCTGTGGGCATTTGGGGTGGGTGGGGTGGCAGAACAATGATTATAAAACCATGAGATTCTACCACTCTCTCTGGAGCTGGATTCCCCATTTACCATTTTTACCATTAGCTCAATAGTCACATGTTCTATAGTGAGAACCAGATGACCTTCCTGAAATGTTGGGCAGTTGGCAACAACAGATAAAGATCATTCCGCCCAGGACTAGGGATTTTTTGCTTTCTGACCATGTGATAGTGTGATTCTAGTTAGATTCCCTATTACAGCTTTGACTTTAATTTCTGTATGTTGAATTTGAGATGTTATATTCCAATGCAGTGTAGTAATCACTGCCCAGCAGTAATTAAGGCTTCAAAAGGAGTGAATATATTCAACAATAAAGTTGTCAAAAGATGATGTCTGTTGAGTTATTATTTTAGAGCAGCAGGTTATATCTAGTGCTGTAAAATTGTGTGCTCTGTGAATATTCTATAAGGATAGAGTATTCATTTATGAGTGCACTCATATAACTTTAGGGGTTTTTAAATGGGGAAAAAAAGGTTCCCCTGAAAGATTGACTGATGGTTTAGAGAGGGATACAAGAATGTTCCTATTGCTTTCAAGCCTTTGCAACCCTGAAGTTGTTTGTGAGGTTATTTTTGCTTTGAAGTAGTTTTTGTTGTTGTTTATTTGTTTTCTTTCTTTCTTTTTATTTTTTTTTTTTTGCATTTGGTTGATTCTTTGTGTTTGTTTGTTTGTTTGTTTGTTTGGGAGAATTTGCATTTTAAGTAAAGCAGACCTTTTTCCTTTTGCTATTTCTGGAATCTACAGAACTTCCAAAGTCTGGCTGTGTCTGCCCCACATCATTAATTAATATTGGAATGGGCTTGGCCCAGCTTGGATGCAGACTTCTGTGACTACGCAACCAACAGCCATGGATTATAGTTAAAAGGGTGCAAACAATTATGTCTAGTAGCAAACTATGTGATCAACCTTCTGTGCTTTGTTTCTGTTTTCATATATTGGTTAGGTTCTGAGAAAGAATGGGTGCTGGTTAAAAATATAAAGTGACATGTATTGACAGTTTCTTGGTATCCCAGGCAGCTGTTAAGTTTTGGCTAGCTAGTACTTCTCTACCAAAGGGGCTGTGGTCTGGCAGCTGCTCTACTGCACCTGCTTTATGTAGTGTTTGTGACATAGTCAAGGGATGTTATACTAGGAGCTACTTCCTACCCAGCAGTTTAATCCTATGTGGAAAGATGTGACCTACTTGAACCCTGGCTGTGGTACTCTTGGGTGCCTGTGGTGCCTGTGGTAGGCAAGAACATAGTTAGCTGGCACTTGCCAGGCTAGCATGGCACCTGCTCTTAACTGAGCTCATCCCTTGTCCCAGCAACATGCATGTCACTCTCAGAGCTCTGCACTGGAAAGGAGTGACCGCAGTGTTGGCCACTCACACAGCCAAACAGCAGGACATCACTGCCTCTGCTTGTCCCCAGCCTGTCTCCAGAAGGCTGATCCCTATTTTGCAGAATTGGGAATTCAGCATTCCTTTCTCTGAGAGAACATCCTCTGTGGGTCTTTCCCCCTCAGGGAAGGGCCAGGAGATTCCCTTCAGGCTGCCTCCAATCTCTGCTTCCATTCCTGAAACCAAAACCCATTAATACTGTCCAAGGCACAGGAGCCCAGAACACAGAGATGTTTGGAATGAGAAAAGGAAAAAAATACTTTTAATCTCCTTCAGTACAAAGAATACCACAAATGAATAGCTCAACAAACACAATGTATTGCCAACCCTCTCTACCTCCTCTGTTCTTAGGAATTGTGGCTACAGAATTAGCAAAGACACCAGTTTCCTTTATAAGACACACTTTTTTTTCCCAAAATAAAAAATTGCTCATGATTAAAATGTTTTGAAGGGCTAGGTTGTATGCGTTTTAGTGCTACAGGCCATAGAATTTGATCCCCAGCACCACAAAGAAAGAAAAAAAAAAAAAAAAAAAATATATATATATATATATATATATATATATATATATATATATGTATGTATGTATGTATGTATGTAAATCAGATTAAAAACATTCTTTCAGGGCCAGGGATTTAGCTCAGCGGCATAAACGCCTGCCTGGCAGGCACTAGGTCATGAGTTCAATCCCTGACACCAAAACAAAAAACAAAAAAAATCTGCATTCTTTCATACTCCTATATTGCTACACCTGAGAAATAATCACTATTTATAAATATCTCCTTCCAACTCATTTTCTTTTCATCTTTTATATTTTAAACATGTTTGATTAATGGCTTTGTGCTCCCTTTTCAACTATGTGTTTGTAAGCAGTTTTGGAATTATGTCCAGTCTTGTGATTGTAACGTAGCTTAATTATTATTTTCAGGGCTCGTTGTTTTTAATTTTATTTTTTTTCCCCCAAGAATAAGACTACCCATCTGTTCTACATCATTCTTTCTTCTCTGTCATCTCAGAAAAATTTCTAAAAAAATGGATGTAGAAGACAGTTTTTGATAAGTTTGCTTGACCAGAACCCAAAACAATTCTCTGCAGAGAAGGCAGTTAACTCTCCGTGGGAGCTGAGTGGTCCGCAGAGGACAGTCAGTGGCCAGCGAGCACTGTGTGTTACAAGTTCCCGCCCAGTTCTCCAAGGCCAGCCGGGCGCTGTGCTTCCAGGAGCAGCCGTTTCTTCTGATTCCAGACGTTTTCATCGTTTGATTTTCAGCTAGTGTGACTCAGACAGAAGTAGGTCTCTGCAGTCTTTGGGAGGTTTTTATAAATAAATATTTTATATATAAAAAGCATTTCGAGGACAGCATAACCCAAAAATGAGCCATCCTAAGAAAAGTTGCCAGCTCTGTTTCTATTCCTAGATCTTATCAATAAAATGTTTTGAAAAAGATTAGGGAAGCAGTTTTCTTCATTCTATACAAATTGACTAACTCTTGGATGAGTTAGACATTAATCTTTTTGAGGTAAAATGGTATCTTTGAAGAGGGAGTAGGAAACTAATCAGAGTTCTTTAAGAGGAAGTTTTAAGAGTTGAAAAATGACTAAACACTGAAGCAAGGTTGTGACAGTGAGATCCAGGAGAACTGGGGTTAGGGTTAGCATTTATAAATTAATGTACCAGTAATTTTTTCTAGCTATGGTGCTGGACTCACGGTTGGTATATGTTCACTCATTGATTGATTGATTGATTCATTCATTCATTCATACATACATTTTTTCATAGTCTTCCTTTCTCTTATTACCAAATATTAATTATTGCTCCTCCCAGTGTTAACTGTAATATAAGATTTTTAAAAATTGTTTTATGAATGAAAGTACACATTTTGTTCAAAATATATTATTAAAATATTAAATTATTTTCCTGGGAACTTCTGTCCCCTAACTGCTCTTTTCTATTTCTCAATAATAAAAGAAATTACTTCTTTGTTGACTAACTTTCCTTTTTGCGTTATGTATTTTTAAAAAAAGCTTTAAGGAATATTTTACCTACCTTCATGTGGTCCTTACTCTGTTGCATTCCTATTTTAGATGATTTTATAAATGGCTTTGTGTGTGTGTGTTCAGTCATGTATTTTAGCATGACTGCCTAGTTTCTGTCAAAACTTATATAGATTATTTATTTTTTTGTCCTCCCAATTACAATGTTGCCTAACTGAACAATGAAGTCATTTAAAAATGTAGGGAAATCTCTCTCTTCCCAGATTTCCTGATTATATACTTCCCAGTTCTCTGGGTGGGCAAAATACACTTAAAGAACTGTTGGTGGATTTTTGGTGGAGCAATAAAGCTATGTATTTATCAGAAAAACAAGTTGAATTAAAAAAAGAAAACCAAGTTATTGTTGTATTGGTGGAGGAGGGGGGAGTTAACTTTGTTTTACAAAACTATTTACCACCAGGTTATAGAAAATCAGTATAACTTGTTGCTTACCACTTATCTGCTTAATTTTATGGTATTTTAAGATGTTGTTGTTGCAGTGCTAGGGGAATGAACCCAATGCCTCTTGCTTGGTAGGCAAGCACTGAGCTAACCCTCATCCCTAAATATTAAATATTTCAGATGAAAAACTACATACTTAAGGTGTTTGTGTAATCTTTTTAAAGTAAAGTGAGAAACACTTTCTTGTCACTTGATATATGTAGCATCATATTTTGTTGAACTGTCCATGAGGTAAACTAATAGTACAAGAATTTGTGCTCCATATTTTATAATATGGCGAGTTCAGAAACGTTGGTGCCTATTGTAATAAGCAGTTGCTGTGGCCAGTTTGTGAAAATACAGGCCTCTGAAGAGACATCCTTAATTTAAGGAAGTAGAAAACTCTTTGTTACATAAATGAGCCCTACAATTTTGATTATACTGTGAATACAAATATGATATGACCATAAAGCTGAAGGAATGATTCATTTGTTAACTGTTGTTGGATTTTATTTTCAACATGAGCTTAGTTGCGTCATAGTTTTCTTTTGTATTTTGCCCTTTCAGTAGAATTTAAACTCTGTTAAAAAAAAAAATAGAAACAGCACAGATAGCCAATAAAAAATTTCCCCTATTTCTTTCATAGTATAAATGACTTTTGTTTTCATTACATGGAGGTATCCTACTTCTGGCTTGGCATGCAGTTTAATTTCATGTGAGTGCATTAGTCGGGATTCCTTTCAGTATGGGGAATTTACACAGTAGGGTGCCATCTCTCTATAGCATTGAATTTCTACTTAAAATGTTTCCATGGGAAGGTTGGAGATTCCATAGCTTTAATAAACAGGAATCCAGGGACACAATGAACAGGAACTCTCTGAGTCATAGTAGCAAATGCAGAATGGTTGGGTGTCTGGTGAATACAGTGCAGAGGCGGAATTGGTGTGTTTTTCTGGAGCTCAGGATACGTACTAATAAGGACCAAATCCCAGGCTAGGGACAAATGAGGTCATCTCATTTAACAGAAGACTAGACTAAGAGAAACAGGTGGCCGTGCCCATAAGAGGCAGGCCAGAGATCTGCAGGGGCTGCGTCAGAGCTAAAGTTTTCCTTTGTAACACCAAAGAAAATGTGAATTCTTGTGTAAAATCTGGCCTGCTTTTAATCAAGCTCACACAATTTAGCAAGGCCTCCTCTACACAGACATTTCTCTTACATGTTCTTATGAAGTTTAGGAGGCAAGATAGAGGGAAGGATAAAGACAAAAGGAATGACACCTTGCAAAAGTAAGTGAAATGGAAAAATCCAAGATTTGGGGGTCATAATGGTAAAGGAGTTTAAATACTTAGGTTTTATACTGTCTGCTTCATTTTGAGATATATTATTTGTAAATAATTTTAAAAATCCTCCTCTTAGTAATACAGTCAGTGGGCTGTGCCCTGGTATATCCTTTAGTCTTCTGCTGGCCAAATTGACTTCTTAATGTGGGCAGTTAGTAATTTTCTCCAAAACCAGTGCATGCAACGATGCTTTGCATTGCGAACCTGACTTCTGTATTTTTGGAATACTTTGAGTTAGTTACCAGAAGAAAAGAAATGAACCACTTAGAAAGGGCATGATCCAGAAATCTGAAATTGATTTTGTAACTCATCAAGAAACACTGGAACACACATCTGATGCACAAGTATAAACACAATTCTTTTCCCATTTGTTTCTGGCTAGACCAGCTGTTCTGGGCAGGGCCAAGGAAGAAATGTCTGCTTGCCATGGACTATCCATGTGTTGAGTCATCCACCTGTGGATCTTTAAGTGTAGGTTATGGAAGAAGGAGTATCCAATCCTGTGTACATCTCACTTGTGTGTCTACCAGGGGTTTAACAAGTATGTATCCTTGGATACAAATGTATCCAAGGATACATTTAACAAATGTATCCTTGGATAAAAAGCATTCCTGGTTACTAATTCTGGGGTGGCTCTGCACAGAGGTTGGGTTTATTGCCTCGAGAAGAACCTAATCTGGTATGAAGGTTGATAACCTGACCTACTGTTGCATCTGACTTTCAAGCTGTAGCCTGAAAACATCTTGTTTGTAAGCTGCCCCCAGAGCGGCTCCATCTCAAAGGCATGGATTCCTACTTACTAAACTTCAGTGATGCATGAATGAGCAGGATCTTGCGATACTGAGACATAAATATAATCATCATTGGGTTTAGGCTCATCAAAGGCTTCGTTCTTTGCAAAACCATTAAGAGCAAAGGTTCTTAAGCAAACTGGGTTTGCTTCCATTTTTCCCACTTAGGAGCTGTGTAGTCTTAGACAAGTTACTCAAGTGCTGAGTTCTTCAACTTTATATAAAACTGTATATAAAAACACAACTATATATAAAAACACAACTTATGAGACTGTCAAGAAAATTCAATCAATGCTTGGGGTAGATTAGACACTGAACTGATGTTAGTAGCTATCATTATTACTGTTCTCATTATTCATTTTTGGGTAGACTTCTCCATGAAGCAGGTCAGAAGGCTGTGTGGGGATATCGTAGTGGACATGACAGGTGGCTTAATTAAAGGTTCTGAGCTGAGCCGAGCTGGTGCCTATGGCTTTGCCAATTGGTCTGAAACTGCTGTGTAGTCTGTTAGGTGCAGTCCCTTGCAAGTTGCTCCACCTTGCATTGCCAGTTGGAAGCCCCTGCCACTGCTTGGATGGATATCCTGCAATTGTGAATCTAAAGCTTCCAATTTTCTCTTTGGAAAGCCTACCCTGGCTTACTGGTACATTCTTCCTATAAGTAGGTTGATATTTATGTTTATGATCAAGTCTTACTGCCCAGGAGTCAGCCTCTTTCAGTCTTGCTTAATTCTTTGTTTTGATTTGAGAAGTTAATTTCATGGGGATTGTTACAGTTCTTGTTCCAAGTATGAAAGCATATATGCATGGATGATGGTATACAAAAGACCAAATGCTTTATCTTTGACAGCTAATATTTGCTGGGTGCTTGCCATGTACCAGGTGCTGTGTTATTTCTTTACATACATATCTCATTAATCTGCATGTGGTTTTTTTTCTGTGGTAGTTGATATTCTTGTTTTCCTCTACAGATCAGTAAATTGAAGTTTGGGAGGGGGATTGGATTTGAAACCAAGTCTACTGATGTCAGTCCTTGTATTTTATGACTACATTGTCCTAAGCTAAATCATTAAATCCAGGAATTATCTCTCTCTTTGCAGAAGAGAATTATTATCCATTCATATATGCAGAAGTTAAGTGTATGTGTGTCCTGTGCACATTCCTACGTCTGATTGTAAGAGGTACATGATCCCCTTCTTAGGCTTTGCCTGCCACTAATTGGTGGTGTTACCTTGGCAAGTTACTGAATCATCTGTAAAACCTTAAATCCTGTTACTCAGCCCACAAATGATAACAGCAAGAAATATTAATTACACAGTCTGAACACTGAGTAAATTCTAGGCTAGCATCTGCTGGTCTTTACTAACAGAATGGGTTTCCTGTGACCTGTTTGATCTCAGCAAAATGAGAATATGACTAAGAAAACACTAGTGGATGCAAATGAGGGAAAGAAAAGACATCTGTTGACTTTATTAAGGAAAAACATTCCTTTGACCTCTTGCTTTTTCCTATGCTCTTCCCATATTGAGCTGTTTTCCTCTTTTTACAGTGTAACTTCCCCTTCATGTTGGAAACAAGTAAGAGGGGACTAAGTGTTAAAGTATGGGATAAACATACAACTTATTTAATTTCCCTTTTGCAGTTTTCTTGTTGCTTCTTCATTTAGGAAACATTTTCTTCTACTTCTGCCCATTATCACAGCTTCAACATTCATGTCATTAACTGAATGTCATTTTGCAAGATACCAAATTAGGAGCAAATAGCAACAAAACATACTGAACAGAAAAAGACTGGCATGTTGCCACATGATTTTGTCTCCCAGAAAAGAACAAAGTGGAAATCAAATGTTGCCTTTGCATGTTTGTGTGTTTCTGTTCTAGTTGCAGAGGCACATGGAGTCAAGACAGTTCACTGTGGGCAGAACCGTATGTCAAACTGCTCTGTAAGAGACAAATCCTTTTGAGTTGGAAGGTGTTAAATAGTCATGCTGTTCATTCTGGGCTAGAATAAATTTCTGTTGAGTGTCCTGCAAAGGAGATTCTGTGGTCTCTGAAGCAAACTCTCCCTTTTTTGGGTTAGTAAAGAGTGATCCTGGAGTCCCTGAACCAGACAGCTGGAGAAGAGCCTCTTATTTTTATAGGCAGTGTTTAGCTGTGTAGCACCTTAAACTGAAGTTTAATTACTGTTCAGAGAAGACTGGAATGGGCAAAACAATACCATTCTATTTTAGTGGTTATATATATCCAAATAAGGTTTGAACATATGACACTTCCTAATCCCACTCTCTAAAGTTAATAACTAGTTCTTGAAGCCAGTATAAAACTGATGAAGAAGTTAATAATAAAATTTTATTATGAGATGTAAACTTAGATTTGTTCTGGTTTGGTGTGACTTCCACAATTTAAGAACTTACAAAGATGTGTTTCCTTTTTACTGACCAATTAGAATAGTCCAATATGAACACATTGATTAGTTGTTTTTACAGTAGGATTGTGAACTCAGTTTACTGCTACTGAAGGAAAAGTGTATCTAGTTGTGATTTTGATCCACTCCCATTGAGTACAAAATTTGAGAGTTAAAAAAACAACTTGTCATATATATTCCCTCCCCCACACGAGTGCACCCATGCTCACACATGTGTAAAGGAGATTTTTTAGAAGTCTATTGATTAATGTCTTATTTACTTTTTTTTTTTTTTAATTTCCCTGTGTTTCTATAAGCTTGTCTTTGGTCTCAGATTGTAATTGCCCTATGCGCAATCAAAGTCATGAGTATCAGTCTCACAGCTATTTAACCCTGACCTTTCTCCCAGTTATAAAGCTGGCTCTACTTTGTCCATCCTTCCCCCAACTTTTACTCTCCTGTCATTTTTATAGCCCTGCAGGTCTTTATCCTTGTATAAAAGATTATACCACAGGCGTCAAGAAGGAGTTCCTGCAACCTTTTGGCAGGCATCAGCATTTGAATGGTTTCTCAAGACACAGTGCCTGCCCTTTAGCACCCTGGCCTTTCAGTACTCTCCAAACTCATCCTATGTAGGAGTACTCTTTATTATGTCTGATCTTTGCACAACTGTGCTGATCTTAAAACCAAGCATCCTCTCAATCTCTGACTCTCCTAGCCTTTTAAGGGCCTTCACATTAACAGATGGTCTGCTCTCATGACTTGATTCCTGAGATAAGCATTAAGGCTGGGAATCTCATAATTTCTGTTGCAGATGAATTGCATTAAAAACTCACACATAATGATTCTTAGGCCCTTCTTACTTTAATTATTTTTTACTTCTAATGTTTTTTACAGTTCAATCTACCCTGGTTCAAATCTCATCATATTGCTAGTTCCTTCTTGACTTTGATATTGTGCTATACCCCTCTTTCAGTTTATCCAGTGACCTCATTGTAACTTCATTGACAACAATGCTGTATATCAAGGAAGATGGTTTATACTGTGCACCCAGCACCACAGAATTCTTCAGCTATCTGTTTTCTTATATACATTGTCTTGCTCGATCTAGTAGAAGTATAATACAGTGTCACTTAGATCATTTAATCTTTTTTTGGTACCGGGATCCAGCTCTGGACCTCACCCTTGCCAGGCAGGCACTTAAGCCACTGAGCTAAATCCCCAGCCCCAGATCATTTAATCTTATAAACTTGACTATGTGTGTCCTTCAAGTTAAATTATAAATTTCTCAAGGCAAGATCCATGTTTAGCTAGTCCTTAAAAAATATTTAATATCTTGAGGCTGGAGGTGGAGCTCAGTGGCAGAGCATGTGGTTAGCATGCATGAGGCCCAAGTTTTAACCTCCTGCAATGCCAGAAACTTTTTTTTTTTACTGTATCTCTAGCCAATTTATTATGTTTTTCTGAGTGTCCAAGGAGATTTATATAAAACGTCTTAGGCTCAAGGAATTTATTCTCCCTCTTAGATTATAAACTTCATGTTGAATATCAGATTATGATGTAGAATGAATGTTACTCTGGTAGCTGTGATTACTGAGCCACCAGTCGTATGTTACTAATGGACACCAGTGTTCACTATGATATGTCAAACACATCTAAATAATTTATTGATAGCCTACAAAATAGCTGTACCATGGGGGATACTTAGAAGACAAGAATTCTAAAAAAAATATATTTGCATTGGGCCTACCCTGAAGAGTAAGGGATTATTTAAGGACATTCCATGAGACCACTAGGTAATAAGCAATGTACTATAAAATTCTATTGTTTGCTATTTGTGAAAATTACTGGTTGGGAATTTATCTCACTCAAATTCCTATTTGGACATCTTATCCAGATTCTGCCTTGGAATATAGTTGTCACTGGTCTGCGATACACGTTGAGACTCTCTTCCTTTTCTCATCTCCCGTAGCACTCTGTACATAGGAGAGAGGCTGTAAATATCCACGGCACTGGGTAATGTCTTCCTCATGTCTCTATGTTCAGTTGCCTCTCTCTTTCTCTGTGAAGACAGAAGATTGAACCAGACCTCACTATGAGCTTATCTTAATCGATTAGTATTTCCAAGAGGCATGGTACAAGGATGTACATTTGCCTATTGATTTTACTCAGAACTTTTGAAAGTTTGAAGACCTGTACTTTCCTCTAACTATTGTAATTAGGGTACACTTTTTGACCATAGGTGAAAACAGTATGAAAAACTATTTATTCTTATTGTAATTAATGCCTTTAAAAAGAGTTTTTCCACTAATGGAAAAGTTTAGTTCAAGTAGCAAGCCAATCATATCAATAATTACAACCTCCTGATTACTGTGAACTGGGTCATTTATTTTATGGATACAAATGCTGTATACAAAGGCTGAAAGTACTGGGGCTTGGTGTTCATCGCAGTAGCAGCAATTGCTATTTTTCTAGTGCTTTGGAGGCTATAATAAAGGGCCTTGACCAATACATGATATAAGCATTGAATTGTGGGGCCATTTTTGCTCAAATGTTTAAAGTAAAATACCACATTTGAAAGCAGCCTCACAGAAGATAAGAGTGCATTTGGGACGTGCCAACTTACCTTCTTTTTTTTTTTTGTCTTTTTGAGACAGTTTTGCTATGCAGTTTAGGCTGGCTTTGAGCTCACTTTGTAGTCCAGGCTGGTCTCAAACTCGCAACGATCCTCCTGCCTCAGCCTCCCGAGTGCTGGGATTACAGTGCCCGGCCCTCAACTTCCCTTCCTAAGGAATGGTACTCCTACTGCCTCCTGTGGCTATTTCAATTTAGCAGGCTTGATGATTCTCTTAAAACAAAATCAGATTATGTTTAAAAAAACAAAAGCAAAAACAAACAGCCTCCCTAAAAATAAAGACTCTTTCCTATGGCCTGCAGTGTGCCACAGATCCACCTCCACCACCTCTCTCTGACACGGTCCCCTGCAGTCTCCCCTGCTCACTCACCCCTCCCCAGAGGTCTGCCCCCTCCTTCTGGGAACTGCGTGGTTCAGGGCCTTTGTTTGTGCTGTCTGTGTTGTTTCCTTTACTTCTTGGTCTTACCAGATACCACCTTCCCAGTGAGGCCTATCCTAAATACCTGTTTAAAATCATGACTTCCCACACCTGCCTCCCATATCCTACCTTCTACATTACATTTTTTCCACTATCATCTCACATACTATCAATTTTATTAATTAATTGTGTTCATTATCTCTCCCACCCCCTGCAGAATAAGGCAGGGATTTTGTTTATTGAGAATAATGCCTACCATATTTTAGAGACTCAGAAATAGTTTGTTGAGTGATTTAATGAGTGATATAATGATTTCAAGATAGGGAAGTACTCTAACTGCAAGTAAGTAGCAAAGAAAACATGTGAATGTAGCAGAAATAGTAAAGATTTGTTCTCAGCTGCCTTTAAGAAGAAATACTGCTTATCTAGCCAGCTAGTAGGTGTGACCTTCTGCTGTTCAGCAAAAAGTGGTAGAGATACAGACTCTAGGAAGCTCAGAGAAAGAACTAATTGATTTGCTTGAGAAAGACAGTGATTCCTGAAAAAGACAATAGAATGAAGGCAGAGAAAGAGATTTGGGGAGGCAGCATTAAGCAGTATTTAGGGGGACGTGTTCAAAGAAGATATTAAGATTTTCTTTAATGTTCCATGATATAATTTTCCTTTTAAATGCAGCTCTTATGAAAGGCATTTTTCAAGGCCTTTGGAGTCATATTTACAAATCCAAAGAATCTTAGATACTTTATGTTACAAAGAGGAAAAAGAAATGTCCATAATACGTAATTTTAGTGCATTTAAAAATGTTAAAGTTTGCTGTAAATAAGTGATTTAAAAAAGAAATGAATTAGACCCATATTTATGTTGCTATGGTTAAATCTCAAAAATATAATGTTGAATTGAAAAAAAAAGTTATAGTATGTCTGTAATGTATAGTGTGCTAAGGCAGCAGTAATATATTAGAACAGATTCAAAAGAGATTTTTAAAAAGATATATATATACACACATACAATCAGGAATTATGAATTTGCCTTTAAAGGCAAAACTGGTTCACATCTTATAGCACTATGAAAGTAAATGTTTATGAGTCATCTTTCTGTGGTGGGGGATATCAGTTGTATCTCCACCAGACAAAATCCTTTACACTATCCTACATAAAGATCATTTGGGTGGCTACCACCAACCTTCTAACTTAAACCGAACCCCAACAGAGCTTTACAATTGGCTAGTCAATAGAAAGACACTGAAATGTGTAGGACCTTAAAGGGAAACCCATTAGGTTTTTTTTGCACAATTCCAAATCATTATCTGTTTGTCCTGATGTAAGAGATCACTCATAAAAAATGTAAAATCACACACATATTCTGTTTATAATACATACAGGTATACCAAAGTACAGGAATGAGTGGGAAGGCTATAAACCACAATTCTTTTAGTACTTGCCTGTTTGGGGATTGGAAAATGTTTTTTATTTGAATGACGTTGAATAGTTTCCTTTCTTAAAATCTCTACATAATGTTTTTAAAGATTCAAAACAAATAATCATTCCAGAGTGGTGTAAATTATTGGATTTTTTAAAAATCTTTAAAAAAATTTTATGGACAAGCAATAACCAGTTTCTGTTTCCCTTATTGAAGGGATCCAAACCCTTCATTGGAAAGATATGGAAACTGAAGCTTACCTAGTTTATAGCATATTTTTAGCAGTGTGTTGATAAGTTTGGCCTTCTGTTCATATGCAGGTTCCTTCAGCTGTACATACTCTCTATTTAAAGAATATTAAATGTTCAGATTCAATTGTGGTATTGGGAAATAGTTAGCAGATGTTCACTCATAGTAAAGTTTTGGTCTATAATGGGTCTCCTGTGCACATGTATCAAAATTTTCATCGAGATGAAATAATAAATTGTGACCTGGCTTCTGAGACCTGCAGGGGCTCTTACTCCATTCATGACTGCTGCCACCCCGTAGTGGCCACTTCTCACACATTGCACTGAGTGTTGACTTTTGAAGTCAGCTGTGAACATCAAAATGATGATCTGGTGAGGTTTCCTGCTCTCACTTGGCTTGCTATAATCAGATGTCCTCAGAATTCGTGTCTCAAGATAAACATAATTTAAAATTAAATAAAAAGCTACTGCAAAAGAACAATTGCAGAAGGCCACAGCCTACTATGCTTCATGGTATTTTGAAGCGTGCTACGGGGCGGCTTCCAGGTGATATGTGACAAATCCAAGTGTCAAACATTTGCAGAGCCCCCAAGCGTTTTTATGGAGCCTTGAGCCTAAAGATGTTTCAGGCAGAAATGGAATGTGGGTGCTTGGGACCAAAAATATAACCCCACCTCCAACGTAGCATTGTGTAGCCCACCTTCTCCTTTCTTTGCCATTTGGGTCAGGCCTGACCTAGATGATGAAACCCATTGGCCATCCCTTTATCTTCTAAGCAGATGGAAGGCACTGTTGTCAGTGATTAAGACTGGGAAGCTTCTTGGGGAGCTGCTTTGGTGATGGTGACAATGAACTTGTGAAGCAGGGCGGTACTCTGTTCAGTCTCTCTCCACCTGCTTTAGCATGAACCATACATACAAACACAGCACTTGCAATGGCCTCAAAGCACAGCAGGAAACATCGCCATTGTGTGGCAGCCCTACTATGACAGACACCCTTACACACAGTGCTCACCACAGGCCGGCCGGTTCTTACGTAACAGTGCTGTCGTCATCTTCCAACCCCACCATTCTTCCCAGATCCCCAGGCCATAGTGGGCAGGGTGCCCTTTTTGTGCCCTGCATATGCAAGATCTTGCTTTCTGTGCTTCAGAGTTGCCCTTGGGTGGGACCAAATGAATGAGGTCATGAGAAATGATTACTTGTTATTATCAGCCCCTATCCTAATCCATTGTGTAACTTTGCCTTTGTCTCAGGTTGTGTGTGGCTGGCTTCTCAAGCCAAGTTCTGATTTTGCAAGTAAAGAATCTTTCTGTGCGATTGTGTTGACAGAACTATGATATTAACCTTCCATATTGAGAGATTAACCTGAGCATGTTACTACAGGAAAAGTAACTTTTCGGTTGCTTCAGCTGGCAGAGGGACTTCCTGGGAGGTGGATATTAGTTTGACTTTCAGACTAAACTCTGTGCAGAGTAAAGAGGTTCTGTGTCTTGAAGGGTGAGGATAAAAGTATGCCTTTGAGGGTAGAAGAGCTGAAAGTTGGGTTCATAACTGTTCTTCAGTTTTGCTTTTGAAGTCATATACTTATGTCCCTCAAAAAGAAAGCTAGAATGTTCTATAAGGTCAAGCACGGGGTGAAAAAATAAATGATGAGAGATGACTGCTACAGAAGTATTGTTGCTACCTAGTGGGCCATCCACTGTTTTTTCCCTTGGTGACTCTGCCTGATAAAAACAAACCAGAAATGACCAAGTCACCCTGGTGAAGAGAAGGAAGCATTATTTTGCCCAAGTGATTTTTATCACTCTGGATTGAATGAGTAGGCGTGGTCATGAACACCTGGGAGCCATCGTCACAGTTAGAGACCATAAGCTTCTCTCGTCATAGACAGAAAAATGTGGGGTACCGAGTGGAAAAATAATGATGACAGAGGCCAGAACAGCATTTTACGTTAGTGTCATTGTTACTGAGCTGGGCAGTGCAGTTCTGCCGACTTGGAAGTTCTTTCCTGTGGGGTTTAGTGCAGACTCAATTCATGTATTGGGAAGACACCACCAAGAGCAATAAGATTTGGTGATTGTCAGAGATTCTGGAAGCAGGTGGTACTGAGATAGCATGGCCATCCACTCTCTCACCTTGGAAAAGTTATCCACAAAACATCTCAGGAGGGTCCCGCATTTAAAAAGTAGCTGTATGTGTCAAGATCTACGGATTTCAGGATTAAATGTAGTAGTGTAAATTATTGCATTATTCTTGAGAATGTTAGTGACAAATTCATTTGTGAAGCCCACACTGTGTTCTTAAGTATGAAGATTTGTTTTGTGGACACATGGAAATCTGCCTTGACCCATGCTTTATAAACTCTGTTTTTTTCATGTTGAGCATTTCATGTTTCAAAGCTTTCCTTGTTGATTCCATAAAGTTCCAAGTCTTTACAGTACCTTTTGTAGCTTCATTTAGAAGATTGATAAAGAAGTTATGAAACAGATTATCAGTTATGTAGTGTGCTTTGATTGTTCATGGCATTAGTCAGTGAACTATGGCTCTTATTTAAAAATCCATTTCAGCTTTTATTTTACTTTATATTACTGGAAATGAACTTGGTCCCAGACATGCTAGGTAAGCACTGTACCACTGAGCTACATCCTCAGATCCTACTTCCAGGTTTTATTTACAGACTTTTCCTTAAGAATTTTTTGGAAACTTTTTTTTGGATATATTTTAATTGATATAGTTGTGGAGGTTTTTGTTTGTGGTTTTCTTCATTTTAAATCTGAATTTTTGACTATTATGCTTGTTATATAGTAGGATACTAGTCGTTTCATTTGGTACTCAGGAAAACTCAATTTTTCCTAACAAAACATTTCCTAATTTTAAGTAAGGATATATCACCAGCATCAGTGGATATTGATTATATTGTATTGATACACATTTCTCATTTTATTTTTGTATAAATAGTAATTATAGATTTTTTCAACATATTTAATTGTATGGTTAAAACACTAATATAAAAATACAAGTAGCCATTTTTGTAATAATTAAACTAAATTTCAGTTAACTTGTACAAATGAGTTTGCTGAAATTCCCTGGATATAAATCTGCCATTGATAATTTCTTTTATTAACATCAGCAAGTTAACGTATTTACTATTTATTCTTTTACTTAGATGAAAGGAGACATTAACTTGAACTAAAACTAAGTACGTTATGCAGTATCTTTTCAAAACAATCAGACTCAGACCATTATGAATTTAATAGGTCAAATACAGTTCTCTATGGATGAGTTGGTAATATCACAGTGCACCTTCATAATTAAATATCAAGAGTCTATTCTCATTCAACACCTTCTTTAAGGATGAATAAACCTGTTCTTAATTAAACTCACACATAACGCTAGGAGATGTTGATTGCTGCCTTAAGGACAATAAAACGATGCAGCCTGACCCTAAGCAATTGTGAATATGAGAATGTTGACAAATGATAATTTAAGAATCAAGTACTAAAATGTAGTTTTTGAATATTTAGAAAGTCCTTCTTGTAAATATTTTATACAGACTCTAAAATTTGTGAAGTCCTACACTGTTGGTTGGGTTTTGTTACATTCTTCTAACTACTGCATTGATGACAGAGAATAAAATGCCCATCTGTACTGGACGAAAACAAGTGAACATGAGATAATACTACTTTACCATTAATGAGTTTTGTATTTGCCTTATCTTTTGAAGTTTGTGAAATTTACTCTGAACTTAACTATTTTACAAGCAGAAACAGGAAAAAGTAATTGACTTCTGATATATAATTTATTTCTATTTACTGGGTTTTCAAGGGACAATCAGTAGCAAGCTTGTGAGAAAGGCCCATCACTGTTGTTTTAATACACTGAAATCTGTTTTTATGATTTCAAAACATGTACCTTAATAAGGAGTTTGAATGCTTGTATACAAGATGAAAAATGAGTGGTGAAGTATATTTTTATTAGGCATTGACTGTTTGATTGGCAAAAGACACAAATATGAAATTTGTCTAAATAATTAGATTTTTAATTAGTGTATCACTGTAAGATTAATGTCTATGTGCTTCATTGCATGTAATTTTCTATTAGAAATTTCATGTCAACAAAGATGCTACCTGTGGTTTGCTGATTTGAGTCCCTAATTTATCACTTGTATGTGTGGTATGTCACATATTTGCAGACACAAGCTGAAAGAAGGCATTTGATTATAGCGTCTCTGGTGGTGAGGAATATTGATGGTGTTCTGCTATATGAATACATTATAGCAGTGATGGCAAACCTTTTAGGGATGAGGATCCAAACTGTAAACCAAAGTACACTTTACACTTACTTATTGCAAAGTGCCAACACTGCAATTAAACCTGAATACTGAGGTTCCTCTAGAACTTATACATTAACATCTTTTGTCCTAATAGAAAACAATATGCATACTATAGGTTCACCACTACTGATTATAGTTTCTAATATTCAAAACATAGCTACCCCTCAGATATTAGTGCCTGCATAATAATTTGCAATAACAGCAGTAGCATGAGCAAATCCTGTAGGTTGTTTAGTCTAGACTATGCTGTATTGGATGTACTTGAATATCATTGCTACCGTAGTCTCCTTTTAACATTGATTTTCTTTCCTTTTAACAGTTGCCGAACAAGCAACCGGAAAAGCTTGATTGGCAATGGACAATCCCCAGCACTGCCCAGACCGCACTCACCTCTCTCTGCTCATGCAGGTAACTGACTACTCTTTCTTGTCTTATTTTTTAGTTTTTTAAAAATAAGTTAAACTTTGAGACTCAGGTGTATCATTTAGTCTGTTTTCCTTTTTTTTTTTTAAAATCACTAAAGTATTATTTCTGAAATACAGTTTCCTTTTATAGGGGATCCTTTATCAATTATTGCTTTCTCTGTTTGTAAATTTCTCAGGGATGTAATTCATGTTTCTATGTTAGGAATATGTTTGGAAAATGCAGACTACTTGTTCAAGTGATAAGAATAAGTGGTGAAAATTATTTAATGTATTTCTCCCTAAAATTGAACTTGTCCATTATATTGAGGTATAATAATTATTGTGAGGAAAATGAAAATTCAAGAGATAAGGTCCATGGTCTCAAGTCTTCTATAAAATTATAAGAAAGGTAAAAGCATATTACAAAACTGTGTAAGGAAAATTGCTATGTGTATACCTTTAACATTTTATTCAAAATGATAAAAAGTAGAGAAAAGTTAATTCCAGTCAGGAAAATCTGGGAGACACTGAAGGAGCCACTTGCCCAAGATTTTGGTAGGTAGAAATGGGGTGAAATAAAGAATTCCCAGTATATGACTAAAGCTTGGAAGGTGTACACTTGATTGTATTAAGAAAGAGAAAGATAGAAAAGCAGGTGAACGTCTGTGAGTTGAAGGAGTTCTGACTTTGAAAGCCTTTTAGGCAGAGGGTCTGGGTTTTAGGAAGTTGTCTTCAGGCTGGTGACGGATGGCAGGTTGCAAGAAGGAACAAGTAGACCTACTTGTAGAACTCTAGTTTGCTTGTGACGGGATCTCAGATGACCTTGGTTTCATGTGAATGGTGAGCTTAGAAGGGCAGTCCTTGAGCTCCAGGACAGTGATTCTCTCCAGTGATAGGTGGCAGTTGTCTCTTACGGTTGAGAGGAGAGGAAACAGAGGCAGTCATTCCTCAGAAATCACGTTTTATTTTAGCCATAGTAATAAAAGGTGGAACAATAAAAAACAAAGATAAATTTACAAATTGTACTATAAAATGATCACTAATATTCAGAAATGCTTTTCCCAGTAGAATTTTAGAAAAGCTCTTACCCACATGAGGACATGTTTCAACAAAACGACATCGTGTCCATAATAGCTGAATGCTTGAAAACAACCTAAAACTCAACTGATTGGATCAATAAATAACCTATCACATAGCTGTATATACGAAACAAATGAATGAGCCCTGCACATACATGAGTACAATTCAAATGTAGTTTTGGACAACAAAAGCCATTCACAAAAAATATTGCTTAAACCATTCATATCAAGTTCACATCATGGTACATGGACTATTTTGTTTAGGGATATCTATTTCATATTATATGTAATACTTATATTCTGATTATCAGTTATTTATATCTGAGTTGTGGTCAGAATATATGGTAAATATTTCAGTTTTGAAAATTTATTAAAGTAAGGCACCTTTACATTAATCTCCCTCAAAATAGTTGTCCTTATTTTGAACACATTCCATCATTTTTGCCACTTTTCAAAGCAGCTCTGGAAACCTTTTTTTTTTTTTTTTGGAGTGGCTTTAGCTGTACTGTCATGGCTGCTACAGTGTTCTGAATCAATGCAAAGCATTTAAAGCCATTTTTTTATCAATTAAAAATATCACACTGTGTCCTCAACTACCTTATTTACTGTCTAACACTGTGAGACTTCTGGCTTTTCCTCAAAATCAAAGTGACCATACAAGGTAAATGTTTTAAACTGATGTAGGACATAGAAGCATCCATGATGAGTAACTAAAGGAACAAAGAGAACACTCAGAACTGCTTCCAAAAATGGCAAAAATGGTGGCATAAGGGTGTTTGACATGAAGGGGAGGATTTTGGTGGAGACTGATGGCAATGCGTCTTTTACTATAAATTTTAAAAAAGGTAAACATTCCCTGTAGTCTTTGATCATTCTTCATATGTTTATAATGAGCTTAGTAGGAAAACATGGTAATTTTAAAGGCCAGTTTTATAATAGTTACTTCTGGGAAGTGTGGGGGATATTAATTTCCATAGTTGTACGTTGAGTACATATTACAAGCACTCATAATTCTGAGATTGATATTACATGACTGCTATCAGAGGGTCAAGCAAGGCTAAATACCTGACTTGAGGACTGGAATTATTTAAATCTTTGCATTTCTCCTCCCCAAGCACAGTGCCTGGCAGTCTTACTAGGTGTTAAGTGAATGATAAATTCTGTTTCTTACACATGGTTCAATAGTGATTTAAGATATTTGCTTACTCCTCTTTGTAGTAATTTCATCATCCTTTTGTGCCCATTGATTAGTCTTTTACGGCTGTGATTTTCTTTAGCTCTAATATTTAGAAAGGAGATCATGTGGTTAAGGAGATGATGTGTAATGATCCTCTTAATTATTTTTCTCTTGCTTGTATAATTTTAGTTTGAATTCTTTTCCCTTCAGAATTCTTTTTGAAAATGTAGCCATTACAGCAGACAGAGGAGCCTGTTGTTCAGGTCGCAGGTTATTTTTCTTCAATCTACAGAGCCAACAGGTTCTTGTTCACTCAGAGACAGTGGAAATCTGTCAGGCTTTTTTGTAAGAGGTGGCATTTATCAATCTAGTAGATTCCTGTTTCTGGGTAAGAGGAGAAAATGTGAAGAGAAATATCAGTCCTTGTGTCTTGATAATATGCAGTGTCCTCCCCACCCTGGTACCTTGGGCCTCCTTATTTGTCCTTGCCTTCTCCATCCTATGTTTAATACACAGACTACCAAGTAAGGATTCTTTGATGTGCATGCAAAGCAAGAGAAAGAAATGCTATGATCTCCTAGTACTTATTTGCCTAAAAGATAGAGGTTTCTCTTCTTCTTAGGGTGGGAATATGTGAGCCCAGCCAGCCTCACTGATCCCCGAATCTGCACTGGCCAAATGTTACTATAGAGACCTGCACCCTAACAGTTACAGGTGTGTCAGGAGTGTTGAGCAAGAGCAGATGTTGATGAGGGTCCTGCAGCGTGCCTTCTACACAAAAGAGTGTTTGAGGAGTCAGGCATCCCTAAGGCCCATTAAAGAAAACAGGAAGAGACAGCATAGACTTCTAGTTTGTGAAAGATTCTAAGCATAAAATATGATGCAGAAACCCTAAAGGAAGAGACTGATACCTCTCTCCTTTAAGTGAAATTCCTGTGTCAAAAGCAGATTTTTAAGGAAGTGCGGAAAATATCTGTGTGCCCATAACTGATTGCCTTAGTGCTTGGTGAATGGGCTGGAGGTGTCGTAGGAAACATGGGCCAGTGAAAACATGGAGCAATATTTCATTGCAGTTGTAAGATAAATGTGAACCAAGATAATGGGATACTGTAGTGTCATTTACTTAGTATATAATTTCTTTTCAAGTTGATAAAATCCTGTAATTGCAAAGATGTGGGGAAGCAGTCCCTTTCACATGATATAAATCAGTTCAACCATTTTGGTTGTAGTTTGCAGTGTTGGTTAAAACTTCAAATGCTTTTACCTTTTGGCTCAGAAAATCCTTACAAAAGAATTGGTTGGGGTGATTAGGGTTGCTTGTAACCAGGAAATGGAAGGGTAAAATATTACCAATGTTCTACTTCACCTGTTATCACTGAAGGACTAGTTAAGTAAAAAATGATAGTTAAAAAATGAGGTATAAGTAGTACCACGTGTTTGTTATAATGAATGTGGTGGTATTGGAAAGATGCCCAAGGTAAGTCATTCAGTGAAAAAAATTTTGTAAGTTCATGTGTGTGTGTGTATACACACATGAATAAATGAAAGCATATTCATGCATGGGGGAATTTGTAGAAAAAACAGGACAAATCATTAATAGTGTTTCTTCAGAGGGAATGGGAAGTTAGAGGAATTACCACATTAGTGCTTTTTCCAAGGGGAGGGGGCTCTAAAAAAATAAATACAAAATACCTGAAGTACTAAAATTGTGACTCAACACAGAATACATTTATTAATCTCCTAGTCTTGTGCAGTAGAAGTCTGGAGGGCCTGCCTGGGTTCTTTGCTCAGGGTAGCTAATGGCCAAATCAAGCCCTTGTTAGTGGACAGGGCTCTTGTCTAGAGGCTGGGAAAGATTCTGCTGCCTAGCTCATGCAGGCTGTAGGTAGACTGAGATTGCTGCCTTGTAGGGCTGAGGTGCTGATTGCATCCTGGCAGCCCAGAGCCCGTCCTCCTCCCAGGAATGGTGCAGCCATTGCTTCTCATGCCTCAGTCAGACTTTTTCCAGCAGCCAGAGAAAGAGCTTCCTATTTGAAGGGACAACTTCTGTGTTTTAAAGTTCACTGACTTAAGACTTGTAATACATCTACAAAATCCTTTCATAGTGGTACCTAGGTTAATATTTGGTCAGATGACTAGGGAATAGGAATCTTGAGATCATATTTGACATCCTGTCTACCACAATGTCACTTTCATGCTATATTTTGATTCAAATGGGTAAAGGCCTGAGCTCTAAGAGTGATACTTGACCACTAAACTAGATGGAGGTAAGTAATGGAGACCCCAAAACCCAAGGCTTTAGAGTCCTATGGTAGCAAATATGGTCATCTTGCCCAAAATACCTGTTTCTTTAATTTTTCAACTTTGTTTTACTGGGAATCTGCAGGTGAGTGATTTATAAGAGAATTTCTGAGAGGAAAGAAAGAGTAATATTAGGACAACTCTTAAGAATTCTTAAAGACAAGAAATATCTCTATTCAAATGTGTTGAGTGGGTGCCTGTGTATAAATTTTGGTTATGAAAGGACTTCATTTTATACATGGGCACTGGGCCAGAAAACACCCCAAATCTTATTCAGAATGAATCCCTGGGAATGTTTTGATGTTCATCCCTTCAGTGTCTTTTCATGTTTAAAAACTGAGATGGTTCTGTAAGCAGTTACTGTATCATGTATATTTTTAAATAGTAAAATTTTCAGTATTTCAGAAAATTAAAACAAGTCCAAAGAGGAAGACCTTCATAAAGTCTATTTTTGAGCTACACATAAAAGAGGTCAGACTAGTGTACAACTTGTTTAACTTGCATTTGGGCTATATCCATTCTACTTGCTTTAATCGTATAACTCCTTCATATCTGACCTTACATTGAACAGGGTAACGGTGATGATTTTGTAGACAGCTATTCCTGAGAACATCATTGTATTGTAGCCCAGTGTCAACCTAGATGTTTACAAGAAATCTTATAATAAAAGAATGTAAATTAACCTTGGAAGATATATAGTTGAGCAATAAAGAACTTGGTAAAATCTGAAGCTTTGGGCCTCTTACGCCAAATCTGAGACATATGCAACGATGTGTCATTTTAAAGATACAGTAAAATTTCATAAGAAACTTTGCAGGTTGTATTCCTCTAAGTCTAATCCCCCAGGCTAGTCTGGTTAAAAAACAAAAGTTGACTTTCTGATTATAATAGTTACTTTTTCTTGTTGCTGAGACAGAATACCCAACACCTGAAGTTAAAAGAGGGGAGGTTTATTTAGTTCACAATTTGTAGAGGTTTCAGTCCATAGTCATCGGGCTCTAGGCAGGGTGGCATGGCAGAGGGGCATCACAGAGGAGAAACACTCACACCCTTAACCCTAGCATGGCACATGAGTCAATCCCAGTGTCACACACTCTAGATTCATCCACCTCTGCCACCTCTGAAGAGCTTCACCTATGACTATAAAAGGCTTTGGGAGGATATCTAGATGTAAGCCATAATAGTAAAGCTGATATTTTGTGGCCAATATGAGAAATTACAGAGAAACTATAAATCCCCTATAAGTGCATGACTCAGAATCCCTATTAACACTTCCTTGTATCTCTTTGTTTGTCTTGTATGTAGTTTGTGCTGATGTGTGTGGTTGTCCATGCATACATGTGACAAATATCAATGCTGAAACTTTGTTATTCCTCCCCTTGCCAAAACTGCATATACTTTTGAGGATCACATATTAGCTAAGCAGAGTAGTATTTGCAAAATGCATGTTTTATTATGATGGGATTTTAAATGGTTCCGTATTCAATGACCTCTTATGTCTCCTTGTATTCATCTATAATTTCACCCATGGTCTTTTAGGGTTTTTTTCTTAATAATTTGTAAGCAAGGAGATAGTGTTGATCCTTTTAATCTTACTGATATTGTTTTCCAGTTTTCCATTTGCTTTTTTAATGGCTTTTTTAACTAATAGAAGTTATTTCTTCTTTTTTTCCTTGTGGTCTGTTAGTCTTTCTGTTTCTGACTTCTTCCTTTGTAGTTGAACATAGCTGTGGCTGTAAGCAAACATCAGAAGAGACTTGCTAAACTCATCAAACATAGAGAAGGTAGAGCATCAGTGACATGGTCCTTTATTTCCTCGTCCTCTTGTCAGTGAAAGGTGATGGTTTCCCCAAGCAATAAGCCAGTTTTTGAGCAACAGTTTTTCTGACTCCTTCTTGAACTTCATAGGCTAACAACACAGAGATGGGAAGGCTTTAACCTAAGCAGGCATTAAAGCACTTTCTGGGCTCCACAGGCTCTGGAGGCAATGAAACCTTTTCTCTCTGCTCACCACATGTGTGCACATCCAGTTTTCTTTTCTTTTCTTTTCTTTTCTTTTCTTTTCTTTTCTTTTCTTTTCTTTTTTTTTTTTTGGACTGGGAATTGAACTCAGGACCCTCCTCTTGCCAGGTAGGCACTGTGCCACTGAGCTAAATCCCCAGCTGCACATCCAGTTTTCTTTCACTCTTTGTGCTTTGTGTGGGTAGGATGGTGCTTGTGGATTTTAGTCTCTCGGTGAGCGCAGCTTAGTAGAGATGGATGATCAGTACCACTGGAGGATTTTTCTTAGGGTTAGACTAGAGTTATAGCCCTGAGTGTCATACTACCTTTGTTCCATTTATTTTGTGACTGTAATTTAAAAACCTGCAGGAGCCTTTCTATGCTTGAAATAGGAATTGCCAAACTGTTTGAACCAGCTCTCTAGTCCTGTATAAAAATGTGGTTTCAGCAAAACAGTGACCTCCTTTGGCTGTATACATGTGATAGCACAACACAAGAACGATGGTTCCTATGCTTCTTTACTAAGCAAAATTATGAGCCTATAGAGTGATGGCCTTAGTAGAAATTATATTTCACTTTTAAGAAAATGATATAAGCTTAATTATTATTTTATTTTCTCTAGGACAGTGGTGGTGAACTGTAGCATGCATGCTGCAGCCAGCCACTTATTATCACTAGAAGCTCTAAAAGGTTCACCATCAATGCTCTAGAGATCTTATACATGATTGTACACTGTTCTATTTTTCTATTTACAAGCCTATCTCAAAAAAAGTTAATTTAAACTTTTAAAAACTTTGTCTTCAGTCCAGAGCACCCTTGAGGTCTTCCTCATTGTTTCATCTTACATAAATTAAAATAAGCCAATAAACTTTACCCGGCTAATTTTCTTCATCAAGTAGAGCATCTCCTTGTATTTATCTAATATTAACATTTTTAATTGGCCCCCAGACTAGACTTCTTAATTTAGTACATGTGTTAAAGCTATAGCACAATTCAACTGCAATTTCAAGAATTTCATAAATCAATTTCTTTGAATTATAGAGAATGCCATCCTTCTATTTTATGTTGTAATCATTTTTTAAAAATCCTTAGCCTTTATGTAATTGCCAATTGTTGCCTTTAGCAGTGACATGTCAGGCCCTTCCTACTTAAGGAAAATAATGATAAAATCAGATATAGATTGACATCAGCCAGTGTTTTCCTAGATTTTGGTACTGCTTTGTATTGACTCACCAGTTGGGTGCATAGACCAACATCATTATTCTTTGTTGATTCCTTTATTCAGACCCATTGGCCTATGGCCTGCATTTGTCATTTTAGTTGTTTGAGAAGACTGTGATGCTTACATGTAATGTACTCCTAATAATAATTTAATGACTGACCTCTTTCACATTCCTGTATTCTGAGTATAGGAGAATTTAACTGGCTTGCCCTTTGTTTCTTCATTTTAGTCTCTTCTTAATTATAAATTAAGGCTATTGGAAGCTGATTCTTAAATTTAATTTTTAAGCCCCTGTGTTAACAAAAGTGACTCTACCTTCATTCAGTCAGAACCTGGGCCCCTTGTGCAACCACTCAAGATTTTATTCCTGCATTCATTGGGAAGGCTCTTTTTAATTTTCAGACAAAATTTGTAGTGTGTGTGTGTGTGTGTGTGTGTGTGTGTGTGTGTGTGTGAGATCTGTGGTTTTCCTTCAAGTTTGAATGCTAAGCATCAGTTGGGTCTTAACTATGCATCCTTCAAGTTAGAATTCCTGGTACTTGGTAAAAGATTGATGTGGAATGAGAGTGTGCTCATGAAAGGTGACTTCCTGTTGTCTTGCTGAGAATATGGAGCAATGAAGGAGACCAGAAAAACAGCTGAGATGATGCTTCAGAGTTCACTTTGCTGCTTACTGGGTTTAAACACTCTTGAGAACTCTCAGTGACATTAACAAGCTGGTGTGATATAGACCTGAACCTGAGAAGCTGAGTGTGTGTTGCTCTTAGTTTGGAAGCCATTCTTTTATGGATGCTACTTATAACCTTGGGAATCCAGAGTCTTTAAAGGGAGGAAGTTTGCAGTGAAAAGACAGAACCTGGAACTAAGCCTATAGTGCCAGCATTCTGGTGTCCTAAGAGGACAAATGGCCAGCAGGAGACTAGAAGCAGCAACCTGAGAGAGGCAGGAGGGAAAGAGGAGAAGGTATTGTTACAGAATCCAACAGAAGACAGTATTTTCAGATGGAGGGAGAGAAAAATGGCATTATCAAGTCAGCAAGCCTTACCAAGTACTTTATAAACATTTGTTGAAAAGCTAAATAAATGTTCATATAGAGATGTCCTTAATTTGATTTAATTTTTAGGTTCAAAAACACAGCATATGCCCTAAGGTTATAAGGCAAGGTTTTGTTTTTCCCCACTTAAATACTGAGTTACAGGCTGGGGATTTAGCTCAGTGGTGTAAGTGCCTGCCTGGCAAGCACAAGGTCATGAGTTCAATACCTGGTACTGCAAAAAAAAAAAAAAAAAAAAAAAAACTAAGTTATTTATAAAGCCCCCACATCGTACCCAATCTTAATTACTTCATGTAGAAAGTGGTTTTAGCAAAACTTGCCTATGATTCACTTTGCCTAAAATATAATCTGTTTTGGTCATTGCTGAAACAGAAAGGAATATTGCCTTTCAAATACATTAATAGTTTAGTCACCCAGAGAATCCTGATCCACAGAATGCTAAATCCAGAGAGCAAAAAGGGCAGTGCTTTGCCTGATTAAGGAATCTGAAATTGTCTCTTCTTGATAGATAATGGACATTGGGAATTCTTGAAGTTACTTTTATTACAACAAAAGAGATTTTTACATATTTTAAAGGGGAAAGAATTTTTGAGAAACTAGAGTCTCAAAATAGCAAATTTTCTCAAAGGTTGAGATCAGAGAATCTTTTTAGTTTTAACTCTTGTAAAATACAATTGGAAATTAATTGGTTTATCAACTTTTTTTGACTAAGCACTTTTAGATATAAATCTTTACAATATATAATTATATATTTCACCATCATTCATATATTTATGTGATTATATATGCCAATACATTAAATATCATAACTGACATATATTTTATATGATTTAAGCCCCTAAAAGTTTATATATTCAAATTAAACTTTTTTGATGTTCTAGTTGAAAAATAGGAAATTATGTCATGTATAATGTTGCTTTTGTTCTGAGGTAATAAATGCTTATCCAGAGATGAAAGATGTATTTAAAATTCTTGCTAAATTACCTCTGTACTCTGCTCATGGCCTTTAGTCTTTATAGCCTTCAGCTTGACAGCTTTGAGTGACTACTGGCTTTTATTGAATGACTACTGGCTTTTATTGTCCAACAGTGGTTCTAGCTCTTTCTTCATCACTTTATCTCCAAGTTATCTTGGAAGTTGTGTCAGAAATCCTCAGTTTTCCATAAATTTAGATGTCTTCTTCATGCCATTAGCTGCTATATATTTGTATCACAGTCAAGCTCACTGTTTAAGGAGATCACAGGATTTGAGCCAGGGTCCTTTTAGCATGCGGCTTGGCCAGTGCCCAGTGCTATTGCATGGAGACTGGTCCGCATCTACTTGGCAATGTGGAAGGCAAGTTTAGAAGAGTGTATTTTAAATTCAAGTACACATGCTAAAAAGTATTTTCCTTTTCTGGCACATTGAAATATCATGTACTGTAACGCCATCTCTGCCTTTGAACTCAGTCTGGTATAATTACAGTTGCAGCTTTAATGATGCTTTAATGCAGATTTTTTAATTTAGTGCAGCAGCATGTAAGTGCTTCTCTACAAAAGCCATGTAAATTGCAGGCTTTTATGTGAGGCATAACAGTGGGTAATTACAGAGCTCGCTGTGAAATGCTAAGGTGTATGTCCGCGGTGCTAACCATTTCACGTGCAGAGTTCAAGCGTAGAGAGGAGCTATACATCACACTATTGTGCTGGAGTTGGGAACAGGTTTTGGTTTCCCCAGCCCGGGGAGGAGAATTGTGGAGAAAATTTAGGAGTATAAATATAAGAAAAGTTGGTTAATTTAGGAGGAAGAGATGATCTTTGAAAAAAACATGTGAAATTAAAATAGGTTTAAAAAAATTTTTTTTTCTGTTCACAAAAGCTGTACACATTTGTTGTAGAAAATTTACAGAATGAAAGTATAAGCTAGCATCATGACACACAGTTGTAAGCCAACCACTCTGGGAGGCTGATGTAGGAGTATTACAAGTTTGAACCCAGCCTGGGAAACTTAGTGATTTAGAAAGACCATGTCTCAAGATGTTTAAAAAAAGAGAGAGAAAGAGAGAGAGAGAGAGGATGGGATGCAAATAAGTGCAAAGGCCCTGGAATCAATCTCCAAAACTGCTCCCCAGAAAGGGTGAGTTATAAGTAAAATTCACCTACTAAATCACTCTACTACTCGGAATTAATTTGTATATGTGTAGGTCATTTTCATATTATCTTTTGCGTATTTTTATATAACATTAATATTTTTGCTAGTATTTGGTTTTAATGGACATAAAATATTCCATTTTATGAATGTACTATAACTTTTTCCCTCTCGTGAGTATTTTGGCTATTTCCAGGTTTTTCTCTTGTTCTTCTGAGTACTGATGTGGTCAACAGCATAATTTATAAGTTTTTTTGCTCAACTCTAGTTAATTTCTCAGCTTAATCTGGAAACTGATCTTTAAAGTGTGGGCCTTTATTGTCTCGTGTTTGTGTTGTTAGGCTGTCCATTATTTGAGATTTTTTGAGGCTGCAGCAACCAGAGATGGTGTCTGCAGGAAATGCTCTTTAACGCTTACTGAAATGATGTTTAATAAGCATCAAGCATGTGTTATGTAAGCATCAATATAACTTGACCCACCTAAGGACATCTCCAGTGTGTTCTCTCGATCTGAAACAATAGTTGGTTCTATTAAACTTTCAGGAACTTTGTGCCCCGTGACATCATGGTGACCCGGTGGTGCTGGTGAGATAAGGAAGGAACTATTGCAGGAGGCTACAGAGCTCTCCTACGGTGTCCCTTCCGGACACTGAGAACATGACTCTAGGCTGGAAACTTTGAGCTACTTTGAAACGCAGGACTCTTGCCACCTGAAACCCTCTCATTGTGAAGTGGCTGATTACTGATAATGTTCTAAAAGATATATGTAACACACTTTGGTCCTCGGGGTACAGGATCTGAGTACCCAGCTGTTCCATACATCCACTGTATTGCTTTGAACAAGTCACTGTCAGGGTCCGTCAGTGGGACCTTCCCAAAGCTTCAGATTATCCATCAAATGAATAAAGCTAGCTCTTACAACTGCATGTAATTATTTAACTTTGAAAGTATACACAGTGTTATAAAGTACAAGGATGTGAGGTTTTAAGAAACTTCTCAAGGATCATTATATCTGATTTGAATTCATGGCAGTTAAAAATGATAGGACTCCCTAGTGTGTAAAAAAGGAAATTAGAACACAGGCTTCTTGGCATTGGGACTGGGTGCTAGACAATAGAATGTGGGTCCCACATAACAGGTGGTGCCAGGACACATACACAAGTCCGTGATATTTTAATTGTGTCATACCAGCCTTTGGTGGTCCCTTGATTCATTCACTTTCTCTGGTTTAGAGCTTATTTTGGAAATTATTTTTTAAAAATCCAACACTGGTGCACTTGAACCCTCAGTTCCAGAGGGGTTGCCTCAGTGATAGGGTCTGGGAAGTGGGACCTGAAAGTGTGGTTCACATCCTCCCATGCATGTTTGCTTCAGCCAGAGAAGCTAAACCTCTCACATTTTGGGCTTGGACTAAAGATTTGGTGTACAGAGACACACACGGGCACTCTGACAAGAACTCTTGAGAGCCACTCTAGAAACTAAGACCCAGCATAGTGTTGCTGTATTTGTCACTTACAGTATGCTTTAAGGATAGAAAAATCCCTACTCCTATTTTCACAATGAACTGTATTACTGTGCCGGTTTCAAGACTGGATGGGAGACATGCAAAGCAGTAGTAAGTCAGCAGACCTCACATGACAAAGCAGGTCAGGCTGGTCAACAGAACCTAGCACCTGCCTGGAAAACCCTGGGTCGAGGGTTGTAGATGCCTCACCATTTTGAAGAAGTCCCTCTGTTTCTTTGTTGACATTCAGGCCAACCCCTGCATTGGTGGAGAATCCCTCATACCAGTGCATCTGAGCATTTTCCTAAAGCGTGAGCTTTAGGAAATCAATTATATCCATTAAGGTATCAGATTTATATCTGATACCTTAATTTATATCAATTAAGGTATCAGATCTTGGTGGGCAAAACCAAAAGCCTTGTGCGTAATCACAGGGACTGTGCTACTCTTAATCACTGGATATAGGGAAGTTACATTTGGTTAATTTTCTTAACATGATCTGCTAACAAAGATGATTTTGAATAATTATCTATTCAAAGAATGCTCATATATTTTTCTAATATTTAAATATATCTTCCAAGGCTACAATAGCATATTTCTAGTTATTTTGAAGGAGATTTTTTTTCTGTGTGTTCTCAACATTTATTTATATGAGCCTTATGTTTTTTATTGGAGGTATACATTTAGGATTTCAAGGTCTGATGATAGATGACCATCTCAGCATCTAATAAGGAAGAAAGGGTAAAACAGCAGGCTGAATATTCTCGATATGGTTATTTTTATCATTTTATCACAGGGTGGATATTTCATTTGGAAAATCTTTTTTTTCTTCTTGGTACTGGGAATCAAACTCACAACCTCACCCTTGCCAGGTAGGCACTGTGCCTCTGAGCTCTATTCTCAGCCCACTGGAAGATCTTTTCATAGGAAAATATGTCCTGTTACCTGGCCCTCCCAGATACTTTGAAAGCCATCTATTTCCTTGTTTATCTGGAACAGCAATACAAAGGATGATCAGAATATCCAGTCAATGTTTAAATTTCAAAAAATGTATTACAATAAAAAATATATTGTTCAAAATACTCCATCTTGTTCTGGAAGTCCTGTTTCATGAGTCTTTATGAGGTATGATTTTTTTTTTTAAAGGTTAATGCTGCTGCTTAGTACCATCCAATGGAAAAGGCAGACTCATAAAAACATTATGGTTGTCCTCAGCTGGTACCATGTGAGTTCATGCTCTTGCCCAAAGTCAGAATGATTAAGAAAGGTGAGAATTTGGAATTGATAAAGGAATCAAAGCAGTCACGACAAGAAGAGGATTTCTAGAACTGCTTCAGAAAGTGGCAAGAACAATGGGAAAAGCAAGCTCAAAGTGAGAGGGGAGGGTATTTTGAGGAGAATTAATGTTAATGTGCTTTTCATTGTATTACACTGAAAAATGTAAAGACATTTGTCGACCATATCTTGTACATCTTAGTTCATAGTCTTTACATCTATATGCTGTAATAACTAGGTCTAAAAGCTTAGCTTTGCCATGTGAGAATGTTCTGGAACTCTAGAATAATTAGGGGTGACCAGCCAGTTATTGAATGAGTGGTGAAAAGAACATGCCTTGCTTCATTGGAAATGGAAATCATCTGAGATTTTCCAAATACAGGGTATGAAGTAAATTCCTTAATTCATAAAAAGCCTATTTCCTTGTAAGATCAGTAATTTGGTTTAAGAATGGACACATTCTGGCATCCTTAAAGTTGAAAAAAATAGGTGTTGGTTCACGTGTGGCACTTTTGTGCCAATATTTCATAGGAAATGTGAATTTTGAGCTTATTACTAGTAATTCCATTTGGCAGTCTTGATTTTCAGGAGAGAAGGGTCAAATGCAAATTCTTCTGCCTCCCTGGGACATGCCTCATGCATGCCTCTTCTGACAAAAGATCCCACAGAAGCTCTCAGTCTTCTTTGCCAGGGGCTCTGTGGAATTGTTATTTCATTCCTTTGGTTCTTTTTGTTGACATAAATGATGGCTGTTCATTTCTTCTAGTAATATGTGGCCTTGACCATTTCTGTCCTATGTGGCTATTTAACCTGAATCTTGCTTACCCTTTTACTTCTTGAAGTTATCTTTCTTACCAGGGCAAGAAGTTATAATATCTACATTTAAATTGCTAGCATGAACATATTTCAGGGTAAGCAGTTGACTCCTGGGTTTTGTGTTTGATAGCTAATCGTGCTTTTTATTAAAATATCTGTTCACAGCTTGCCATTGACCCCAATTTGTAAAACTACAGTAGTACTGGAGAGTAAGAGTGTGCTAATGGCTGGTCATGTCCTTGGGAGGAATTACCCTTAATTCCTGTCACATAATCTTGTGTCAGCAGTGAGCTCAGGGCTAGACATGAGGAACTGTATAGTAGCCATGCAGACAGTAGGCAGAAGATGGATTTTACCCTGCTGTACTGCACCCTCACCTCCAAAGGTGTAACAGCTGTGCCAATGACCAAAATGCCTGGCAGTCATTTCTTACCATGAGAAAACTTCTTCTGAAGCTGATGACAGACAGCCATTGCCCATCCAACAGCATTCTTTCTCTACTAGATTGCAGGAACTACATGCTCTGTTTGTTGTTAAACATCCCAAATCAGAAAACTGAGCATTCACTTATTTTTAGTAATACACCCTTTGGGCAGGAAACCAGGTAAACAGAACAAAGCAATGTTCAGAAATACTATACACCAGCTTGTCTTGGTGGCACATGCCTGTACTCCCAGTTATTGAGGAACCAGAGGCAGGATGACTATAAGTTCCAGGCCAGCCTGGGAAACTTAGATGCTGTCTCAAGAGTAAAAACAAAAAAATAATAATTCTAAAGAGCTAGATCTGTAGTTCAGTGGTAGAGTATTTACCTAAAATGCAAGAGGTACTGGGTTCAGTTCGAGCACCAAACGAAACAAAACTGTCTGTGCAAAGGCGTTATTACTGCAGACTTTCACAAGATAGAAAACAACAGGGAAAGTGGGCATAAATAGCTAAAACAAACAAAACTCTGCTCTAAATTCCTCAATCTTTAAAATTTTTAAGCAGTGGAATAAAATACCAGTAAGTACTCAAAACTGTGAGCAGAAAAAGCAAGAACTAGTTACAAAAGCATAACATTTATGCCTGTCTCAGTCTTCCCTTCCATTGCTAGGTAATGATGTTATGGTCCAAGAATTTTGTATATTTTATAGATGCAGGAAAATATATTTGCCATGTATTTTTTTCTGAAAAACTCAAAAGACCTAAAAGATGACTGAGAGTTAAATTATACTGAGAAATTCAAAGACAGGGTATAAAAGTACTATGGTAAACATTGATAGAAAAGTAGAAGTGTGAAAGAATTCTTTAAGAGTGTTAGGTAGCAGTTTACTAATAATACAGATCTAGAAGTCATGTTACATTGACTAAGATCCTAGTTGGAGCTGTGCTGTGCTTGTGGTAAATTCCTTCACTTGCCTTCCTTCATGCATTCAGCTGTTTTTAAAACATTGTAAGATAATACCTTATCGGCACAAAAAGCAATGATTTTGTTCTATATATATAAGAAAATAAAAATATGTAGTATAGAGTAAGAAAATTACTAACCTTTTGCACTTTGAAATTAAAATGTTAAAATTTAGTAGACTAGTACAAGATTTGTTCCTAAACTACTGAACTTTAGTCCAAGAATGTTTTGGTTTAGTATTGTGATCACTGTTAATATATCACCATAACAATAAATTTCAAATACTCATCCCAATAAAACCATTTGATAAAATTAAGCATCAATTTCCACTTAAAAAAATCTTTAGAATGTAGAATTTCATAATGTAGAAAACCATCTAGTTTAGACTAAATGGTCATTATCTTTAGTGAAATACTAGGAACATTGTTTTAAAATCTTTCCTCATTAGTATCTTAACTTTATTTTGAAAGCTGTTTGCAGTCAAGTAGCACATAAAACTGAAATGAAATGTATAATTCAAATACATTAAAATCTATTTGGTTCCTTTGATACAAATCACCTAGAAAATCCAAGAAAAACTAGTGAATAAGTCTTAATAAAGTAAACTGTATATAAGATGGTTATAGAATACTGTTAATAATGTTATGTTTTACTATATTTTACTATATTACTATATTTTATTATATTTACTATGACTAGTTAGAAATGATCCTGGAAGAAAGGGATGGATGGACTCATGACAATATTTCATGCTCTTTTCCCATACTCTCATCCACCACACCTGCAAAGGAGGAAAATGTGCTCTGAGATAACCAAGAGACTGAAAAGGGATTGCTACAAGAAAACAACAATATTTAAGGGGAAAAAGCAAAATTAAAATGTGGTATGAATGTGTACCAACTTGCCACAATGATTTTAATCATTACTGCAAACATGTCTTAATAATTTTTTTCAATTAAATTATTTTTAATCTTGGTTATTGAAAACAAGGCTAAATTTTGTTAATGTTTCTATCAGATTTTTGTGTGCATATGTTATTTGATTGTTTTCTTCATTGAAAATATCAAATGCATTCTCTGTGGTTTAAGCATAAGAGGAAGCGAAGGCAGCACACAGAATTTTCAGGTGTACCAGAGAACAGCATTGGAGGCTTGGACAAATACCCAGATGGCGACATGGCACTGTCCAGGGGAAGTCCTGGCTACTCTACTCTGGTTCCTGATTCTAGAAACGCTGACATGTCCCAGGAGAGATGCCTCTGCTGCCAACATGGATTCCTTTGGCCAGTCTGATACTGATTTATTTGAATAAGTCAGTCACAATTGAGTTTAAATGTCACTAGACCAAACTAAACCTTTCTTTACACTGCAGGGAAAATCAGCAGAGTGGGTGGTCGCATGAGCCACAAGGAGGCAGGACTTGTGATCTGGGAAACTCCTGTGGTAGGCGAGGCGCTCAGAACTGTATGGTTCGTGAGCTACAGTCAGTGAGTCAGAGCTGACCTGCCTACCTGAGACCCAACACAGTTCATAAAGTGAAAGTCATCCATGCAGTCATTTAAAAAAAATTTTAAAAAAGTGATGGGGATTGATGATATAATGAAGAAAACATCAAAATAGAAAGAAATAGCCAACATCCCTGACTATCATTTGTTGGTTAAACTATCTATATGAAAAATACTTGAAATGAGCTTCCTAGATACGAAAATGATTTTTGTATGATTTATATGTATAAGTTAAACCCTAAAAATAAAATTAGTATACATTTGGACATTTAATAGATTTAGGTTGGAGAAATAATTTTTGAGCATGAAAAGGTGGAAAAGTCACTAAAAGGAAAAGTGTTAATATGGATATAGTAAGGAAAAAAAAGAGCCTAAATAAAGTAACACCATAAACAAAATACTAACACATAACTGAAAATATCTGCAACATATATAATGAGCAGAAGATGGAGCTCTTTTTAATGAACATATGAAAAAACTCCAATGCCCCACTAAAAAGGCAAAGGACATGGACACCTCACAAAAGGGGAAGCATAAATGACAAGCAAATGAAAAGTTCAGCCTCTAATCAAATAAATGCAAATCAAAATGAGATTCCAGTTTTCACCTGATTTGCAAATATTAAAAGCAAACTTGGTGATGTTCATTTCCAGTGAGATGGGTATTTTTGTACACTACTGTAAATCTGCAGTCATTTCACAGAGTACTTTGATAGTTTATGGCAAGAACCTTAGAGTAGTTTATATCACTTGAAGTATCTGCACTTCCTGGAATGTAATTTAAGGAAATAATCATAAAAGTACTCAAAAACACCTATTTCACGAGGTTAATTGCTGCATTGTTTATAACAGTACAATACTGGAAATAACCTAAACATTAAATAGTAAGAGCAATAGGTAAATTGTAATCCATGTGTCCAGTGAGAATAATCTGTAGCCATTAAAGGTCATCATATTTGGGGCTGTAGGTGTAGCTCAGTGATTGGAGCACATATGCTCTGGCCTCACTCTCCAGCACCAAAAAGTAAAACAAAGCCAAGAAAATTTTTTGAATAATACCTAATAGTATAGGAAAATCATAAATACAAACCTAATTATAAAAAGCTACATATAGTTTGTGAACTATTTTGAATATATATATATGTCAAAAATAGTGGAAAGAAAGATACCATAGTTATATATCAATAGGATTATTTTATTTTTATAATTTATTTTCCACCTGTTTAGCTTGGTTATGTTACCTTTGAAGTCAGGTTTTTTAAAAACTACTTTAAAATGAGCAGAGTTTCTTTTCCATGGTTTTAAATATTTCCATAGGAAAACCCCATGTGCCTATTGCTTCTACCCTCACCATCTGCCTACAGTTTCAAGCAGTTAAACAGTTTTATGTGCAGCATTTCCCAACACTTCTAGCGATAGTAAAAGTTATCCCCTTGGCTTAATTTAGCCTTAGTCATCCCCGTGGTGGTGATGGGCATATGCTGTTATCTTCCACCTAATGTCCACCTAAACCACACATCTGCTGGAGGGGAGGGAGAGGTCTCAGTGAAGATGAGGTGGATTTTTTAAAATGACATTTACCGCAGAAGAGTGTCTCTCTGTCTGTCTGTCTCTGTCTCTCTCTTTTGGTCTGAGTTAATTGCTCCTAGAAAACAGAATTAACACAACTTTTGCCTTCATTTTTCAGTAAAAAAGTAAATTAAAATGTCCTTTGGTATATGTTGTATATGTGTGTTGAAATAGCCCAATGATCCCCATTAATATGTACAATTAATATCCTAATAAAAAGAAAATATTTTTAAATGTCCCAAACAAAATTATTGTGTATTAAAACTCCAAACCTGTAAGTCCTCTAACTTGTGAGAAAATGTCAGATTTTGTTTTACAATAGCTATACATCATAAAGCGAAACAGCTGCCTAATCAGGAATTATCTCACCCATTTTCCACCTGATAGCACATTTTTAATAATAGGTCTTTAAATTATACTATATGAAATTATTAATTTAAAATTTCTTATTTTCAAAATTGTAGCTTAGTTAATAATCAAATGCAGATGCTGTTAGTTATTATCTTTATTATACGTCTCGGTAAAGCAGAGCCAGCAAATCCTGCTCTCCTGCCTTGGGAAACTAATTCAGGTCTCAACATTGCAAGAGATTAATTGATGATACAGTTGGGCTTGACACCACTGTGTCCTGCTGCACTGTGGGAAGCCTACCATCATCCCTTACTGGCCACATTTGATGACTTCCTTGTCAAAGTACTATTCAACCCAAGCGCCCTTCAGGATTTACCATAGGAACTAAGTCTTGTTTCTTAACTATTTCTCTACCCTTAATTCTGTGATATTTGCTTCTGAATTCCTCCCCATAATGGTGCTTTCTTATTTCCTTGTCACTTTTAATTATTGGGATCCCTGGAGTTACATACTGTCACCCTTTTATTTCTGACTTATCTGGGTGCTTATCTTCCACACAACTTCATTTTTGGGCCCTGACATTTCTCCTGAGTTCATATTTTTTCTATTCCTAGCATTCTCTGCATATGTGTTCCACCAGCACCTCAAATCCAAATGTTATTCAATACCAAATTTCTTATCACCTACTCTGTGTATTCTCTGAGATTAGCAACACCATTCACATGGTGACACAAACCAGCACCCTCAACATTAATTGTTATTACACATCTCTCCTACTTTCCCTCTGAAATGTACTTTATGCCTGGCTCCACACCCTAGACCCATTGGTTCAAGGATTGCAAGAAATGGAAAACTGGATTGCTTTTCTTCCTGGTCTAACTTCCCATGCCTCACCTCTATGTATCTCTCTTCTATATTAGAGCAAATATTTTTGAAAAATATGAACATTATTATATTTTTAAAGTAAACTGAAATATCTCATGGTTCATGATATACACAAGTATGGTGTCCTCAAAGTGATTCCCAGAAGGATAGCAGCAGCAACAGGCTAATAAATACAAGCTCTCAGGATCCAGCCCACATGTAGGAATAATGCCCAGCAATGGAGTGGCAACAAATCCTTGGAGTGATGCTGCCACACTGACCGTGGGAGAAGTTCCTGCTGTAGGTGCTAAAGCCTGGCTGTACATTGGCATCACTGTGGACCTTCAAAAAGTACCAAAGGTCCAGGCCAATTAAAATCAGAAACTTCATGTATCAGGCCTGGTGGCAGTGTCTTTTTAAAAGTTACCCAGGGATGCTGATGCATAGTAGTAAGGTTAAGTAAGGTTAAGTAGTAAGCAAAACTTCAACTGTGAAAGTTACTTTTAAAAAAAGAGCCTGAAGTTGTGTTTCTGAAACTTGAACATACCTGTACCCTCAGATCACCTGGGAGGCCTTAACAATGATTGATGACTGTCCCCATCCCCTGCCTGGCTGGCTTAATTGGTTTGCAGTGTGCCTTGCACTTTGGGGTTTGCTGGGCTCCCTAAGCTATTTTAATGTGAGACCAAGGTTAAGATCACCATTCAGAAGCTGAGATTCTAAAGCTCTAGTGTGCCCAAGAAGCTCCTGAAATACTTCATAAAAAAAGAGCTGCCTCCCAAGAAGAATCATGGGAATGCTGCCTAAGATGTTTCCTGCTGGCCTCAGACTGCTGTAACGTGATCTTCCTTCCTTCCTCCTCTGTGCTTGCTGCTCAGCACCATGTACTGCCTCCCGTGCAGGGCAACCAGTTACCTCCCATCCCTTAAAGGTGTCTTGCGTAAACCCCAGGGCTACTAAACATAACTCAAGCCAATAAATAAGTTTAAATCAGTGGATTAAGCATTTGGAATAGAACTAAACTGGGCTGTTATCTGACACTAAAACCTCCTGCAAATTAACAAAAGATTTTGAAAAACCATAAAAGTCCTGGAAGACAATGTGGCTGCATTTAGAAAATAATTCACCAGTAAGGAAAGTTCTTCCAAACAAAGTACACAATCTAATGGTCATGAGAGAAAATGGTTGATAAGTTTTTTTCTTAAATGTTTTCCACAGAAAAGTTACCGTAAACACTGAAAGATAAAGACAAAACATCTGCAGTGTATTGACAGAACAACCTCAATGTGCCAAAAAAAGTAGACAAAAACTAAAGAAATGGTACATGAGGTGACTTAATTAACTTAATTGTGGTAGTCATTCATAAACTATGTAGCACAAAGTATGTCTTAAATATGTACAATTTTTACTAATTATAGAGCTGGAAAAATACATAAATATGTGATGCCATGTAGAAAATCAAAATGTGGAAAAATTATGCATTAAAAGGATCTTCCTATGAGCTGCCAGTGGGAGTATAAATGAATGCAGTGTTTTTGGAGAGCAGTTTAGCTGGAAAGAACAAAGTGAAAAACACACTCATGCTCACAATATAACAATTCTGTTTCAAGGAACTTAGCTCTTGAATATGATCATTCATATAAATACTCAGAAGCTATTCACTGACTCATCAAAACATTAAAAATATAAGTATCCAATGAAATGATTAAATATTAGAGTATTATTTGGTGCTAAAAGATGATGAGAATTTAGATGGCCAATACAGGAAACTGTTGATAGATGACTAAGAAAAAACATCAAGTACTTAACTTTGTATAAATAGCATTATATGTGGCATGGTAATATTTGGGGAGAATTTTTGATATACATAATAATGCTGGTTTGTGTGCATGTGCACGCACATGGATGTGTGTGTGTGTGTGCTTGTGTGTGTGTGTTTCTGGATAAGTAAATACAAAAGATGTATCTGAATAGGAGAGGAGCAGATGGGTACCCAAAGTCTAGAACAAAGTCTGGCACAGAAGAGTTTGAATGCATACATAAGCCCCTGGGTTCAATCTCCAGCACCACCAAGGCAAAAAATAACAAAAAACAAACAAACAAACAAAGTAATGAATCAAAATTTGAAATTTTTCATCTTTACCATATCCAGTGGTACCTTGGTTCACAAATTTGATTCTTTCCACGATTCTGGTCACCAGAGTTGGGTGAGAACCGAATCCAATTCAATGGTTAGATTCAATGTTGACTTTATGGGGGAAATGTGATTCGATTCTCATCCAGTCTAGTTCAGTGTGCAGCCAGAATTAGGGAGAGAATTGAGTTCAGGAAGATACAGCTATACCTGCTTGAGTTGTTTGACTTTTCCTATCTACATACCGTTGCTTTGTAGTAATAATAAATAGGTAAATATATGCTGTTCATTTTTAAGGCTCTGTCTCTGCCTGTTCCGTTTGCTCTTCTTCACTATTCTCTCCACTGTTGTCCTTTAGGACTCAGACTGAAGGTTTCCCCGTAAGCCCATCATGACTCTCCCTTCTAAATTCAGGATTCCTGCAGTTGACATTTAGTGCTGTGAGCTGAGTTCCACTATGGTCTAGTGGGTGAGCCCCTAGAAGTCGGGGAACGATCTGATCCATCCTTCTTACACCACAGGCTGCCAACAGTCTGCCACATTTTAGCAAAAAAGCAGAAGACTGTGGCCACATTTGCCTTGGTGCACGTTGGCCTCACAGTCACAGCTGACCTGACACCCACACTTAATGGCCATCTCTAATCCCTTGAGTCTTTTCAAGAAACAAACTGGTTTAAACGCAGTCGCCAGGATTATCATTCCATTTCAGCCACTGTCCCTGCCAACATCACCTGAAAGAAGCCCCAGGTCATCCATTGGACTCCTGGGAGTAGCAATGTATCTACCATAAATTGACTCTGGATAAGTGCTGTCAGGTGATTTAGAGTCCCCAAATATGCACCTTGTGTGGATTTAGTTTTTCATTCAGAGAGGGGCTTCTGATAATCACTGGTTGAATTCAGACCTGATGCTTTGATTTTAACTGTCTTCTAAAATCACACAGACCAACTAATAGTCATTCTTCCTGTAAAAAAAAAAAAAAATAGAAGGCTGGAAATATACAAAATTTAAGTCAATTCATTGATGTATTATTGGGTACTGATTATAATGTTTGGCTTGAACAAATGGTTACAATGGAAGTAAAAAGTATAAACAGCATTATGGTTAACGAATGTTTTCCTTTTAAAGAGATTCTGCATCTTAACCCAGAAACAAAGGAATGATACACAGTTTAGGGTTGGGGTGGATTTCAATTAATAGGAAGAGAAATCTGTCGCTATGATTGGATGAACCTAGAAGAAAATAGTTTGTGTGGTGAGAGCTACACACAGTAGTTCACCCTTACCCACAGTCTCACTTTCTGTGGTTTCAGTTAGCCATGATGAACTGCAGTAGAAAGTGTTAAATGGAAATTCCAGAAGTAAACAGTGTATAAGTTTTAAATAGATTGTCTGAGCGGTGTGATGAAATTTCCCACTGTCTGCTCCATCCTGCCCAGGGCATGAATCATCCTGCTGTTGGCTATAGCCATGCTGATGTCTCCCCACCAGTAGACATCCCTCCAGAATCCAGCGCTTGTGTTCCAGGGGCATTTACTTTACTTAATGGCCTCAAAGCACAATAGTGATACTGGCAATTCACATAAGCTGAGGAAAAGCCACATATATTGTTTCCTTTAAATGAAAAGACAAAAATCCTCTACTTCATAAGGGAAGGAAAACAATTGCATGCAGCTAAAATCTTAAATTATGGTTGTTAATGTCTTACCATTCCTAACACATAAATTTGAACCACTGTAAGATCTGTACAGATAGGAAAAGAAACATAGTATGTATAAAGTTCAATACTTTTTGTGACTTCAGCATCCATGGGGGGTTTTGGAGCAAAATTCCTATGAATACAGGGGGACTGTTATATGTACCTTAGAATAACCCATCGGGACAGCTGTGGGCAGGTGGGATTCCAGAGTGTTGACATGGTATGATAGTATTTGTTTGGGTTAATGGGGAAAGGATTTTATGTCTGAAAGCTGTTTGAGACTACTTTAAGGTCAGAGGGAGATGAATTTATAAAAAGGACAGTGATCTAGTATGTCTGAGACAAGGAAGGTGGGAAGTTGAGTTTCAGAAAGAAATGAGGAAATGAAAGAAAATTTCAAGATGATTTGGTTAACAGCACTAAACAGCATTAAAGGACAAGTCCACGTTTAGGATATGGTTCATAGTACATGAAGACATTCTAAGGCTCTGGTTCTCAACTGTGGTTATTAGAATCAGTTAATTTGAAGGGAATGAATAGGGCCTGTACATCAGCATTTTTAAAATTTCCTGGTTAGTTATGATACCATTTATTGGTCTAAGGAAATGTAAGAGAATAATAAAAAAAAGTTGTTATATTTTTAAACTAAGTCTTATCCAGATTCAGACTAATTAATTAGCTACAATTAAATTTCATGTAATGGCATGAAATTTTAGGAATATCTGTTACAATGGCTATGTTTCTGTCTCCCTTTCCTTGACCTTATAAGTGCTACTTAATAACATTAAAGGATAAAAGTAATAATTTCCTATATTGTTGGGAAGATGCATTACTGTACCTGGAAGGGAAATATGCAATTAGAAATCAACTGTCCTCATCACTCCTGACATTCTCCAGTCACCTTGAGATGTGACATCAATTCAGAGTAATAAGGAAGGGTCAATGAAAAGCTACCACATTCTCAAGAACCCATTATACACATCTCTAAGGGATTCATGTCAATGCCATAGTATTTCAAATCCAGTACACAAATTCTGGAGGAATGGCTTAATGGCACGGTGACAACAGACATCTGTAATTCTCATGTCATAGAAATTGACCTTCTAGTGGGTCTCCCTTTTACTCCCTGAATGTTTTACCTCTGTGATCCCATCAGTCATTTCTTGGAAAATGTTACATGCACACTTGTCAATCTATTGTGAAAGAGTATATCCAGTACTATCATTACTAGGGGGTATTTTTAAAAGTATATACATTTCAGTTCTTTGATTTAGGAAAATCTCCTTTTCACGTCTGTAAGAACCCAGAACTGGTTTTGCAAGGTGGGTCTAGAGATAGTGATATGCATAGCTACTTCTCTCAGTAGATCTTTAGCTTTTGCCTCTAGTCTATTCAAACTGTTCTGTTCTAACAGGTAGCTCAAATCTCTGTGCATAAAAAGAACTCAATACATAATTAAAAGGAACCAAATGTGCATCTAGTTTATCATATAACACGAACTAGGCGAGGCACTGAGAACCCAAAATACAGTCTGAGTACAACCAGAGTTTATTCTTCATCAGGATTTAGAGTTATAAATTAGTGAAAGGAAGAGAGAAATGAGATATACTATGTATATTATCGTATTCCATTAACTTTTACTTATGTCAATGACAGACAAAACAAAATTATTACCCAAACTTTATTGTGAAGACTGCGGAAGTTTCCTGGCATTATTGACTTGTTTGAGGGTGTGAAACAAATTAGGGTCATTATATTCCCTGGCAAGCAAATAATGTGATGTGGGAAAACTATTTGCTCTAAAGTATAGTAAGAAAACTAACAGAATTGGTACATGTTTAGGTAATGTAAGTTGCATATGAGAACTACAACTAAATGTAACAGTGTTACATATAATTGTATGAAGTACGAAATAACTACATTTTAATATATTTTGAAGTATTTGAAGAGGGTCACTGTTGTAGGCTTCTACGGCCTATGGAGATACTCATGTTTTGCTCTTAATTCTGTCACATTCCCATACCCATCCTCCCTCAGTCTTCTCCATCTCTGTTAATGCTACCATCTACTGCTTTATTGAGTTCTAAAACTTGGACGCCATCCTTATTTACTTTTTTCCTCACTTCATTTCGTATGTCCTGTTTTTCCGCAAGTCCTGTTGCTCTGCTTCCAGAAAGTCCCTGAGATCGGCAATCGCCCTGTATAAACCATTAGCTTCTCTCCTGTTTTCAGCAGTAGATTCCTAACTAATCTCCCTGCTTCCACGCTTATAACCTGCTAGCCACAGAACAGCTACAAGGGCCTCTATCATGTCATCTCATTCTATTTAGTAAAAGATTCATAAATATTACTTGACTGAATCATTGAAGCAGTGAGTAGTGGTGCTGGAACAGAAAGACAGGGATAGGGACCACCAAGAGAGAGTCAGACAACCCAGGTTATCCAAAGGCTTCGATTCACTGCATATAATTCTCATTTTTCTTAAAACCCTAAGCATATTTGTCTACTTTTGCTCATTGGCCAGCTGTGAATGCTTCAAGATTTACCCAGAGGCACTTCCACAGACAGTCAATCAAGGATTATGCTTGGCTACTTAGAGCCTAACCAGCTGCCGAGGTTTAATTAATATCCTCCAATTATATCTGGAAGAGAGCCAGTTTCTGAAACAGGTGTGTAAATGAGAGGACGATCTCCAACTCTCTTCACAGGTCACCTGTCAGGTTCAGTAAGACAGACTCAAAATTCCCTGATGACTTGGTTATACTTCCTTAATGCCCATTCAGTCCACAGGTCCGGCATCAGTGATCCAGCGGCCACTTGGCTTGCTGGCATTCATCTTGCAAGGTGATCCTAGGCTTGACTCCATAAAGCTTGTCTCTCAAGGTTTCTAAGCATTGCCCATGTGTTGCCAAGCATGCCCCACAAAGCAGTAAGGAAAACCTCACTGTTTGGTGCAAATATCACAACTCATTTAAGGACATCATCAAATAATGACAAGGATTCAGATGGGGCTTACTCTTTTGATCCACCTGGAGTTTCAAATGCCAATTATCATTAGTTCTTGGATTCCCTCAGTCCTGATAGAAAAGCAGGGCATCAGAAATGATAATTTTGTGAACAGACAGCTATTAAAATCACATTAATAATCTATAGTGGGTACAGCATATGCCTTTTAAAAAGGATTTGCAGCTTGCTTCTCTGTGGTAAAGACACAGGATTTCTCCAACCTAATTACAAAGCAATCAAACAATTTAATTAATCTGGAAATCACTTTCTTAACAATAACTGCCTCTAAAATGAGGCACCCTGTGTAGTGCCGTTAGGTAAAAGATAGTTTTGCTGCACTGCCTGTGTATGAGCCCCGCTGCTGCCCCATGAGGATCAAGGAGTTAATTACCTACCCACTGCCTGATCACAACTCGGGGTTTCTATATCAGGTCAGGGACAGCAACCGTGATACCAGAGGCCCACAAAATGTCTGAGTATTCAAACATCCAGGAGCCAGCATATCCCCAAAGTGGCAGGATTTGAGTTAGAAGCAAGTGCTGCGCATATGGGCAGAGAATTAACTGGCAGCAGTTTTCATTTGAGAGTCTCTCAGGTATCGCTTTGCAGATGGGTGGATGGATTCAGAGAGCAGCACTGTGAGGAGTGAAGGTCATGTATAGGACTTTGGTTTCAATCCGTCACAGTCTCTCATCCTGAGAAGCACTGTGCATGGTTACAGCAGTCAGGTTCTCATCTGCGTTCAGAATAGAGACAGCATGCTGTATCACTTGTTATGCTCGAAATTAGCAGCATTTTGATCAGTGTATAACCAGTGTCACTAAATCTTCAGAGACCAAATAGAAATCAATTTTTATTCCAAGTAAGAACAAAGACTTTAAAGATTGACTTCTATGTATCTAACCTGGTCATTTTACAATTTCTCCCTAAGGAAAACTGAATGCTCTGTAGCACATGACATTAAAATCTGCACCATGCTCACTTACCCTTTTCTTCTGTTACCACCAGAATACACTTCTCTCCCAAGTTTCCCTGAGAGAATTAGGTACCCTGTTCTCTCAGACCAGTCACTCTTAGTCCAAATATTTCCATCACTTGTTTCTCACCTGTCACCAATTATACTTGGTTTGCCCACCAGAGTGTTCTTCCTGTTGGCTTTGCTCATCTGCATCTCGCTTAGCTCCTCCTCCTCTGACACTTATGTGTGCACCCTTAGGAGATGCACTCAGACCACGTTCAAACCTTGGATAGGCTCTCCCACCAGTTAGCACCAACAGACATAGTTCGAGCTCACTGGCTTCCTCAGTGTGAGTTCTCTCCAGCTGAGAGACTCTCTTGTGTTCCCCTACTGTGTGACTTGTTTCCAGGCCTCCTTCAAGTCCCCTTCTATTTCTCCTTTTGCTTAAAGTGTACTGAACTGTCCTCAGATTGAGCTGTAGTCCCTTGTCTTTGGGTAATTATCAGGTAGTCTAGTCTACTTCTCTCGCTCATTTTTTCTAATATCTCATGACATTTAGAAGTTTCAATAATACATATAATCATGCACCACATAGCAACATCTCCCCTTCATTCTTTTAACCCCATTTTTCAGCATGTCCTGTTGGCTTCACTGCCAAAACATCAGCGGGCCACATATACAGTCGTGGTCCCATGAAATTATATCACTTCATGACACAGTTGCCATCTTAGTTTGTGAAAGTATAATGTGTGATGTTTACACTGTTATAACAGCTAGAAATGCATCTCAGAACACATCTAGTCCTTAAGCAACACGTGATTGTGTGTTTGCATACAAGAGGTGATCAAAAACAGTAAATGTAAAAAAGTTTATTATAGTAAAAGACTCTTTGTTATTATTCCCTCTAAGAATATTCCCACTTACTTTGAATATAATTATTCATTCTTGTCACTTTCTGAAGCGGTGCTGGAAGTCCTCTTGTGAACGTCATTATTAGGTGTGATAAAAATTATGGTGAATGCTGCTGCTGAGTGCAATATCTAATGGAATAACAGGCCCACAAAAGCATTATGGTGCATCTTGATTCACATTTTTCACTGAATCTAGTACCATGTGACTTCTGGCTTTTCCCTAAAGTCAAAATGAAAGGTAAGTATTTTGAATTGATTCAGGACATCGAAGCAACCATGACAGTGCAACTAAAGACATTCCAATCCTATCTTAAAAAGGAAAGATTATTCCAATCCTATGTTAAAAAGGAAAGATTATTAAGACAGACAACAGTTCTATAGTCTTAAAGTTGAAGATATGGGAACTTGCATTTGGTTTTACAATAGTGTAGGACAGATGAGATGAAACTAAAGAAAATATTCAGTTGATACATGTAAAAGTGCAGGGGAGATGTAAAGGCAAAATCTGAAGATGAGAGATGGTAGCCTTGATCTTTTTAAGAGCAGTTAGATCAACCTGCCTCTGTATCTCTGCCCAACAAGTGAGCCTTAAGGTGATGGGTATAATGTCTTATAATTATGCAGCCTCCTAGGAGCTACTTACTAACACCACCAAAAGTGAAAGAGATTCTAACTGAATGCCTCTATACAACCACCCCACACTTTAAAAAATATTTACTGCATTCTCTAAAATTTCTGATAGATATCATTTGAATTTCTAGATACAATACAGTCTTTTCTTTTCTTTCTTTCTTTTTTTTTTTTGTACCAGGGATCGAACTCATGACCTTGCCAGGCAGACACTTAAGCCACTGAGCTAAATCCCCGGCCCAGTACAGTATTTTCTTTACAAAAAACCCCACAAACTAAGAATTTGGGGCAGGTTTCCTTGGTATTATTATTTCATTCTAAATGAATGAGGTAGAAGAGATATTTTTGCCTCAAAATTTGGCTTCAAATTAACATCTGTTTTGTTATTTCAAATAATCTAATGGTAATTTATGCTATGTGGTTTGTGAGAAAAGTGATTATTTTTCCCAAATAAAAAGACATAAAATATATGCAAAGAGTTCTGGTATTATGCTCTTTAAAAGCATATTTTTAAATATACCAAGAGTTTCAAAGGAATATGGAATGTAAGTCAGGGTAATGGAAAATATTGCCATTAATTTCCCTCAGAATACTCGTGCATGCTTCAGACACACAACAATCTTACTTTTCCTGTCATGTTCTGCAGCAGTTCTGAAAATCCTTTCTTGTCTTCAGTTGCATTGTTGTCCACTTAAATGTCCTGAATCAATTCAAAATGCCTTTCATATTCACTTTGACTTTGGGGAAGAGCCACAGTTGCATGGTGCCCGCGCTAGTGAATGAGGGCATGCTGCGGTGTGTTTAACAAGCCCGCCCTCTGCCAGGTGACACTGGGCAGTGGCTTTCACCGCATTTTTACTTTATCTTGGTGAGTAGGTTCTCCAAAGAGAGTTTTCTGAAGTGCTTCAGAAAATAGAATGACAGAAAGAGTATGTTTAAAGTTAGGGGTAGTATTTTAAGAAGTAATGGCAATGTATCTTTTACTATAGTGTGTATTAAAGAAAATGTAACCATTCACCATATATTTTGATCACTCTGCGAGCATGGGAAATGAAGGCTGTTGAAAGCAGTAGAAATAACAGAAGTTAGCAGGGTAGACAGACAAAATGGCTCCTTGTTTACTGGAAGAAAAAACAAAATCCTTTTCTCCAGGGGCCGAGGAAGACCAGATGCAAAGGCCTGATAAATTTCGTTGCAGCAGAGGGAAGGAATGTTTGTTGATTCTTTCTCCATAGAGAATCTATGCTTCTCAGCACTTCCTCATTGAAGTGCTTTGATTGTTCTGTCTGTCATAAAGTTAATGGCATCTCTTGAAGACATCACTATAAAATTGGTAACCTTAAGTTAACTGAAAAATTTCAGTGGAGGTGTAGCCAGTCCAGAAGTTCTCAAGGCAGCACTAAACTTGCCCTCAATGATAATCAACTGTTTACATTTACAGCCAGGTACTGACTGTAACATGAAACCTTGTATCCCTTGTAGCTGATTGCAGTCGTCCCTTTCCCTGAGAACCCCGTACTGTGCCAGCTGGCTTCCTGGTAGGGATGAAACGTATCTTCCTGGTTTATTTTCCATTTTTCAAGAATGCACAGCTTTTCCTCACCTCCTTAGTGAAACCAGCTACAGACCCACGCGCAGTCCTCGGACAATTCCACCCATCTAATTAAACATGCAGAGGGAAGCGAGTGGTCCGGAGTGTCTTGAACTTGCCCTCGCCAGCTGCCTGCCAAGCTTTCTCGATGATCAGCAGCAGGTTGAGTGGGCTAATGGAGGAAGTAACAAGCCCCGGAGGAGCTGCCCTCCTGCCTTGAGCAGTCAGCACTGCACGCTGCCTCCAAAAGACTCGGGGAACATGCACTGCCAGTGTTTGTGTTGCTGTGGCTGTTAGAGGATGTGTGGCCAGGCAGACCATCACTTCAGAGCAGAGGGACTGTTGAGGAAAATATTGAGGAGGGGTAATCCTGCGGGACTGCTCCAGAGATGCTAGGATAGAACATTTAGAAATAGGTCCAGATGGCTGGTTTCTTCTTTGTATTTTATGACTGTTTTCTGACATATCTACTTGTATGTGAGAGACAGAGACAGACAGACAGAGAGACATAGAGTGAGAGAGATACTGGGGATCGAACCCATGGAACACTGAATTGTATCACCAGACATTTTTGAGATAGTGATATATGATATAGAACAAACTGGCCCCAAACTTGTGATCCTCTTACCTCAGCCTCTCAAGTAACTAAGATTACAGTTGTGCACTGTCACACTTGAACCATATCTGCCTTTTAAATGTGTACTTTGTAGTATAAGCATTTATTTTTAAGAACTCAGGGTTTTTATTAAGCCTGTCTCTCCCAAACAGAAAGCACCTCCAGTTAACAGCATATGCATAACCATCCATCCTGATCTTTGAATTATCATATATGAAGGATCATGCACAAGACATTTATCTATTTGTTATTCTATATTATTGAAACACTTAAGTTACTAAAGATCCAGTGGACTGTGCACTGGTGATCAAGGCACATGTGTGTATTCATGTGTCTTGCACACATGAAAAACTCTGCTGGAGCCGCCACCCCCTCCTTATCTCTACTCCAAGTAAAACTAAAACACTGGTAAGGGGAAGAACATTTTGTAGAAATGTAAAGAAACATATTACTAAGGAGAAAATTCTGGATGTGGTTCCTGCTATAAAAACAAAATCATGTTGTGATTATTTTCTCCTTTTTCTCTCTACAGGAAATAGCCCTCAAGATAGTCCGAGAAATTTCTCCCCCAGTGCCTCAGCCCATTTTTCATTTGCACGGAGGTAAGGATTTGTGGGTGGGGTGATAATATGATATAGTGTGTCCCATTTCCCTGTCCCCATCCTGCACCTACCCCTTTCCTGCCATATGTCTTGGGAGGTCCTGCTTATTACCTCATGAGGCCTTCTTGGAAGCTCCTCTGGCCAAAGGACTTAGCTGTAACATACCTGCTTTAACAGTTTTAATAATGGCCTCTGCATTATCTTAGATTTATAAGTCTTCCTCTTGGTCCTTCCATAGGCAGGCAGGTCACAGTGAGGGCAATAAAGCTCCCTTTGTGTCCTTTCTTCCATCCCATGCATGCTTGGTATGCTACAGTGCATGCATGGGTGGTTCTCAGCAGATTTTTTAAATAAATTATCTGAGCTGCTGAGATAGAGGCTCAGTTCATCATGTGTCCCAGTGTAGTTTGTTGTTGAAACATTTTTTTTACAGAAATTACCTTATAGGGTCACAAGGTAAAAGCTCTGAGATATGCCTGTATTTGGGAACATCCATGCAGTGATTCTCCCTCAGAAAAAAACCATACATGGATGGAGAGTAGAATGTTTTATGTTTTCTCTGTATCATATTTAGAATTAGACACCAAAGAGTAAAGAGCTAGCTATGTGTTCTCGCTGGAGCACTGAGCGAAGGGCCGGGGAGGTGGGTAGTTGCTCAGAATGATTGCATATCCATCTTTTCAAGGATGGGTCTTCAGCTATGGTGTAACCGAGGCAGCAGAATGTATTCAGCCATTTATCTGTGTTTTGTACCTGGAATCAGTGTACTTCACCCTGTCAGATTCAAACATTCACCTTCACAGTCACCTCTCTCGTCTTCATGCACGCTTTGTCATCTACCCAGGAAAAATAGAAAAACCAAAATGCCCCTTCAGCCAGACCTCTGCTGAGGATAAATTTTCTTTATGGTCTGAATGCCCTAGATCTTTGCTAAACTTTTATCAGAAGCCTAACTTTGTCCTGAAATGGATTAATACAGCACTTAGCAAAAGTACATTTTTTTAAAAAAAATACGTTCTTGCACATGGTGTCTAGTTACTTTTCTCACATTGTTGAAACATAATACCTGATGCCCAAAATTAAGGAAGGAAAAGTTTATTTACCTCACAGTTTATGAGCATTTTAGTTCATAATCAGCTGGGTCCAAAGCAGGGTGGCATGGCAGAGGGGCAACAGTTGTTGGCATCAGAAGACAGCAAAAGCAAAAAGGGGAGAAGCAGGCCTCTTTTGCTCCCTTATATTGTATGGTGGGCAAGTACCGCTCATGCCATCTGGTGCCCTCCTCTTGCTAGGATTTAGGATGTTTATTCAGCCCCCTGCTGAATGACTTAAACTTCTAAACTTCTCAAATTGACATAAGGACTCAACCATTACAACATCCTGGAGCCCTAAACAGCCACCCTAGAGCATGTTATCTGCAGGCAAGAATGTAGAACTACTGAGTTACTTAGTAAAGCTTCTAAACTTCTCGAGCTGACACTGTGTATCAACCATTACACATGGTATTAATCAGCAAAACCTGAAGTATTCTCACTGCTATTTGTCAGCACACAATATGTATGTTACCAAATCCGAAGAGAAGGATATGCTTACAGCATTTTTCAGAATTCTATAGAATTAAAATTCCAATATAAGCCTCAAGCACTAAAGGAATGTTCTTTCATTAGTTTCATCATTTCTGACCATATGCCAAATGCCTGTATGTAGTTCTGCTGTGGGGAAGATACTAGAGAGATTAGGATCTCATCTCCAAAGAACTGATTAAGATCCACACCACCCTGACCATACTGAAATTTCAACTTATAGTCTTTTAGTTCTTCATACTGAGCACTGTAAAGAAAATAGGAAAGCTGGTCTGAGAGTCTGCTTGTCCAGTGAATATTGATACATAATAGTGTTACTATTCCAAATGGGGAGAGAACCTATAAAAATCGATAAATAAGTACTCACTGTGACCTTTAAAATACATTTCTCTTTAAAGATGAATGCATGTAATTACCTTGAGTAATAAGAAAAATGCAAATCTTATTAAAGCATGCATTTAAAGCATGACAGAAATCATAGTCTAGAAATCATAGTCTCTTAATCTTGCCAGATTTATGAAAACGAAGAGAATCTAATAATTAAGTGAGTGAATGAAGGACACATGAATCTGGTTTCTTTATGCTATGAAAAATATACAGGCCCTCAAGCATGCTAATTTTTGACAAATAAACCATAAAGTGTGACATGAGATTATCACAGGAGACCTCTAGTTCATTTTATATGAACTGCAGCTGGAATTCCCTCCACACTCTTCAGAAAGTATTAATTTAGATTAGGACATGAGCGATCATCTTTTTAAACTTGTAGTCAAGTAAACAGAACCCTATGTTTATTATAAAAATTCAAATTGGCATTTTATATTTAACATCTGGGAGTCTTTCTCATCCATCTTAGAGCTGATTTTCATGTAGGAACCATGGAAAGTCTATCCAGAGCTCTCCATTTCCTTCCATTTGCTGTGAATTTCTTCACCTTTAGGCAGAAATGCTATTTTGAGACCCTCACCGTTTATTGTTTGTAAATTTAGCTCAAGACAGGAAATATTGGTCTATCTTTGATATTATTTATAAATCTATTCTAACACTGTGCATGACAATACTCTCCTGGTAGGCACTCCCTGTAATGTAATAATCAAACTATAGGCTATAAAGTATGATGATATACTTGCTTTTCATAGTTCCTACGATAGATTCAAAAATTTCAAGTTAATTTTTAAGATGGACATTTTTTTTTTTTTTGGTACCAGGGATCGAATTCATGACCACATGCTTGCAAAGCAGGCGCTTACACAACTAGCTAAATCCCTGGCCCAAGATGGACTTTTAAAAGGATAAAAATGAGCATCATATTATCACAGATTCTGTCTGAAGGAAACATTTTCCTGATGCTCATTATAATAGAGACTGAGCATCCCTAGTCAAGAAACTCAAAATCTGAAATGTTTGAGCACTATTAAAACTTTTTTTATGAATGCAACATGATGTTTAAAAAATTTCAGGTTCTAGATTCATACAGTAGGTGTCTTCAACCAGTAAGGTCAATACAAATACTCCAAAAGAAGAAAAATACCCAAACTGGAAGCACTTCTAGTCCCAAGAATGAGGGTTACTCAGCCTGTACTGATTTACAGTCCATCTGATAGTGGAGTTACTTACTGTTTTCTTCCCCTGCTGGTAAGATGGAGGTGGTTATGTCCCACCTGTCCCAGAGGTTTCCAAGGTTTACACGTTTCAACTTGTTTCCACTTTCACTGGCAACCTAGTGCCCTTGAATAAATGCCAGGGTCTCTCTTAGTTGCCTAGTTGTTATTTGTACGGTTAAATCTCAGAATGTATTTCCATAAGCAAATTAGTAGACTACATTTGCCTGCTGGGTTGTGGTCATCATAAGCTTGTTAAGCAATGCTGACTAGGGCATCCTAGTTACAGGGGTACCTTGCTTCATGAACTTAATTCTTTCCACAATTCTGGTTGCGTGGAAAGAATTAAGTTCATGAATTGAGATACCACTATACTCTTTCAGAATTCTTTCTGGAACAGAGTTTAGTTGGTTACATTATATCTGCATAATTAGTTCTGTCTTTTACTAGCTTAAGCAATGTATCACCCCTGGTGACTATAACAAACCAGAAATCTGCTTCCTCTTCATGCAGTTAAAATAGCCAAGTTGATAGCAAGAGGGTTTCATTTTTATGCAACATATTAATCTAAATATTTGTGAGTAGTGTTGAAATGGTATTTTTTAACCAGTCTCTTTGTATCCTGTGTTCCATCAGATGTTTTTCCCTTCTTATTTTTCATTTAATGTAACGTTGAGATTTCTACCCAAAAGGAAAAGCCTTGTTGCTTTGGTAATGGTAAGGATGTAGTTCTGTCTTTGGAGAACATTTTATTGGTAGCTAGTGCAAAGAAAAAACATTGTAGGCTTCAAAATGCACTTATGTGATAGCTTTCTAGAAAAAGTAAGTATGTGCTCTCATAAGTTCTGCATATAGCATAGATAGTAACTCCAATGTGCAGTTTTCCTACTAATGAAAATACAGTGGTCTTTTTGCTCCATTTGAGTAAACAGTCGTGGACAATTTAGGAAGCTTTATGAGATGTAAATTATTTCTGGTCAGTAGTTGTACAGAGTGTAGTCTTGTTTAAATATCCTTCTAGTTGTGAGTTTTTTGGACTAAGTAAATGTAACATATGCTTCAGAACTAATAAGAATGTCACTCCTCTTGGAATTGTTCATCCATCTGAAATATGTTCATTGATACCAGAGGGAAAGGAGAGTTAATGAATCACAAAAGAAAATCATGGTAGGGGAAATTGTGTCCCTCACGCTTTTCAGAGACTAGTTTCTGATAATTGCTATTAAATGGACTGAATAATTCTTTTAAAATCATATTCTTTTCTAAATTGGAAGTACTTAAAATTTCCTTTTTTTTAATTGGAAGTACTTTGAAGTGATTTTAAGAGACATGGGTTTTAAAGACTTTAATAAGTAGCCAAATAAAATAAGATTAACCTGTGTCAATAACTGGTAGTTGGATATCTTTATAAATATATTAGAATTATTTTCTTCCTAAAACTTTAATATTTTAAGTTGTTTAAAAATGCTCTTAAGCAACATATAGCTTAGTTTTCCCAGTTCCTTTGATCTGACATTTATAAACATCTTATTTTGCTTCTTTTTTTAACTACTTGATTCAATTGTACTCCAATCATGGTCACAGAAATGACAGGTAAATTTTACAGAAATCTTAACATTGTAGTTGTTCTGTGATTTGTCCACTTGATTTTCTTTGTTGTGTCTTTGTGGACCATTTGCATTTATTGAAGATAACATCCATGGTAGCCCATGATAATATATTTTCCTTTGAATTTCAGGATAGATTGTCAGTGTTTTTACATGAACATCCTTTTGTGGTTTCTCAAATTCAAGTCTCATGATGTTAAATTCCCTGACTTCAATGTGTTATGAATGTATCTCTGGTAAATTCTGTCTCTTCTTGTTTCTCCTTAGTCAATTAATATCACAAATTATAAAAAGTCTATATGTGATGTTACATGCAGGAATACTGTATAATGTATGTTTTTCCTGTTTTTCCCCTTGGCAAATTTGCATGTATTTGTTTGTACCATGTTTTACAATTTTTAAGACATTCAAAATTTCTAATAAAGCATTAGCCCTAGAATGTCAGAGCACCCAGATAATTTGTGGTATCCTCTTGCCCTAACAGCAGTATTGTCTCTGTTACCCATTAATTCCTCATAGGTCATAGATCCCTGTAGTGATCCAAATTCACAACTAGAGTCCAACTCAGAGCTGCCATTTTCTCACCATTTGAATATAAAAAATCACTCTCTCCTAGCTCTGCTTCTAAAACTGGAGAAGATGACTGTATTCCTTGCCTTAAATTCTATTATGCATAAGGAATTTCTCCTCCCGCCCTATAATTTCTGTGGCCAGAGCTGGGTTGTGTGTGCAAAAACTCTGTAGGGGACCTTTGCTCCAACACTTTATGAAACCAGGTCATGCAGACTTCAGTAACTCTTCAGAGATTCTCAGAAATCACTTTCATAGTGCTAAAATAATTTGCCACTGAAGGTTTGCACCAACCCTACTTCCTGTCTTCCTAAATGTGTTGAGCAGAACCGTTCCTTTGGGAATCCTAAGTGGAATGTATTAAAGAGGCAGTGAACCTGCCGGTAGGCATTGGTGCCAGACTGGAATTCGGGCCCTTATAAAGATTATGGGCCTTGGTTATCAGTTCCAGATGTGAGTGCCCACTCCCTATTTGTATTCATTAGAATCTGCTGAGTCTGACCATTGTAATTATCCCTGGTATTCATTTTGTCACACTGTGTTAGTGAGAGATCAATACTATGGATCAACCCATTCACTCTCTACTTGTTTGGGTGTATTGATTCATTTTAAATAAAAGTCAACCTGCTGTATAATGTTTGTTTACCCTGACCCTGGCTGAGCATTTCCACATTCTCACAGACTATGTTTGTGTCATTCATTTGACTAAAAATACTCATTTCCCTGAGGTTCCCATGTAACAATATTCCCGTGTTGGCCTTAGCTAAACTCCTTTTCTCAATAGGACTGATGGTCGTCGCTGGTCACTGGCTTCCCTCCCCTCTTCTGGCTATGGGACAAACACACCCAGCTCCACCGTCTCTGTAAGTGCCTGATTTCTTTTTCTCTCCCTCTGAACTGCAGAGCGAATATGTGGGCAGTGTTTTTTCTGGAGTTTCCTGGTAGGAAGGAGAAGATAAATTCCACATGGCTGCCACTCTGAATAGGTTGCACATCAAATGGTGGCCTAACAGACATAAAAAGGACATAATTTTGCTGCAGGCTTCTGAACTGTAGTGCATAAATTGTCTAAAGCCCAGGATTCCAAGTTCGCAGGTGCCTGGAAGCTTTCATTTTAATACCATTTGGTGTAGTTTGGGGAGAAAAACACAATCTGGTTTTATTGCTTTGGTTCCATGCCAGTGATATTAGTGCTGAAAATGCCATTAAACTTTGATGGACTTTGTCTTTTTCCTGTGTGGCTTAGAGGTTTACTTGGTTTTGTTTTCTCTCTCCTTCAAAAAACAACAACAAAAAAGGCAAGCCTTAAATGTGTGCCTTCTAGGTAAGAACTTTCAAGGAGAGATGAGAACTTAGAAGTTAAGATAAATAAAGAAACAAGATGGAACCATGGCTCCTGCCTCAAACTGTAAATTTCAGCAAGAAGCCTAGCAGTGACAGGACACAGGTCAATAGATACGTGTGTTCCCAGCTGAAGTCGGTGGCCTGTGGGTGTCAGTGTCAACAGGGCTTTAGAAGCCATGTGGTCATTTAGAAAGGCCTGGAAGTTGGAGTGTTCAATAGATACCTAGAGAGGGAGCCTGGTGCTCATGTGCCAGCCAGGAGTGTGAACCTATGGCTGTGGATCCCCTTCTAATTCATATCCTTCCTTATTTTGTCAAAATCCATAGTTTATTGCTTAGAGATATCCATCTAGTGTGTTGTTTACAGCCCACAGCACTGTGCTAAGCACATACCTTAAGCCGCTTTGGAATACTTGAATTGACTGGAAACTACCAATTAAGTGGAGAAACTAACTGGTATCACCACTGTCTTCTATTATGAACCCTGTGTGTAATAAACTGTGGACTTTCTGCAGCGCCATTAACATCAAATTATCAAAATCCACTGGGCTATTTTTGCCATTTCTTCACAGTATTTTATAAAAGAGAGGCCATTTACTTTTTCTGTGCATTATTCCATTTCGTTGTGGTATCTACTGTACATTTAGGTCATTTTGGACAAACATCGTAACAGGCTTGAGCAGTTTCAGTGGTATATCAGCTTCACATTAGTAGAAATCCTGACTAGCACCACTGGGTAAAATTGCCAATAAGTAACATGAAGTTGTCCTTGGCTATTATGCAGTAACCATCATTGCTTATTAGCCCGTATCTCAGAGGGTGAACATCTGGAAAACCTCAGTGTAAAAATGAATGCCGAAATTTACTGACCAACAAAAAGGGAAAGAAAAAGTAATTTTTAAAATTTTGGATGTTGCCCTTCCTCAGACCTTTGGGCAGTTTTAATTGTCAAGGAGCAGATATTTCATACGCACTCTCATTTAGTATTCCCAGTCCTTGAAATTTAAATTCATATCTCAAGATCCCAAATTCTTTTACTTCAACCTAGTATTGCTTTCCATCAGGTCTTAGTCAAGTTCAGATTATGAAATCTCTTTAGCAAGAAAAACAGAGTGCATGATCTTTTTTCCACCTCTAGTAAATTGAATATTACTTTAAAAAGTGAATCTACAAAGAAAGGATTGAGCTACATATAGTGAGACTCCACTGGGTAGAAGTAATTTTTAAAATAATGCTTTTGTTTTATAAAAATTATAGTTATTTCAAAGTAGACATTAGTCTGACTTTTTAAAATGCACCAACCCACTTAATCCTGTGACTAAAGCCTAGGATGAATTTGCTGGGGTTTTTTCCCCCAGATTTTGTGAATCAGAGAGCTCATTCACAGAAAATTAACCGTGGGGCCGTTTATCACCCCCTCTATAATAGGAATACAACAAATTACCTGGACCATGATCTCTCAGCTGTTTTGAGGAAATTTACATAACATTTTTTAAACCTTGTAATTAATAAACCTGACCCATCCGTCACTCATAGTGGAATCATTGCTGTCTCTAACCTTGGCATGCACCTAACAAACAAGGCCCCTAAAACTGTTTCTAACCAGATACACGTACTGTGCTTCTGACATATTTTTTCTGACTTATTTATTTATCAAATAAGATATTATGCAACTGACTGATCACGGTGTTCCTGTTTCTTTCTGTCCAAATGAATTTTTATTCTTGTAAAATTACTGGTTTTGCCGAAGACATGGGAGCCATTTAGTCTGTGGACTGGAGGTGCCGTTACACAGAAGCTGCACTGTCTCATCCTCCTAGTGGTTGTTAGTAAAAGCAAGGAACAGACAAGAGAGTCTGCTTCTGGTGTTCCTCAGTTTCTCTGTGTTCCTGTCCTTTCAGTGTCAGGGAAAATTCATGCAAAATGCCCTAGTAGTCGCAATTTTGTCTTTCCACAGTCTAATCTGAACCACTCCTGGATTTCTTATTATTTAGTCATTTTAACTATTTAGTCATTTAGCATAAATACACGTTAGTTATTTGAAATTTAAAAACAGGATATCTACAGATAAAATTTAAGCACTCTGAAAATATAGTTCAAATTTCACAGATAATCATGATATTAGGTGAGAACTCCAGAACTGCTTATGCTGAAATGTCACCATTATTATATTTTTATCCTCTGGATATTATGGAAACTACTAAATTGCTAAATGTTAAAAATGCTTTATTCTGAAATTGGAAAGATTTGGCTATATAACATTAATCAGTCCTCCTAGGGAATATTTAGGGTTGCAGCTTCTTTTAGCATCACATTGTGCAGTTAAATTAATTTGTGGAACTTTTCCAAGATAATATTCAAATCATAATTTTCAATTTTCAAATAAGTAGTATGGAATTTCAATAGTAGGAAGACATCCCTCCATATATTTCTCATCAGATAAATTATTTCCTACTGAGGGAAAGAAAGGAAATAAAAATATAAATAACCTATAAATATGAGCTATGACTATAAGTGATGTGTACTAATATCAGGTGGAAACTTTTACATGCATATGAATACTAACCTTTGCAAAGTGGTTATTTTGAGAGACTAAGTGCTTATTTAAATGATATTTTTACTCAGAATATTTATTTGGAACTCTGATTGCCTTGAAAATGAGTGGCATATTTTTTTGGGTAAATCTTCATTCTTTTAAAGTGAATTTGATTTGTGATATAGTCAAAAGTCTTATGCAAACTAGTGGTAGTGAGGCTCACTAGCATTGTACTTACATAAATATGAAGTAAAAAGACTTATTTTATTGGAAAACTCTCAAACTAAATTTTATTCTAAAAGAGGGATTCCTCAAGGATGCTTTGAGCAATGGTGGGACCATTTCAGTAAGAATGTGAGAGCCAGACATGGTGGTACATGGCTGTAGTCCCAGTTATTCAGGAGGCTGGCAGGAGGATCCCTTGAGCTCATGAGTTTAATACCAGCCTGATCAACACAGTAAGATCCATATTCAGAAATCAAAACTATATGCATACCTATCATCCTGGCAGCTCTGTTAATTGGCTTTACAATTTGAATCTCTTCTCTCTCCCAAAACTAAATTTGTACTTTGTTGTCCAATGTGACTCATTTTGTGGGCTCCCTTTAGTATCTTTTGAATCACCTCCAGGCCGTTTTGCTGGCCTGTGATTTTCCCTATTGCCCCAGGCTCTCCTTTGCCTCCTTGGGTTTGATTGTATCTCCATTCATACCTTGCTTTTTTACCTACAATGAAAGGAAGATAGAACTTTTGCAAATGGGAAGAGAATCGAGGGATGGAGAGGGAAGGGGACATAAAACGATTTAAGGTACGCTGTGTACATGCACCAAGTACCTGCAGTGAATGTAGTGGTTACATGTTGCAAACATGAACTTAAAAAAAAAAAAGCAAAAGAAAAGAACATGGGCAAAGGTGATCTAAAGATGGAGGGGTGAGAAGAGGAAGGGGAAGAGTGTTAAAAACATGTACCTGCTCCCTGCGATGAATGTAAATATTATGTATTGCAAATGTGTGCTAATAAAAAATTTTTAAGAATAGTAAAAAGAAAGAAGCTCTCCCCAGAGAATCCCTAGGTCTCTTATTTCCTCTAATACTATCCAACTCACAGGGCTCCATCAATCAGTTTCACAGATTCTGTATTGCTAAACTTGTCCACTTTCTTATGGAGTTATCCACTAATAATTATGATACATCACAAAATCTCCCAGACAGATTTAGCAGATGTTAACATCTCCTTACATTTGCCACAGCTATTTTGAGAAACAGATTTCTTATTATATATTTGATAAAGCATTAAAGACAGCACTGAATCCCCGCCTCCCAGTCCTGCCTTGCCCAGCCTCCCCTCCTGGCTGAAGGAGGTTGGTTTTATCCCCAGGCAAGCCCAGGTCCACAATAGCTTCTGTGCAATTCTTGAGCCTGATAATGTTTTGGAATTCATTTGAAGAAAGGTAACATGATGTCTGTACTATACTTCATAGCCCAACAATAATTGGGCCAGCAGCTCTTAAATATATTAATATTTCTATGGCAACCAGAACACCAAGTAGATTAAATAAATATGTTAAATAACTGCCCATCAACTGGGTTGGCGCTTTGCTGTTCAAAGTCATTAGGAACAAACTTCTGCAAGTTGCATCCCAAGTCCTGTGTGTAGATTCTTAACCACTTAACTTGTGTACTTGAGCGTCACTCAGGCACTGCCCTTGTGTACACACTGTCCCAAACAGTGCCATTTGGGCAGATGTCCTTCCAACCAATCAATTCTTTTATTGAATACATTTGATAAAATTGATGTTTTAATATTTCCTGTTATCTTATGAAAATTGATGAAAAAATACAATATTTGGTTATCCTGTATTTACGTAATTAGACTGGTAAGTAGTTAATTCTGCTTTTCTGCTTGATAATTTCCTTGTCTACTGTTATCGGCCCCACTTCCCTCCCGCTTGAATTGATTTATTATTTTGCTGATTTCTTGAACCGATTTAGTTCACAGGTTTTATTATTTTCATACTGAAAGTGTTTAAGGCTGTGCCTCTTTGTTCTGAATAAAGCTTTGGTTTATTTTATCTTTTTAGTAGCGTCTGCATTTTTATGGCTTATAAAATAATCTCATTACATTATAAAAATCCCTCTGTCTCAGGATATACCGTCTCGGTAGGTAGACAGAAAGGCATTGTATAATTTCAAGGTTTCTGAATGTTTTTAAGCCACAGCCATTAATTTCAAGTGTTACTGCACTGAAATGCCTCAGTATTTATAGGATACTCCTAATGTAATCACAGACTTTTTAAGCCAGCCACACGGTAGTGCGTGCTAGTGAGCTAAGGCAGGAAGATCATAAGTTCGAGCCTGGCCTGAGTAACTTAGCAATACCCTATCTCAAAATTAAGTAAAAGGGCTGAGGATGAAGCTCAGTGCAAATGTCCTAGGTTCAATCCCCTACTTAAAAATTTCTTCTTCTCTTTTCTTAGACTTGCTTACAGAGTGTACCTCTCACTAAAACCAAAATCACGAATACTGTAGTTTCTTTGCCTTATAGAACTCAAGTTAATTAAAAGCAGTGTTATTTAACTATTTGGTGAAGATTTTCAAAAAGCAAATCTACAGGCAAGGATTTCTTTAAAAGTCACCATCACTGAAACCGTGAAGAAAAATGATGGTCTCAGCCACAAATGAGGACGGGGAGAAAAGGGAGTCCCCATGAGAAAAGCAGGTTTTTTTTCTAATTTCCTGTGGCACATCCTTATGGCAGTTGAATCAAAGGACAACATGCATTCTTATGAGAAGTCCCATCAATGATCTGCGTCTCACATATCACTGATGTTACTTACCTAAAAGTCACAGTGTTTGCCTGTGAAGGCAGATGTGACGTGACTATGCGCAGCGAAGAGCTACTCTGTAATGACGTGTGCACCCACATTTCCTTCAGGGGTCACTACTGTCTTGCTTTAGCTTTGACTGAGCCTACACTTTATCTGGAAATGAGACTCTTTTTGAGAAATTGTGCCTGTCGCCAAATGAGGTAAGATGTGAAGGGCCTGTTGACCAGAGAGAGCAACAAAGTTTATACATTTAGGCTATAGTGAATGGATTTTTTTTTTTCTTGGTACTGGGGATTGAACCGAGAAACTTCACAGTAAGCCACATTCCCCTTTTTTATTTTCAGACGTGTTCTTGCTAAATCAGTAAGTTGCTCAGGCAATTTGTAATCCTCCTCCCACGGCCTGCTAGAGTGCTGAGATTATAGGCATGCACTACTACTCCTAGCTAGCTAGTGTAATTTTAACATGGAACGAAAACTAGAATAGTGGTGTGTTCCACATGGAGCGCTTTGTTTGACCTTATACAAGAATTTCTCTTGGAGGTCAGTCTTGTAACTTGTCTTTGGTTTGTTTCAGTCATCCTGTTCCTCCCAGGAGAAGCTACACCAGTTACCATACCAACCAACACCAGATGAGCTACACTTCTTATCAAAACATTTTTGTACCACTGAAAGCATCGCCGCGGAGAACAGGTGCAGGAATACACCCATGCGCCCCCGTTCCCGGAGCCTCAGGTATGTGCACCTAACCCAAACCTCGGTCATGTGGATTGATTTTCTGTTTTTCACTATGTTGAGTGAAGAACTTTTATCCTTTAATTTGTATGTGAGTCAGTTTATTTTTGAAGTACCATAAATATGATAGGATTTTTCTCTTGACAAATGACATTGTTAATTACCATGAAAAGCATTGTGTTATTTATTTTACAGTTTTGCAGTTTGCTAATTGCTGCATTAGCAGTAACCATAGTGGTTTTAGGAGATTACCAGTACAACTTCCAGTCATCAAAAATTTCAAGATAATCTAATTATAGTACAAGAACACTTATATGAAGAGGGGAAACTATAGATGAAAAGAAAGTACAGCAAAATGGGAGTATATTTTTTCCAGATTCTGTCTTATGATCTTTTTATTCTTTCTTCTCACACTAAGCCTTACGCTCTTTAGGACTGTGAGTAAAATTTTGGGAGCTTTTGTATCCAGAATTTTGTGGTCGTCAGATATAGTCCACCTGACACTAAGTAGGGCCAATTTTATTTTGATTTTGTTTCAAGTAATTGTCACAGTCTCCTTCTCCAGAAAGAAGACTGAAATAGGGCTTCCTGTTCAGGAGGATTTAGGGGAGTGCTTTAGGAATCAGCCCCTGTGAGAGAGAAGAAGCAGTCTGGTTAGATGGAGAAGCTGAGCTGCAGCCCAGACCCAGCAGCTCCAGCCAGCCCACAGGGAGTCCGTCCCTTTATCTCTCTCCTTCAGGGCCTCAGTCATTGGACTTGTTATTGGAAACCCAGAAAGGCCATGGCACCCTGGGACACCCATGGCCTTGAGTGAAGTCATTTTCTGCAGTGAGTCTTGGAAAAAATAAAGAGAGCTCAAGGCTCCTCCTGACAGCAGTCCCAGAAGCTGGGCAACAGGTCCTTCTTAGAAGAGAGGACTCAGGGCAGGAACCATAGGAAATCTTGATGCCATAGAACTGGTATAGATTGATGATATTCTATCAAGGCTTTATTATTTAAAAATTAGCTTTTTAGGCTTTCAGTAAAACATCAGCGTGTACTCAAAAGGGATTCCCTTTGTATCTTTCTTTTTCATTTAGCATCACAAACTAACACTAAAATATAGCCATATTGGATAATTGTGGTACATGCTCGTTTTCAAGATATAGAATAAAAGACAGATTTTACCACTTCTAGAAATGCTGTATTTTACTATATGGACATCATTTTTATTTTATTAAAGAAGTTTCTGACATACCTAGTCTAAGCAGTATCTACCCAGGAATAAAATACTCTAATAGTGTATACCTGGAAAGAAACACACTGACTACTGGAAAAACACACAAATACTTGTGTACCTCTGTTTCTTATGATACATACTGCCTACCTCAGCATCCCAAATACATATTTGTTAGACTAGAAAATGGATTTCACTTACGACACCTGTGCCGGGCAAGCCTCTCGGCCCTCTCCAGCGGTACGTGGCAGAGCGCAGGTGTACAATAAAAGTGTGAAATTACACGGTTAAACTTGTCCTAGTTGTTGCCGTTTGTAGCTACCCTGTTTTGTTTTATACTGAAATTCATTAATTGATTTTCACATCGAGGTAAGCTTATACTATATGTTAAATACAATTTCAATTGAATATTTCCTCACTTGAACTGTAACAATTATTTTGTTGCATTTAACTTGAGTTTGCTGTTTGAATCTTATTTAGTGTCTCTGTTTCCAGGTATGTATATGTATGCTTTACTAATGACTGGTTTTGTAATACAGCATTCTTTTCGCACGAAGGTTCATAGTACTTCTCCCATAGTATTTTTGATGCAACTGTCTGTTTACAAATAAAAAGCTTATTTTCATTTCATGCCATGGCAAGTTTAAAAGAGTAATTTGCTTTGCTTGCAGCCCTGGACGTTCCCCCGCCTGCTGTGACCATGAAATAATTATGATGAACCATGTCTACAAAGAAAGGTTCCCAAAGGTAATGAATTGAATTGAAGATGCCCAGAATCTAAATGAACAGGCAATAGAGGTTTAGCATCTGTAAGGTGGTTTTGTTATAGGAAGTAAGGGTCCAATCCAGTTATGACTTGTATGAAACATCATGGAAGCCTTCTTAAGAGAAAATAACTTAAAAATGTGAAGCTAATAGCTGCTGAGAACTCCTCGCTCTGTGTTTGCCAAAAGGCTGTACACTGAGTGCTGCACAGCATGCCCTGGGTGTCTAGTGGCTGCTACAGGGTGGATCTGCTATCAAAGACCTCCTTACCCTTTGGATTCTGTTTCTGTTTTCTGGACCTGCTGTATTATCAAGCAGACATCAGTTTTTCTTTCACAGAAGCCATAGATTGATGTTTCATAAAAGTTAAACCTCCTCTTCACTTTCTATGAATTCTCTTTAGCCATTACATTTCTGACCTACTGCTATGACTGGGAAGGTACCATGACAATGTTCCCCAGTTGGAGTGGGGAAAGGAATTTTATTTGAGCTAGTGAACAGTTTGTGAAGGGTTCTCGTCAGACCTCCTGGCTGCAAGGAGCCGCTCTCTCCTGGTCACCATCGCCTCAGATCTGCATTTTTCCCATTAACGTTCTATTTGGAAAAGGCAACACTTTTAAGTCTTCCCTGATCCTCACCCACCACCTTTGTTGCCCTAGACATGTGAACAAAGGAAAATCCTGGGTTTCATAAATCAGGAGTAAAGTATTATTATTTGTAATGAACCTGGCATTGATATCATTGATTAAAGCTGTTTCGGCTATTTATCACATGTCACATCCTCACCAGGAAAACAGATACTGACTATAGCTAGTTAATGCAGGTTCAGATTTGAGAGGAAATCTCCCTGCATATATAATTCACATAAGCCAGGAATATTGATTAGGCAGTGTGTGATCACAGAGAAGTAAATTAAAGTTGGAAAATTTAGATTCATTTTTCCAAGGGAATCCTGTTGACCTTTTGCACATGGCACCATATTTTAAGGAAAGGGTAGAGATGATAGAGGATACCTGTTCCTGGTATGTTGAAACCTAGGTAAGAAAACTTATTCTTGGCTCACTCTGCAGGCTGTGGAACTCTTGCAGAAGTCCTAAATTTTGAGTCAATAGCAACTAAAGACATACTTGGTTTTTGTCAATCTATCTACAAGGGACCAAAATCTAGCATGAGAGCATAATGATTCACAGGTAATGCTTACGTGGACTGTTTTATACTTGATAAGTCATAAGAAAAATGGTGTTAGCATCCTGAAATGCTCATTTTTGCTCAAATGCAGTAAGTCCCTGACTTATGAACATTTGAGTTACAAACTTGCACAGGTGTGTGTATAAGAGTCACAGGTGTACTAAGACTCACTGTCAGATTACAGGTGTATCTGACTTAGAAACATCCTTCCGGGAACAGAACTAGTTCATAAACCAGGGACTTCTTGTACTTCAAATCTTTATTATCTTTATTTCACATGATGTGGTAATAGGATCCTTTTCCTTCTTCTCCCTCTCCTTTTCTTCTGCTTATTTTTCAGGGCAGTTTTAGCTTTATAGAAAAATGCAGACATTCCCCACACAGACTCTGCCTCACACATGCATAGCCTTTCCTGTCACTGCTGTCCCCCCCACAAGAGTGGCACATTCCTTGTAAATCGATGAACCTTCATGGAAACATTGTTCTCCCCCACAGTCTCCATTCACATTAGGATTCACTGTCAGTGTTGTACAGTCAGTGGGGTTGGACAAATGTATCATGACGTGTACACCGCTATCGTCTCATGCATATGTGAGTCTTTTTTTTTTTTTTTCCTTTGTGATTCTGGAGATTGAAACCAAGACTCCACATACGATAAGCAAGTGCTCTACAACTGAGCTATACCCCAAGCCCAGAAGTGAGATTTCTTTTAAATTTAACTTTCAGAATTTAACAGCATTTTAGGAGTCTGTGAAAATGCTAGAGAGGTGTAATGGTTGAAATGCTCCTGTGTACCTCTCCTTATATTATACCTGTGTGTGTATGTGTGTGTGTGCCTTTTTTAAACAGGCTACAGCTCAGATGGAAGAGCGTCTAAAGGAAATTATCACCAGCTACTCCCCTGACAATGTACTTCCCCTAGCAGATGGAGTGCTTAGCTTCACTCACCATCAAATTATTGAACTGGCTCGAGATTGTTTGGATAAATCCCACCAGGGGCTCATCACCTCACGATACTTCCTTGAATTGCAGCACAAGTTAGATAAGTTACTACAGGAGGTAAGAACCAGGCAGCATGCGTATAAAGTTTTCCGATTTGTTTTATACTTTCCCTGGAAAAAATATTTTACAAGACCTTTTGCATGGAAGTGGTAAATGAGATAGAGCTCACATTTCGTGGAAGCAAACAAGAGAGAGAAGAAAAAAAACCACAAACTGGTTGCTATTTCCCCTAAGTTGATTCTGGGCATTATGTTTAGTAATAAAAAGTTAATGTAATAACCTTTACAGGAACCTTGGGACCCAACAATCTATGGCGCTAGTTTAAGTGGATTGTGAAGGATTTTGAAGCAGTGGTTTTCCCCCCTTACCCATAAAGCAATAAATTGCCGAGCATATGTGCATTATTTGATGGTGTATCTAATTCTAATATCTGAAAAAGCTAAATGGAAAATTGCTGGCTTTTCCCAGGCTGTGTGTCCTATTAATTAACCTGCGTGTGGTGTTGGATAGTAAATGGCAACTTGTATTTTCATTAGTGTCAGTTCTCCTTCTAACAAAATATCCAATTTCCAAAATGACAGATAAACAGTGGATCAGTCTGTGCCTCACACTCCTATTGGGAGCATGCCTAGCTCCTGATAACACCCAGGACAGGAAAGGAATGTGGATGGTGGAATGGAATTAGTGCACGAGATTGCTCTTCTGGCTGAAATTGATCAGCTGCCGCCTACAAGTGAAAACCATTTAGCCTATACATTTAGATTTACAATGTTTCTGTATCTCACTGGGCATAAGTTATGGCCATGTAAATGTAATCAGCAGTGGTTTTCTCTAAGCATGAATATATAAATACTTGCATAGAACTGAAGGGAAAGTATTAGTATCCTAATTTTTGAGAAAAACCATTTGTCCTTGCCCCTACAGAATTTAGTTCTGGTAAGATGAGATTTCTCTCTGGCTAGCAGCCACTGTTTTTCTTCTCTTTCCTATTTAAACATTCCAGCAGTTTTCTCTGCTGTGTTCCTGTTTCTCATATTTCAAGCTCTTCCAGTCTACTAAAGCAATACATCTTAGATTATCTTTGGGGACAAACACATTGTTTTGTAGTATTCGTGTTAGTTAATTTCCCATTTGGAACAAACCAGTTCTTCCATCAACTAAAATGAAAGTGAATTTACAGGAAAATGATCATGCACTTGGGCATCCTGGCCATGTAAGAACTGCTTGATGCTTATTCTTAATGGTAGCACTTAGCTCATCACACACGGATGGTTATGGACTGGCTGCTTGGCTTAGACCCTGATTCTCACTGGGTTCCTTCCCTCCAGTCCTAACCTTTCAAATTCTTCTTTCTATGCAGCTCCAGGAATATTAATCTGATGTTCCTCAGTGGCCCATTCTACCTCAGCCAAAACCTAGTCCATGGGGCCTGCAGTCCGCCCCACTTAGAACATTTAGCACAATGTATGAAACAGTCTTCTCTCAGGTCTCACTTTACCAGCAGCAGACAGTGGGCCCTCTGAGGAAGAAGCTCATCCCCACCTCCCTGCAGTTTGTCAGAAGGGGGAGAGAGAGAAAAGACAATACCTATGGAAGAAGACCAAAATATTTGAACTCCTGTAGTGTCAAGTGATCTCATTTTCCTGTACTTTTTAATCAAATCCTGGAAATACCCTATGTTTATTACTATTTATGAGAATACCTTGAAAGTTAGGTTTGTGAAATCTTACTTGTGAACAGAAGAGGCAGACCTACGAGGCACTCAGCAGTCAACCTAAGGGATATCTTCTTTCCTGAATGCTAAAATTCTTTCAAAGAATATCCTCCTTACCAGTTTAGTTCTGCATTTTTTGTTCCTTTCTGGAGATTCCCTGCTAAGGGGAGAATTGATATTCAAAGCAATTTATATTGAAGGCCTCCACTTTTGTTTTTTGTATGACAGATGTGGCAGATTGTTTCATGGCAATTAAAAATAAATCTTTGAGCTTCAAAGATCACGTGAATGGGCCAAGTAGTGATAAAAATCACTACTTTTCAGAGAAATTTCTCTTTTGGCCAGAGCATATACTTGTGGCATAAAGGGTCACGGTTGGGTATGAATAAGAATGTTTTCTTGTTTATCTTCACAGATGCATGGTTTCCTTCTGTCCTTTTGTGTAAATTAAACCTATTTTCAGAGTCATGTTTACAGTGTCCTTCCAGAGTCTGGTGCCAAGCCTCTGGCAGGAGAGCTTGTCCCTTTTAGATAAGCTGAATTGGGGGAATTTGCTTTCGTTTCCAAGGAGGCAGTTGTCAGTCCCCAGCTGTGACTTTGCACCCAGCAAGGCTATTATTCCCCCACCACACACATACTTTTCCCATTGTCAAGCTTTTGCATAACCCATGGTCAGTTTGCCATAAGGTTTGAGCAGCTTGACTTTACTGATGCCATTTAAAGTCCTGAGGTCCAGGTCAGTTCTTAGATAAATGTTTTTATATCTGTGGTCTCTTTTTCACTGAGGTATGTTTAGCCAAAGAAAATAAATACACAGAACATTCAAACCTACTCCCAGATCACAGTGCAGTACGTTTAGTAGTGGCCAACACTTAAAATGCAAACACAGGTATCCGTGAGAGTTGTCCGTTTTGAGCCCGTTATTGTTGCTAACCAGGAAACAATTCTCTTCTCAGGTTAATTCTGTCATTTAATTCATTGTCATTTTAACAAGCTGTTCCTTCCCTCCTAATGTTAGTAGATAAAATATTATTTGTGCTAATATAATCGTATGTTCTGGCATTGGATGTGGCTGATAATTGTTAGAAGTTAGATTGAAATAATTATTTTTATGATTTTTGAAATGGAACTTATGCAATCAAAATTGACTATTTTTTAGTTTTCTTCCCATGTGAAATTCTTATTTCTCTTTTAAAAATCACCAAAATGTGCTCAGGCTTTTCAGACAGTCTTTATATTCCTGAATTTAGAAAACAATTATTTTAGTAAAAAGAAACTTAAGCGTCTAGCCCAAATTGTCGCTAAGATGTGAGGTTCTTTTTTTTTAAGGTTTTCTGTTTAGCTAAGGATGTATAGCTGTTTCTTAGCATTCACTCTATCTTCCAAAAACTTATTTTTGTTGCAAAAGAAACATTGGAATAAAGCAGATTCAATATTTGAGATGTGTGTATAAGTGTGTAGAACACATTCTAGTGTATAATTAGTCACCAATTACCTTTTTCTTTATTGCAAAAATTAGCAATTTTGCTTTTACCTGTCTAGTTTCTATACTTGTGTTTTAGAACACTGCCTTTGATTTGATGGCTTAAATTAAATAGGTATCTTACTATCATTTTCCATAAATCTTTCCTACCAGCTCGTTTTACGGAGGCAATAGAGTTTTTCACTGAAGAACCTTCAAGAATCATTGTTCATTAGTGTGTCTGTGATATTATATTCTATTAGTATCACTTCGCTAACTTTTTCAATATCTTTAGCAGATAGTAAATGATTAAAAACTTAAAATTTAAGGAAGTCTAATTTACATTGTCTAATGTAGGTTGCCTAGAAATTTACATTAAAAATTCTAAAACTTTTGTCCTGTACCAGCCTTGCTAGAAATTTATGAGATTTCTTTAAGAAAACACCATTAAATATTTTCAATGACTGTTAACAAACTTAGCTCTGTTCTCAGAATATTTATTGTACCTAGGCAACACATACAATGAAATATTAAAAGATTTTAAGTCAGTTCAGTTTCACTAAATTGAATGCCTAAGTGCTAAATTGTAATTCACATGTATATGCAAATATAAACATTTTCAGTCCATGTTTGAAATAAGTATTACACACTTGTCACATGTGACATTTTCAGTCCATGTTTGAAATAAGTATTACACACTTGTCACATGTGTCACATGTCACATGTGTCAAATATTAGCCTATAGATTAGCCTATAGCTAATCTATAGGCTAATATTGAATATGGGAACTGTTATTCATGAAGATGTTACCTGACCAGTTAGTAAAAGCAGCCCATCACCGTGTTAGCTGCTTGACACATCTCAGACATTAAATATTATATTCTAGATATATCTGGAAAGCCAAGTTCTTGATCAGCTGCCTCTATTTTGATGTCTCCTTTGTTCATGGTTCACATTAAGAATCCTCACATTTGATTTTTAACAGATAGTAAATAAAAGTTTCGTAAATAAAGTTTAGCTAATAGAGCTATTTTGTAGATATTTAATAGTGTCTATGAAGAAATAATGCCTGCTTATCAATCTTTTAAGAGTATTTTCTAAATCATTTAATTTTTAACATTTGCAATTATCTAATTACCATGCTTCGCTGATTTTCTTTTCCATTTAGTGGAGCAAGTCTGTATCATTATTCTTTTCATTGCTTTTTCATAGGCTCATGATCGTTCAGAAAGTGGAGAACTGGCATTTATTAAACAGCTAGTCCGAAAGATCCTAATTGTCATTGCCCGCCCTGCTCGGCTATTAGAGTGCCTGGTAAGTTGCCTTGAGATGTGACTACATTATTTATTATTACCTGTGGGAAAGCAGCAACAATCAGCAAGCTCCCATTTCATTTAACTTTAACCACCAGTGCTAAATGGAAAGAGTCAGGAGGATCTACGACTAGTGAATGTTTATGATGACACCCATCTGTGACTTGTCTTTTCTGATTTTACGTTTTACAAAAGAATTCTAGGACTGGAGCTGTATTAAGTGATAGTCATATCACATTCTGGTCAGACTCAAAAGATGATCATAAAACAATGCACTTAACCTTATCTCAATATAATTTCTTTATGTCACAGCTAATTTAAAACATTTACCATTTTTCCCATTTTCAGAATTGCTGAGATTCAGAGAGAGGGAAGTCAGTGATATAATAAATAGTGGTCTGTAGTTATTATGCACTTTTAAAATGGGGCATTTTAGAAATAAGTACTAGTTTTCAGCCTTTTTCAACCAGACCTGAAAGAATGAAACTTTTAAAGATTAGTTTAATTTTGCATTGATATACTTTTAGCCAGTGGCCATTTTCAATTGTCATATTTTTGTTTTACGAAATTTTGACTTAGCTTTAAACCTATATTGTAAACAAATGTGAAGCTTTGAACATAATTATTTTAAGGAACTGTTAATGTAGCATTGAAGTTCACTTTTAAGTTCTAGCCATTAAAATAATTACAACTCCATGTACAGTAGTTTTTGGCATCACACACACACACCTACACAAATATGGTTGTAGTGTTTCAATTTGGTCCTATTTTAATTAACATTTATGAAGTTTTACAATATTTATCAGTATAGAAACTGGAGTTTCAGCGTGTAGGAGGAAACTTCCTTAAACTCAGACAGCCCTGTCCTTGTAGGTGCCTCTCCTAGAAAGAAACATAAACTCGAGGCTTTTATAGGCAAAGGGACGCAACTAGAGAACGTACTCATAAGTGAGATAAATCAGACTTGCATGTGTAAACTTCATATCGTCACCCTAGTGTAAGAAGCTGAAAAAGTAAATAAGACCTAAAATCTATAATAGATGCTGTGAAAAGGAAAGAAGCTGCTTGAAAATAAAAAAACAACTGGGATGGGTGAAAGGAGAAAGGAAGTGGACAAAAGGGGTGTGTGTGCACACACAAAAGGTAGCTAAAGTAGTTCTACTGCTGATTTAGTTCATTTTAAAACATGGTTTGTGCTTATATTGGTGATAAATTGTGCATGCCTATGTCTTGTAACCTGAGCCACTACTTTGAAGATAACAACATGCAATATATTACATAACAACATGCATTATTTATTTCCTATTTTGTTTTGAAATTATCTTTTTTTCACTTTAAAATAAAAAAATGGGAGAGTTTAGACAAAAAATTTCCAGAAATTAACTAAAAATAGCAGCTGTGAACATAACTATTTACAACATGTCAATCTATAGCGTGCATTTCAGAGAGATATAAATCCTTGATTTGATCCCTAGTACCACAAATAAAGGAAATAATAATAAAAAATCATATCTAGTTGGGAAGGGTGGCACAAGCATACAGTCAGGAGTTCACTGCCAGCCTGGGCAAAATAGCCAGACCCCAACTCACAGAACAAACAGATACAAATCAATTCAGACCTTTATTGGTTGTGTGGGGCACTGGGATTGAATCCACGGCCTTGTATAGGCAAGTGTTCTACCCCTGAGCTACACCCCAGCCCAGACCTGTTCTTTCTCAATGAGATCGAGATCCTTAGTGAACATAGTGCCTGAAAAGTTGTATTAGAAGGACCTTGGAAGTGATCATTATATTTGAGGTACCAGTGGCATAATGTACTGTACTGTATTGGTTTAGAACATGAATAAGCTTCAAAGTGAGAATTATGTACTTTTTAAAGCAAGTTGCCTTCTTTCTGCACAACCTACAATCATGTATATACAGCAATTATATTGTAAGTGGAAATTATGTAATAAAGCCTCAGGCCATTTTGGCTCAGAGAACTATACCTGTGTTTGTCTTTGGTAGGAATTTGATCCTGAAGAATTTTATTACCTATTGGAAGCAGCAGAAGGCCATGCAAAAGAAGGACAGGGCATCAAAACTGACATTCCGAGGTACATCATCAGCCAACTGGGGCTCAACAAGGATCCTCTGGAAGGTGAGTACATGGTTGGGTTAACTATTGATTTGTTTCTACATCGGGGCCTTCTGGAACGACTTAGTGACCAGATACCCCCGCTGCCCATTCTGGCTATCTCCATGAAAAGTTTCCTTTTGGGAACTGCTCGTGATTAGAAGGAAACCACCATAAGTTGAGTCCTGAGAAAGAAAAGAACATGCCCCAGTTTGAGAATGGGGATAGGGCTTGGGGCCTAGCAGGATCAGTCTGAGAATGCCAGCTGTCCCAGAAGGGTTTGGATTTCAATTTTCTCCGAGTACCCTTTCTCTTGCAAAAGTTCAGCTGGGCTCTTCCTGAGAGTACTTTTAATTTTGAAAGCATCACTAAAAAAACTATTATTCATTTAAAATTGGCATTTAAATTTAATTTGGGAATAATACAATTGATGAAGATTGTTTTAAACTGAGTATAATATTGGTATGTATATCTTTGATTATGTGCCTCAAAATATGAAAAATAGTAATAGAGAGGCAGTGATAAAAGGAAATGCTTTAAAAACATACAGAAAGATTTATAGTTTATTCAAATAAAACAATGTGTAATTCTATTAAATACAGAAAATAGGAAGCATCTTCTTAATGATTTTTTAAAAATCTAATATTGCTAACCCCTACCCCATCTTTTGCTGTTCGTTATTGTTTGGTATTAAATAATAATCCCAAATTTAGGTTATATACCACCTAAAAACACTCATACACAATCACTGGTTCCTTAATGAAAAATTGTCTTCCTGGTTCCTTAAATTGAATTTGCAAACAGCATTTATCCTACCCAGTTGTTTGTGATGGAGGTAAACGTTGACACTGAGGTTTTTCCTGTTGAAAGCCAGGGAGCCTGCTGCTCTCTGCTCTGCTCTCTCCTGTACTTCCTGCTTTATTTGCTGTTATGGCCATCCTATCTTTGCTTCCAGTGAAATGATGCATGCAGTACTGGGAGATAATGCCAGATAAATTTATACTGTACTGAAAGCAATACCACAACAGATTCATCACTTATCAGAGACTGGTGGCTGCTTTTCTGAAAAGTTCCCAGGGGAGAGATTTTCCCCTATGGCTTTTAAATTACCATCTTTACCTTTTTGAGTCATGAGTCTTCAGAAATGGTTTAAATCAATGAAATAAAAAGGGCAGACGTTTAATGGTATTTAGATGAGTTTTAAAAATCTCTTCAGGCATTACAAAATGATGCTTTAGCTTCCTGCTTCAAAAGCTGACTCTTGGTTCCATTCCATTACTACCCACTGCTTACAAATAATATGTATTTCTCAGATAATAGTTATTTAGCAGAAATTCTATTTAAAACAGAACCATCTTTTAATTTGTTTTTTTTATGAAAATAATTGGAGTGGGGGAGGCTGTCAAAGCCTATTATAGTGACTCTTCACGCCAGTATGGTTAAGGCTGTGTCAGCCCTTGAATTGTAGATGGAGCTAGTTCTTCACAGTTTTCCTACCTGGCAGTAAATATCACTGTGGGCTGCACTTTGCTAGATGAATAATGAGAGGCCTATTTGTGTGCCTTAATAAAGAGTTTAAAATAATATTGATCCTTGACACATTTGGAGTTTAGTAATGTAAATTTTTTAGGGAGAGGTTTTTTTTTTTTCTTTTATCTCAGACAGTTTTCTTGATTCAGCCTGAGCTTAGTTTTTAATCTATTTGTTAGTATTTACAATGACTTCTCCAGGAAATTTTAATAAACAAGGACACATTTTGACCATATTTGCTTTGCTCTCTTGTAGACATTTAGATGAACATATCTAAGGTCTGTCCTTTGAGGATTAGGGCTGAGAGCTCCAGAGCTGGGTCGTGACCTTGACTGCGCAATTCATGAGCCTTGCTGTGTCTCAGTTCCTTGAATCAAACAACAATGGAATAATAACAGTACTTATTCTTGTGGTTGTTTTGAGAATTACAAGAGTTCATCTCTGTAATTGTTTCATATACCAATTGCTTAGTAAGTGAAAGCTGTGACTGCTGTTTTATTTAAATAAGTTAAATTTTTCTTTTGCTTGAGAATGCCTCCAACTTGAGTGTTTTAATTTATCTCAAAGCCTGCACATCTGAGGTACTAGGTACATTGGACATCGTTTGAATGGTACCAACAAAATATATCATTTGCACTGTTCATTTTTATTCTACAATTTCTCCTATAGGTAAGCTGGGAAAATTATGTAGTGTCAATCTCCAGTTTTTCAGAATCTGGAGTCTGTAAATCTTTTCTTAAAAGTAACACTCCAAGGGCCAGGGATTTAGTTCAGTAACACAAGTGCCTACATGGCAAGCCCAAGGTCATGAGTTAGATCCCCAGAACCAAAAGGAAAAAAAAAAAAAAAAAAAGGAACACTCCAGTACTGTTTTGTCTTAATATTTCTTTTGTATTTATAAAACCATGAACATATGAAATAAGAATCTAACAAATAATTTCAGAGACATACAAAAATATGTAGCTAAAAACTTTTTATCATACATGTTTGAAACATTTGAATGCCAATGAAAAATTTAACTTTTAAATAAAACCATTTTTTAAAAGTAGTATGAAAATAAACAGTAAATGAATTAGGTTTTCTTACTTATTTACATAAACCCAAGGATGCATTCCAATGTGGTGGGCAATTAGACCCTTTGTTTCTGTTAAGTAGACCACCAGGATAGTACTTAAGCTACTTTCAAGCCTGTGGCATCCAGCCCAGAACTGACTGCTTTATACAATGTAATTAATAATAAATAACAATCAACATTTAATGAGCACTTGATTTTTTTCGTAATCAACATGCTGAAAGCTTTACATGTATTATTGTGTATAATACTCATAAAAACCTTTACTTCCTAAATATTACTATTCCCATCCTACAGGGGAAAAGCCCAAAGTTAAAAAGTACCCAGCTAGTCAGTGCTAATGGTGGTAGTATTCCAAGTTTTCTTACCTCCACACCCATCCTGACCACCATGACTGCCTCTGATAAACTGCAGGTTCTGAGTTTAGTTGGTGCTGTCTCTCTCAGTGGACATGAGGGAATGAAACAAGGAATTCTCGGGTCAGATTGAGAATCATTTCTAAGTCACTGCCAAAGGACCTCTAACGCCTTTCAGTGCTTGTGAAGCCTTGTATCCCTTGGATATCTGACAGTAACCAGAATTAACACGCTAAATCCTTTGCAAGCAATAGTCATTGTGTCAGCCAGTGAAATGCTGCTAGCTGGAGCAGAGGTTCCTTCTCCAAAGTTGCTGTGTCTAGGTATTCAAAAGAAAGGGAGTTCCAGGGAAAGGTCTGTAATTAATAAGCTCAAAATTGGAGTTGCTAGTTCTTGCCATCCTGGATGTAAGCTTTTCCCTTGGGCATATTGGATTACAGAGTAAATTTCTTTTCTTTTTCTTTCCTTTTCTTTTGTAATGGAGGAAATATTTTTTCCTTTATTTTAGCTTAGTACTTTTGTCTAATTGCAATATTATTCTTAAGTTTTGTTTTTAAAATTTTTAAATTTAGAAATGGCTCAGTTGGGGAACTATGACAGTGGGACAGCAGAAACACCAGAAACAGATGAGTCAGTGAGTGTAAGTATCTTCTTTTGTTAAAAACCCAATGTTGGTTTTGCTGCTTATTAGCTTCAGGAGTTTTTGCACATTAATTACTTTATCCAAAAATACTTACTGAACGTCTATATGCCAAGGCACTAGGCATATAATTTTAGTGCCTCCCTCAAAGAGAAACAAAAATTTACAAAAAAGAATTCATGACCAAGAATAGTAACAAGGAGCATGAAAGATATCTATGAAGAAAACAGATCATGTGCTGCTAACACATATCATAAAGAGATTTCTGTTAGTCTGGTAGTCCCCAGAGATTTTGCAAGGATGTGGCACTTGAGCATACATGTGAGAAATTACTGGGATGAAAAGGGAGGAATAGTCCAGATGCAAGGTGCTTCTGATTGCTAAGAGAAAGGGAGACCATTGAGGCTGGAGAGCTTGAGTCAAAATTGAATACTTACGTCTCTGCTGCTCACAGGTGCCAGGTTTTTTCTTCTTCTTCTTTTAATGTTAAGAGCAACAAGAAGCACCTGAGCTTTAAAGAAGTCCATGTGTAGATGGGAGTCAAGGAGGTAAACAAGGGGATGATCTGATCAGAGTCATGGCTTAAAGAAAAGCAGATGGAGTGCAGGGAACAGACAGGTGTCCCTGGGGAAGGCAGTGGAGAGGCAGCTGCAGTAGCACTGTGCCTGGGGTTGTTCTCGCAAATACTAAACCCCAGGAGAGAAGCCAAGATGGGGTAGGAGGAGGGTGACAAAGCAGGCACAGGCTGTTTAGCCTAGTGGCTGGGAGTCCAGACTGTGGATTCAGATTGCCTAGATTTGAAAACTGGCTGACCTCTTACTAGATCCAGGGGGCAGGGGGAGATAATCTATGCTTTAGTTTCCCCCCATCTGTAAAATACTGTCATAATTTTGACCGTTGAGACTGAAGTTCCTTTGAAACGTCCAAGAAGTGTCATCATACTGACAATTGTATGCTTGCTGTCTTCTGATGCCTGGGAGGTTCTGGTGAAGATCAGCCTGATGCAGAAGTCATCAATGAACATTCAGGAAACCACTAGGTAGAGAAGAGTTCATGGGCCTGCAATCCAAAGCCACAGAACAGCAGTCCTCATGAGAGTGGCTGCATGTCTAAGCGTTCCTGGTCCTGAACTGTTTCCTGTGATGAAGCTGTGGCAGAGGATGACTGAATCTAGGTCCTGTGGTTAGAGGACAAGGCGAGGAGAGGAGAGACATGACTGCTAGAGTTCAGAAAGTCAGGTAGTCTTGAGGCCAGAGTTGATTGTGTTGCCTCTACAGATATTGCAGTCCCTCAGGATGGCAAGAGCACTCAAGCAAAAAGGCAGGTAGGAAGGTGGGTGGCAGGTCTTCAAAGGATAAGTGGATGCACAGCCTCTGATGAGATGACCATGGAGTCCTGTGATTCTTCCAAAGTGGTGGGCTAGGAACACTGGGTTCTGCAGAGGGCAGCAGAGAGGCTGTTAACCCCTGTCACTGTTAAGGTAAATGAGACATGAGATGATTCTTATGGAGAGCACTGTATTTATTCTTGTCCTTTGAGCTGAACTTCTTAGACTGTCATTTAAAATATTGATATTTTAAGCATAGTGAGACTTCTGATATGGAAGTAAAGAAAGGCAGGCATTCTACATCCAGGTGTTCCATTTGTGGCCCACTCCTTCTTCCTAACAAACCTGACTGCAGGAATGAAATAGATGTACGCTAATCAGGGGTCTTCTGGCTGATTAAACCAGAGGAGAGTTTGGCATTTTGGGCTTAAATCACAAATTGTTGTGAGACTAGGATGAGAGGAACTGGAGTGATTTACAGAGGAAAAATAAAATGAGGAAATTCCAAAGACCTTACCACTAACCCTTGGTTAGATGCAGGAGCTCAGCACTGCTGTGGCAACTGATCTTTGAAACCGTCCGAGTTTCCTTGAGCTAGAGTATTCTACATTGGCATGTTAAACAAACCAGAATTCAAGTATTGTCTGTTTTGCTATTAATATAATTTTCTCAAATTTGGAACTTTTTAACTTTTATGTTTTGTTCCCAAGAGCTCTACTGCTTCCCTGAAACTTCGAAGGAAACCTCGAGAAAGTGATTTTGAAACGATTAAATTGATTAGCAATGGAGCCTATGGGTGAGTAATTCAAAAAAAAGCTTTCTTGTATTTTAATGTGTTGAATAATGTATTTATTCTTTCTGTTTATTTTATGCCAAGTAGACATCATGTAAGAACTTTTTAGATCACTGCTTTTTCTTTGATGGGTGTAATATGCTGCCAAAATATTTCTTCTTGAGTACGACAGTAGAAAACCCAGCCAATGAACCTAGGGGTTGTTTTAGAAGGTTGGAGAGAAAGGTTGTATAAAGTTAAAAGAAAAACATTACGTATTCCTATTTTTATTCCTTTGTTCTGTGCTACTGGGTTCACAAGTGCCTGTGTGTGATTTTATACTGGATGTATACACACACAAATACACACGCACTGTTAACCTGTACCTCCTATCTTACCATTAAGCAACTTTGTTAGAAAAATGAAAATTCTATCTCCTTAAACATTGATTATTAGTGTTGGGAACCTTTGAATTCCTGTCACCTAGTTCCTTGTTCCATTTTGATAGACACACAGTACCCCTTCTCAGGGATCAGGGTCGGTAGCAACTAGATCCTAAGTTATTAATAAATAGTTCAGAAAGGTAATTAATGCACAAACTATGACTCTATCCATTTTAGGCAGCCCAAGAACTTCAGTTTAATTAAGTATTAATCCCAATTCCATCTGTAAATGGAGAGTAATAATTCCAGAGACATTTATTGTCATTTATCACATATTGGAGCAGATAAGAGTAATTTTTGTTATGCCACAAGGGATATTTCTATATTTTCAGCCCTAGTATTTTCCATACCATTAACATAGTGAAGAACTTAAGTATTTGTGAGTCCTTCCTGTACTTCACTGATTTGTTTTCAGAATTGTCAAATGGTATATTTCTGAATGTGGCCCATAAATGTTTTCTGATATTATAGTTTTATATTTTAATTCCTTCAAGAACCTCACTGAAACCTAATTTGTACCTAATAATGTTGTCCAAGCATGCTATTATCTGTGGTTTCTGTTTGCTTATTACTATTTCTTTTTTTTTTTTAATTCCTTGTATAGTTGGAGATGACCTAGGACTTATTAAGGAAAAATCTGTGCATTTATTTAATGAGTACATGGGTTTAATACTGCTAAATTCTGTCAGCAGTGGGATTCTGGGGGAAAAACGTACCTAGGAAGTATCACTTTTGTAAATCTTGGGCATATATCTTAGCAGTACTCGGAGTTCTAATTGGTTGAGTAAACTCATTTGTAGTGCAATTAAACCACTGTATAGTAGATGAGGTACATCGCACTTTGGGGAATGGTTGGGAATATACAAGAAGTTAAACAAGCTGTGAATCCGTAAACACCCAGGATGCAGGCCAAGTCATTAATGGACTCACAAACTGCCTGTTGGAGGCTCTGCTGATCAGCCAAAAAAAATTTTTTTTTACCATTTGCTCTTCTCAGATTTAATCTCTCATTAATTTCTGGTAGATTTTTTTCTATGTTATAATTATTTTTAATTTGCAGTTTGAATGGAGCTTCCTCTGTCACATCACCTAGGTTGGTGTGAACAAATGGATACCAGGAAAGGTGGATGGGCAATGGGGCTCCTAGCAGCTGTCTTGGGTGTCTGCATAACAGGGTTTCACCCTTCAGGTGTTGGCTGAAAGAGGTCCCAAGTCCACAGCTTTTCTAGAATTATTGTTTCCAGAACTGACCCGCTCTTTAGGAAGGGCTTCCTGTCTTGCTAAAATATAAGGAATCATTTTTCTCACTGGACTTGATGATCATTCACGCAGTAATGCCACTGTGATAAACATGTGACTTCCTTCTCTGTTGCCCGTGTTTCAGATCTCTGGCTGGAAGTTAAGCATCACTTCATGCCAAGCAAGCCTTCCAGAAGGCTGCATCTGTATACCAGGCACTCTGCACGCAGGGAAGACCATTCAGAGCCATGGTCACAAAACCTCTGATTCCCTACTCTCTGTAGTGTCCTTTGGTTAAAACTTTTAGCCATCTTAGTTGAGCTGTCACAATCCTACTTCTTCTATTGGGCATATCCCGGATTTTTAAGTTACAACTTCAAGTATTTTCAAAAGAGAAAGAATAAAACTGTCTCAAAAGTGAAAACACTAAATGCAAAAGGTACATTTCTCTCCTACTTTGATTTTCTTTGTACCTCCATTTACATGATACTCTTACTGGTCAAGGTCCAGGGAGTTGTCCGAGAGGCCAGTGTGGCAGTTGAGGAATGCCCCTCTTCACCTGCACCCCACTGCCTTTCTCCTCTGCTTCCCTCTCACACATACTCCCTGGCCCCCAGGTGCTCTTTGCTGCTCCAGATTCATGCGTTGGGTTCTCAGTGCTGGCATAATTTTATAGGCACTAAACATTACTGCTCCCAGTAGACGTGATTCATTCACTCCTAGGTGCTGTCAGTTTGTGATTTCATTTCTCCCAGCTCCCCACACCTCAGCCTTACATGAGTGGCTCCCAGAGAATAAGGGCCCTAGTGGCTTTCTGTCATGTTGCTTTGCACCTTTGGGTTTCCTGTTTTACAAGGAAGTTAGTGAAAGAAGAGACAGAAGCAACTATTTCAAAGCAACCCTTGGGGGCCAGAAAGCAAAGAAATATGAGGCCATATTATTATGAGTCCATATGAGAAATACAAGGGCAGTGGTAGAACACCAAGAAGTTTATAATCTGTCAACTACTGTCCATTTGTCTCTTTGTCTCTTGTTCTCTTTCCCTCTTTCTCTAAATCTCTCATTCTCAGGCAACTTACGGAGATCTAGAACACTGACTTATGGAAAAGGAGGAAAGGTACATGTGAAACACAATGGTTATTACTGAGTAAACATTCCAGCATGAAGAATAGTCCTCCCAAAGCAGTATAGAAATGTAAGAAACCACTGACATAAACCAAAAAAAATCAAGCTATAGAAAATTTGCTTTGGGGAGACCAGTTGCCTTGTGCAATTTGATCAAGATAATGTACACACATCCTGAGGCAGGAATTTCTCAAGCTGCAAATAGGGTTCACTTCAATTTGTTCAGGTCAGTTTCCCTAAAATTAACTGATTTTTTAAAACTGATTATTTTAAGCACATCATAGCAAGGGAGAGCAGGAAGTCAGATCAGATTCTGTAAATGGAATATCGAGACTGCAGATGGAAGCCATGTTTTATACAGTACCACAGAGAAACCTAATCAATATGGTGGCTAAATTGAACCTCTGACATCTTTCTCTTTTACTGCTTCATAAACTCCTGTACAATGTTGTTCTTCCTTCAGTTCCTATTGTTCTTGCTGAGTACTGCAGAGTAATTTATATGGGAACTGGTGAAGCTTGATTGAAAATCAAAATGGCAGCCTCATGATAGTCTAAGCATGAAACTCTGAATATGTATCTAAAGGTCCTCTGTACTACACTTAAAATTAGATATTGATAGAAGAGATAGAAAGTAAGTTGCAGTCTGGTTGACTCTTAGGAACAGGCAAGTGATTATAGAAAGTTGCTGCCATTTTCTTTTTAATATCTTGAATTCTTAATTAAAAAATAGATTACCCATTTCAGAAGTCCTTGCTAATGAAAATTATGTGTTGATCAGTGTGTGCCTTGTATTTAAGAGATACAAAGTTACTTTCTGTGTCCCTTTGTATCTGTGTTGACATCCTGCTGCCAGATGTGGTCAGAAGTAATTTAAATTATCTGTGGACTTCTGATTGTATCCAATCAGTATTTAGAAAAAGGGAGAAGTAGTAAGAACCTTTAATTTGATACAGAAAGAACTACTAGTTGGTTAGTTAATTTGAAAGATAAAGTCATTTAATAGTACATACTTAACAATTTAATTTAACCTAAATAGAAACATGTAAATTTACTGGTTTGAAGATAGAAGACCATTCACGACAGCCAATGTGACCATAGTTATAATACATTATTTCCAGTTTCAGCTTCTTTAAAGATGAAGTAGGAAAGAACCATTTTGAATGTAGTAATCTAGGTTTCTGTGGATTTTTTTTGAAAGTTCACCCTCACTAAATCAGAAAAGGAATTTTGTTTAGTAATGTACATTTATCAAAACTTTCTAAAGCATTCCTCTAGGGGATTTTTTTTTAATAGTCAGTGGAGCTTATCATTTTCACACTCATTTCATTAATTCCCATATTTATTTAAATTGGTTAGTTAACTTTTATCAAATTCAATCAGCAGAAGAGGTGTGAGAACAAACCCAGCCTATGGGAGTCCCAGTCTTCAGGTGCCCTGCAGAGAGCCACTGGTCCCTGCTGAAAGTGCTGGGTGCCAACTTGCTGGCTCCCACGTTATTGGGTTTTGCAGTGAAAATGACATCAATACAGCATCCATGAGTTGTTTTTGTGGACTATGATTAAAGGAGCTCTTTACTGTACAGCGAATGAAGAACTAGAAAGCCAAAGAAATGGGATGATGGGGGAAGCAGGGCCAAAATTTTTTTTGAAGTTTCAACAGAGATAAAAATAAGTTTTGTAAGCAAAAGCAAAAGATGAATACAATAAAAAGATCATATATATATAATTATAGTATATAATTATATATAAATATATAAATATATTTAATATATATTAAAATTATATATATCATATATATATGTATATGTATATATAATTCCTAGCAGAGTAATTAGAGGAAAGCAGTGCTCACACTGATTAAACCAGGATTGGCTATACTTGGGATGCATGGCAGTGGGTCGCCCTGACACGGTGGTTCCTTATCCTCGCTGTGACTGCCCAGGGACAATGAAATAACTGGCAGAAACTCATCTCGGATCACATACGCCCTGGCTGTAGATGGCAGGTCACTAGATAGTTTTTACAGTGACTGATGGCTTTTTAAGGAAATTATTACTTAATCATTCATTGCCTTTGGCTGACGTTTGGTGACCCTGGGTAAACTATTTATTGGGTCACTTCCTTCCTAGAGAGTTCAGATCCTCCCTCCCACGATAAATAAAGACAAGTGAGGAGCAACTTGTGAAAAAAGAAGTCCCTCCAAGACATTTTCTTGTTACTCATCATTTCCCTCTGGAGTCTAAGACAACTCCTAATTACTTCTTTCTCCACGTCATCCTGTACCTCAGGGAGGCCAGTGTCTTGCTCTAGAAAGGATCTGGGAACGGCTGTGGGCACAGAAGTGTCCAGCCCATGCTGGTCATTTTACACAATCCATTTGCCTGACACTGTGGCCATGGGCTTGAAGGAGCAGTAGCATAGCTCTGTGGCAGGTCATCTTTTTGTAGCAATGTGAATTTCCCTTTGTAACAGGCATGGGAGTAACACATGCTGAGGTCCATAGTGGGGAAATATGCTATTCTTTGTCACAGAAATAATCTCTTCTCATTTATCTGGATATTTCATGGGAAGTAAATTACTTTCAACTGGAAACCAGATACTTTAAAAAGCTCTGGTGCTTTTTGCAGATCCCAAGGGTATCATTTAGAAAATTATTGCTTTAGTCAGTCAAGGAAAAGTGCCTAACATATGTCTAATGCTAGCAAGGATCTAGATTGTGATCTGTATGTAATTTTGTTAATTCTTCCCAGTTCTGATTTATACATTGGACTTGGTTTTTGTTGGTGGAAAAATTGAAAGCATCAGCTAGATCTTGGAAAATAGGTTACTCTGGGGAATGCCCATCTCTTTTCTTCAGCAGTGAAGATGAGTTTGATGCCTTATGTAAGTCTTAAAAAAAAAAAATCAATGTAGCCAAGACTTTGGCCTTAGAAGGAATTGTTTCTAGTTGCCAGTATAGCTTGTGTGAGCTGAATTCCAGCTGCCTCACAAACTTTAGAAAAGTAGATGAGCACATGGTTTGCTGAATCCCCCAAACATCCTCATGTGAACCCCAATACCCGTGCTTCTTTTCAGGGCAGTCTATTTTGTTCGGCATAAGGAATCAAGGCAGAGGTTTGCCATGAAGAAAATTAATAAGCAAAACCTCATCCTTCGAAACCAGATCCAGCAGGCCTTTGTGGAGCGGGATATCCTGACTTTTGCAGAAAACCCCTTTGTTGTCAGTATGTATTGCTCCTTTGAAACAAGGCGCCATTTGTGCATGGTCATGGAGTATGTGGAGGGTAAGTAGCTGCCGACTGAGAACAGAACATTGTACGCAGCGGCTCCCTGCTCATCTGTGTCCTTGGAGCTGGGTTTATGCCACACAAATGGCTGTACCCACATAGGACCTGGAGCCAGGCAGTGAGATGGCTGTAATTCCAGTCATTATCTTCTGATAATTGCTCGTAAAGTGCCTCCTCTACTATAACAAAGGGAAATTAGTGCTATTTGGAAAAATGTTGTTTTTCTTTTTTTTTTAAATAGCTTTTAGGGGCTGGGGATTTAGCTCAGTGGCATAAGCACCTGCCTGGCAAGTACAAGGTCATAAGTTCAATCCCTGGTACCGCAAAAAAAAAAAAAAAAAGTATGTAAAATAGCTTTTAATCCTAACTACCCCCTTTCAGTTGGTCATGAAAGTTGGAATACAGGTGATGCAGTATTTCCTTCTTTTTTTATCACATATCATAAAAGCAGTCATTGCTCTGGGTCTTCTTGAATTAAAAATATATGCTTTTTAGTCTAGACTATGGAATTAAAAATGTGTTGGGGAAAGGAAAGACATTAAAAAGAAAAACTCTAGCCAAGGCTGCTTGATTTTGAGGGTTTTTTTTTTTTTTTTTGCCTTGTAAAAAATGGTTTTTGTGGTCTTTTTTAACAGTACCAAGTAATCTTATGTCTCTTTTCCTTTAAATTCTTAAATTCTTTAAATTTTGAGTGGCCATGACTTGTTGACATGAAGTTAATAAAATGAATAGATCAGAAGAGGCCAAAACAAGTTTTGGAGCATCTAGTTTAAGCTCTTGTCATTGTTTGAACAGAATCCCAAAACAATAAACTCATACACACAGCAGATTTAGTTAAACCTGTATTCTGCAGAAAAGTAAACTAAAGTCCAAGAAAGACTTACTGTATATTGAGAGGTAGATTGAAGAGAAAAGCATAGTTTGCCTTCCACTCATTGTTTTTACCATCACACAAGTTCTTTGCTTTCTTAACCATTGCTGTGGTCATTTTAACAACAGCAATAACAACTACAACACTAATAACATATAGAATACATTTGGTACGTGTTGGGTGATATCCGAATTTGTTAATATAGATTATCTCACAATTCTGTAAAGGATTAATTTACTGCCATTCTGATAATGTGTATAAAGCAACCAAGACAAGCAAAATCACTAATTTGCCTAAGCTCTAAACCTAAAGAGAGACAGAATTTAAATCCAGGTAGCCTAATTGCACAGTCCATGTTTTATACTGAAATATTTTTAGTCGTTAATTTTTTAGCTCAATTCCTTTTTTAATTTTTGTAACATGTATACACTGTATATGCTAAAATTAGTAGTTACTCAAAATAGAAATGCTCTGCTCTGTTATGAATATTGCATTTTAAGTCAATTGTTTCCACTCCATGTCTGAACTAGAAACATCATTACATTAACCCTAGTTGATGTGATAGCTACTAAATCCTTTTCTTCTGTTTCACAGGGGGAGATTGTGCTACCTTAATGAAGAACATGGGTCCTCTCCCTGTTGACATGGCTCGAATGTATTTTGCTGAGACGGTCTTGGCCTTGGAATATCTGCATAATTATGGAATTGTACACAGGGATTTGAAACCAGACAAGTATGTACAGTGATGAAATATATGTCTCCTTCTACATAGATAACTAAGCTTTCTCCCATCTCTAGAAAATGTATTCTTTCAATGCTACTTGCATGTTTTAAAATTCTTCCACCATTGTATGTATAGGTATGCTAGATAGATTACTATACTACTAATCTGTTAGTTTGTGCTGTCATTGTTTGATCACTTTTGTGCCTGGATTTTGTAACCTGAACAACTACTTCTAACAATATGCAATATATTAACTAGTGTCAATTCCCCCCACACACTTTTTTTGAAATTTTGTATCGTTTCTATCCTTTTTTTCTGTTTTGCTTTTTAAAAGAAAAACATTCTTCTATCTTGTCTAAAGTAAGTTATTTTAACAGTATATGTGGCAATTTTTATGTAATTCTGTAAAGGTTATAATGCCTATAATAACAATTTATGAGAATAAGCTGACTCTAAAGCCAGAATTAAGTTAAGCGCTTTAGGTTATAAACTTCTGAATAGCAGCATAGAATCCCACATGTTATTTTCTGCATAGTTTCTGCCTTTGATGTTATACTCAGATAATCCTTCCCTATTCCAAAATAATACACTTGACATTATATTCTATTTTACTTGCACTGTTTATTAATTTTTAATTTATGTGAAGTTCATTTAAGTGTCTGATCTGAGATACAGATGGAATCTTTTTTCCCCAAATGACTAACTGTTCATCTTGACACCATTTATTAAATATTTCATGTCTTCTCTGCTAATGGGAGCTGTTTTTAAAAACATTACATGTTAATATGTAAAGAGTTTAAGTATGTTGAAATTTTTATGATAAAGCTCAATCATGCTTATTCCTGAAAATTTGGAAAACACAAGAGAAGCAAGATGAAAAAATTTCATCAGTAATATTACCAAAGACAGCTATTAGACATTTGGCATATTTCCTTCCAGTTGCTTTTTAAAATCCCTCTATTCAGTTTTTAGTTAATATGACTGTATATACTGTTTAATTTTTTTTTTTTACCTAAAATGAAACATTCAGAATATTCACATACAAATTATTTGCATGTATAAATACAGATTTTGGGCTTGAGTAGAAATGTATATTAGAGCTGGAAGTTGAAATCTGAAACAATACATTTTTCTGTCCAAGTCCTTTATCTGTGTCTCATTTAAATCACGGATGGGTTGCTTATCTTAATGCCTCATGTATGACATGCTAGTATCGGGGTGGCCCTTTCTCTTCTATCTTCTTATTCTGCAAATGGTCAGAGTTCTCTCCTTGAATTTCTCTCGGAGTTTCAGAGTGTCATAAGAAATGATACCTGAATGGTTGCTCTGACAAAGGTTAGCTGCCCCTTGTATCTATCTGGCCCTCTCTTCTGAATTACACTCAGCCACTGGAGTGACATCTCTGTGTGACTTCATCACTTTCCAGGATGGATTTTGTAAAACAAAAAAAGTAGATACATTTAATAGTTTTACAAACCGATGAGGGGAGGGGGGAATCTTAAGAGAAAAATAAGAAACATCACTGTACTCTGTACCCTTTCGCTCCATAGCTTGTTGGTCACCTCCATGGGGCACATAAAACTGACAGATTTTGGATTATCTAAGGTGGGACTAATGAGCATGACCACCAATCTTTATGAGGGCCATATTGAGAAGGATGCTCGAGAGTTCCTAGATAAACAGGTAAGCTGGGTTGCTGTACCACTCTATGGAGAAATCCAAACTACAGTATTGCTGGTGAAACTCAAAATCCACTTGCGTCAGCCATCTTCACATTAGTGCTGGCGGTTTAGATGTCTGTATAAGCCTTACATTTAATAAAGTGCAAATTGCTCCCATTTGTCTCCGTGGGCCTGTTTGAACTGTCCGCTCCCTCCACATTCCTCCCCCAGCTTATGGTCTATTAGCAAGACGAACGATCTAATTGCACACAAGTGAGAGTGTGAGAGAGACAAATGGAAAACTGTTTTTGTAAGGAATTCAGGAGTCTCAGTAGAGTACTCGTGAAACTCATGATGCATTGTACAATCACGGATGCTAAAATCCGAGCCATGGCCCATTTCCCTTTAAGCATGCCTCATTACCATGTGCCCGCAATCTGTTCAGTGTAAAGTTGCTTAAGGTAAACACATCTCAACTGTCATCCTTTCATGAAATAACCAGGGTGTGAATCCATTTGGTCATATTAATAATAAAACTATCTCTGATAGTGATAGATTAAAAATGCATTTTTATTTTAAATATGAGGATTATGTATGTTTTATTATTTAAAATAGGCAAAACTACCAAACGGGGTTAGATTCTCAACTTGAAACTAAACATTACCATAATTTAACACTCAAGCAGAATTTGACTTTCCTTGTTTAGTATTAAAGTGCTAATTTGCCGTGGTCTTATAGAAACATGTAATTGCTGTCCTCGAGGTCTTTGTATGAGTCTGTGTAGTTGAGCAGGTGCAATTGAGGCAGGAGAATTGTTTAGTCATCTTGCTCATTGTAATTCATGTCTAATATTCTGGTTATTCTATTATCACAATCACCTTTCAGGTCTGTGGCACACCTGAATACATTGCCCCAGAAGTGATTCTGAGACAGGGCTATGGGAAGCCCGTGGACTGGTGGGCTATGGGGATTATCCTCTATGAATTTCTGGTTGGATGTGTGCCATTCTTCGGGGACACTCCAGAAGAGCTATTTGGACAAGTCATCAGTGGTAAATATCATCAGGAGTTATCCTGAAGCCACTTCTGGGAGGTAGCTAATTAATGTCAATCTGTTGAGTGTCACAATTTTCACTACTAAAATTTTAACCTTTATCAAACCACTGGGCCAATATTTTAAAAGAACTCACTCATCATGGCACATAACTGATTTTCACAATCTCAAGAGAGCAATGTGTGTTGAAAACTGATCTGAGGAAGTTTTGTTAACATGGAATTTGGAAATGTTCTGGCAACGTTATCCAACTTTTATTGTTTTGGTTTTTTTTTTTTTTTTTGAAAGAAATTGGTGTGGGATTTTCAAGTGATTTATTTAATTGTCGTCCAGACTTTTCTTTTCCATGATAGGAAAGTTGCACCAGGGAAGAAAAGGTTAATGTGAGTAACATTTACATAAATGGAAAAAATGGCTAATGACACAATGAAGAAATTAACAAAAATGTAATAAACTCTAAAACAAATGTCTACCAAATAATAAATAATGAGAATGGGAAGGCAGCAAAATTGAATCCACAGATTGTTAATGATTTCATTGGTAGTTGTTATGGTGTAATGTTATTTCTGTAACAGCTGTTCATCTTTCATTTAAAATTCAATAACCTTTAGATATTACCCTACAAGCTGACCCTGACTGTTGTTATGTGGCTTGTGGCAAAGCTAAATGATAATTAAGTAGGCTCTACCATTACCCTACCTGCTGATTTTGTAAATTTCCATAAAGCATAGATCAAAAAGGCCTCTCTTCCTGAAAGTTTGTCAGGCACCAATGATAGCTCCATCAACCACTTCTGGTCCATGTTAGCACAGGCCAGCAATGGAAATATGGAAAAATTCATTTTGCATACGAGGAGCCACTTAATCACAGCATTATTTTCTAACATTGACTTTGCATGCCAGGCATATTTGTAAACTTGAACAAAGTAGATTTGTGAATTGCCTGCAGTGTATAACCCCTTTATACAATATCTGAGCTGTTTATGGATTTATAACTAGACTACTTTCTGACATACCAAGGCCTGAATGGCAAGGGGAATCAACTGTTTAATTAACACAAGCAGCAAATGCTGGCTTTGTTCTCGATGCCTTACGGCTCAGTTGCATATTCATGGTTTATTTTCCAAATCAGATTTAAACGGTAGCTGAGGAAGCTAGAGGCAGCCACATACAGAAATAACTCATGTTTTTATTGCATTTCCATACATGTAAGCATACACACCTATCTTCAGGCAAACTCCTTGAGAGTGAGAACATATTCTGATATTAATGACAGATTTTAAATACTCCCATTATTATAACACTTGTGATATTTCTCTTCTTATTCTTCAGTCTTAGCATTTTGGGTTCTCCTTTGTTTCTCAGAAACATTTTTTTAGATAACTTTTTTACTTCTTGGAGCTGAAGATCTCTGAAATCATGGCCAAATTCTCAGTTAAGGATAGTAAGAGAAAATCTTACCATGACACGGTCATTATGAGTGGGCCTGAAAAGCAGGTATTTGAAGTTCCTGTCACATTAAGTCCTCTTAATAACCAGAAGGGACAACTTGCTATGAATCCAAAGTGCAGATGAGTGATACTCATCTGCCCTCAACCTGCAGGAATCTGTGCTATTCATTTCTTATAAAATAATGCTGCTACACCTTGACTATGCAGAACACTCAGCTGGAGATCTTAAAATACAGACTGTGGTTCAGTAGATTTTAGGAGCCTTGGGGCCGGGGATTTAGCTCAGTGGCTTAAGTGCCTGCCTGGCAAGCACGAGGTCATGAGTTCAATCCCCGGTACCAAAAAAAAAAAAGATTTTAGGAGCATTAAATTCTGCATTTCTAACCATCACCCAGGTGATTTTCATGCTCTGGACCTGGACTCTTTTGGAAAGTTGTAAACAGTTTTTCTTCTTTCTAGATGAAATCAACTGGCCTGAGAAGGATGAGGCCCCACCACCGGATGCCCAGGATCTGATTACCTTGCTTCTCAGGCAGAATCCCCTGGAGAGGCTGGGAACAGGTTAGAGCGCATGTGTTTTGATTTTGCAAGGATGCAAGAAACTGTCTTCATGGAACAATCTGAGGCTTTTTTGTTTTGCTTTTGTAGAGGCAACATCTGTTAGTTGATGTAGGACATGGCCATGGCATATTATAGCAATATTATTTGGGATTTTTCCTTTTCAGAGCAGTGTAGACACTTCCACGGGTTATCGTCTTTATTTTTGTGTTTTACAGAGCACAAATTCTTAATTCGTCTCAATCAATAAACCCCAAAGGCACATGCAACTTTTCTGTCCTGAAAAACATGCATCTTAAATAATTTGAAACAGAATTAGATATGTGGAGCTTGTTTTGATTTTGTTTTTAGTATGTTTCCATGAGGATTTGACCCAGTAGGCTACTATCGTTAGGCTTTGAAATGGGTTATCAGCACTCGAATTAATTACTGGAAATGAGTGCCTGGGGTTGAACCATGCCGTCCTATCGTGGCTATCAGCACCACGACACAAAAGAGAATTAAAAACCATTGCTTTTCAAGAAAAAGGAGATAGTAGATTTGTTACTTGCCAATTATTTTTCCTGACTATTCTGCTAGCAGTTTTAGGTTTTCTTTTCTTCCCTGTAGGCTAAGTAGACAGACTTGAGAGATTCCAGTACAGAGTCCCAGTCTGCCTGAGTATATACATTTTTCTTAAGGAGTCTAAAACATTAAAATGAAGGCATATAATCTAGTCAATATCTGTAATTCTCCTCAGTGAAAATTGTTGGCTTGGTGGGCTGTTTTATTCTACTCTATTTTAATAGAAATATCCAAAAAAGGCTGATGAAATAATTCCCTTTTCTTTCAGGAGAAAAAATCATTTGCAATAGTTTCAAGTATATATATCACAACTCACCTTCTCCCATGGATTCCTGTTAGAGGGACTTATTCTTGCTTGCTTACGGAATGCTGTATTACCGGAGTTTTTGACAATGCAGCGGTGCTGAACCTATGATACACGGGGCACAGCTAGCTGTTTAATTGAAAGTTCTAAAACATTCGCCATCACTGTTGTGTTAGAGCAGGGTCAGTAAACTGTAGCAGCCTGTGGGCCAAATCTAGCCCTTTGCCTGTTTTTGTAAATAAAGTTTTATTAAAACACAACAGTATCTTTTCATTTAATATATTATCCATAGCTGCTTTCATAGCAGCAATATTGGGTAGTCATGACAAATTATACAATCTTCAAAGACTAAAATATTTGCTGCTTGGTCCTTCACACATAAATTTTGTAGACTCTGGACTAAAGAATCCAACAAGGTTTAAAATAAAAAAAAATACATGAGTCAAGCCTTTTATTAGGTTCTATGTGCATTTTTCAGTGCTTTGACTTCAGAATGTAAATCAAAGCTAAAGGCATAAACTCTGGAGTCAGATTCCCAAGTGCAAGTCTGGACACTGTGGACAGGGCAGGTCACTTTCCTACCCATTCCTCATTTCCTCATCTGTGTAGTAACAGCACCTTCAGATCATTGTGAGGGTACAAAGAGGTCATCCAGGTGCAGCTTCTAGAATCAGGTGTGCTACTGCTGGTGTCACTAAGAATTTTCTGCATGTCAAATCCCATGCTTTCCTTTTAGACAGATGAGACATAACATGGTGATGGCAGCCCTATCTTGGAGCCAGCCAAACTCCTTCAGCCAAGTATTTTCTGTTTCCTCCCACTTCCCACCCCATTAGCTTTTCCACTTGTCTGAGGTGATGAGCAAACTTGTTATTTCCCACTTTGTGTGTCCTGCAGTCAGATTTGCTTTTTGATTCAAGAGAGATGAGTAGCTGTCAGAGAACTTGTGGCAACACTATGTAGGGGGCAGAGTTTTACAGAGTGATTTTTACTCACTTGAGCCACATATGAGAAGGAGTGACATTTTAAGATTGCCCTGTGATCATACAAATACCTATCTAGATGTCCTGTTCAACGGACCCAGAGATCTGATTAAAAATAAATTGGAATGGGCACACCTTCTCTAAGGGAGAACCAAAAGTCCTGAGCCCATCAGTGTCTAAGTTTCCTCCCACTTCCCACCCCATTAGCTTTTCCACTTCAGTTCAGAGCAATTTTTCCCTTGAAATTCTGCCCCTTTCCCTCCTCCAAGAATGCTTGGATCCTTGAGTGGGTTTCACTTAACAGGTCATGACCATGATGATGGTCAGAATGTGTCGTATGCTGCAGGTTATTTCTCAGCACATTTTCACATTGACTGCTACATTCAGTCATTTCAGAATTTGACAGCTTGAGGAACAAATCTGCTAGTAGAAATCCAAAAGAGATACTTAAAAGACCCTTCCCGAGCTCTGAGTGTTGCGAAGAAGTGATTGCCAGAAAGGTCCTAGGAAGGCCTTGAGAGGGAGAATGAGGATCCTGCAGCCCTGCTATGCTGCTTCCAATGACAGCATTTTGTGTTTAACGCATATTTAACAGGCAAAACGATGCACCATGAAAATGTGCAGATGCATTTTTGCCCAAGAGACAAGAGAGGCTGAGAAAAAGGGTGTGAAGAACATAATGTATGTTTAAGAAATTTCCATGAAAGCAGAAAAAATTCCAGGGAGAATATTCATGCCAAAACATAATTTGCAGTTTGGGACCTTTACTCTACTTGAACAATACTTTCAAGCTTGTAGACAATTGAGCAGCAGTGTGGAATGCTGGGTTTCAGAGGTGCACAGATGTGGTTTCTACCTGTGTGCCAGGGCCTTGGTCTCAGTTTCCTAGTCTGTGAAAATGGGCATGAATTATTGGGAAGAGTAAATGCAGAACTCATCATGAAGATATCTAGTACATTGGTTGACCCAGTGCATAATAGCAACTTAAGAAATAATCAGTTTCTCTTTTCTTCCCTTCCTGGTGAATTCTTACAAAGCGATATCATTACATGAGTGATCTACATTTAACTCATAAGGCTGTTACCTGCACTTTTAGCAACAGTTTGATCCAGAGATCATTTCCCCCAGTTTATCCCTTTAATTCTTTTTCCCCCTTCTTTCCTTAAGTACATATGAAACAGAATGCACTGATGGCCAACTTCTTCTCAGTGGGCACAAAGGCAAAAGGCCAAGAAATGTGAGCTAGATCCTCAGCAGATTATGACTCCTAGGGGGGAACCCATTTGTCATTGATCACAGAGGAAGCAGAATTTGCCATCAGGCTGGGTCCCAGAAGGGGACATGAGGGAAGGAAGAGCAGTGGATATGTGGATATGGTCGGCAGGGGCTGTGTGAACCCTCAGCCCTAAAGAAACTGCTTCTCTGGCCAAAGTTGAGCGGCCCGGAATGTCAGAGCTCTGTCACTACTGACTAGGCCCCATGAGCAGCAGCTGAGGGGCTGGTCCTTGTGGGGCAGTGGCACCAGGGCCAGTGTAGAAGTCCAGAGGTCCATGTCATGGGCCACTCACCAGTCCTCGTTCTCTGGACTCCACTGCCATAAGTGTGGTCAGGGCAATGGATAGGGAAACATGTAAGCTCACTCAGGCTTTGTATCCTGCTTCTCAGAGTAAAAACACTAGAGGAAAATGACACTGCCATCTGTATTGGAGGACACTGATTTGGGCCAGATGAGAGCCAGGATGCTTGGTAGCCTGGAGAGGAGATACAGAGGTGTGACATAGTCGTGTGAACTAGCTTAGCTCCCTGGCTGGCAGTTGTGACTCCATTACAAAGTGATGCAGGAGAGATGATGGGATAGGAGGAAACCAAAGCATGCTCCTCCTCCAATGCAAGTGGGACCATAGCAATGAGATGTTTGGGGGCAGACCTAGGTTTAGCCCCTCTCATCCTCGTCCCCTGGGGGATCTTGGGCCAGTGTGTTTTATTACTTTTCCTTAGCTTCCTCCATTTCCTAAAAATGGAATTGGTAATGCCTACTTTGTTGGGTTATTTTTAAGAATTTCATTAAAAGAAAAAAAGATATCTAGAGTGTCTATTGCAGTACTTGGCCTCAAGTTGACCTAGAAATCAAGGGCTCTTGCTGTTTTCTCAGTGTTTTATAAGAAACAATGGAAAACAAGTGCAGAGAGTCTTGGCTTTGTTGACAATCTGTTTTTGGTTTTTTTGTATCAGGGACTGAACTCATGACCTCACGCTTGCCAGGCAGGCACTTAGGCCGCTGAGCTAAATTCCCAGCCCTAATCCAAAGCCTTGGAAAGAAACTATTCTCCCCTCTTTTGAGCGATTTCCCTTACTTTGTTCCTCTCCCTGAATTCCATTGTTTTCAGAACACCAGTTTTCCTGACTAGGTTTATCCCTAGAGGTGAAACTGAGCCACATTTTTGAACCACAAGGAACGGAGCCATCCTTCCCACACCAGTACCTACAACCCATTTCCCACCTAGTGTGTATTTCCCATTCTGTTCCTTTTGTGTCCCACAGAGGCCAAGATGACAGGCATGGATGACAATTGCAAGTGAGAATCATTTACATTACAACTGGAGGAGATCTCCTGGTAGAGAGGTTGATTAGACCTGAATATTATTGAGAAATGTTTTTTCCTAGTTTTTCAGGATCAATCCTTTGTTATTTGCCTATCAGCAGTGTGTGTGCTTGTGGCAGGCCAGGAACTCAATTCTCCTGCTGATTTTATGATATGTATGTACCTTCTTCTCTTCATGTGGGGTACAGTGTTAATATTTTTGATGAAGACACAGCTTCAAGAATCACTCTTTAAAACCCATGAACTGAATTTAAAATATCTCATATAATCGTGCTACCATGCTGACTTGGCAAAAAGAAGCCCAAAAGTCAAGAATTATGATTGATTGTTATTGGATGCCTTACAAATCTATCCAATAGGTTTGTCAGTTTCCTCCTCAAGAATGTAATCCACAGAACCTGATTCCTACATATGTTAATGAGCAATCCGATAAAATTGAATGGTAACCATTATTTAGTATTTAGGAAAAATTCATCATTATTAACTGACCTGCAGAGGAAATATTGCTGTGAACACACTTTGCACCTTGTTAGAATTTTTCTGGGTTTGTAATGAGTGAGCCTGCTTTGGGCCAACATGCACCTATGTCCCCAGGTTCAGCGTAATGCAATTTTGAGTGGCTGCATCATTAACCTTTGTAAAATGGAGGGAGTCGTGAAAAAATTAGCAAAGAAAAACTGTTCCATAGCAACTGCTGCTAGCAAAATCAGATCTCCTGCTGATAAATTAGAGGAAATTTTTTTTTCCAGTTTTGGTTGTAGAATGAAAATGTGTGGCTCCCATGATGATGTCTTTATTTCTCTGCTGATGAGTTTTTTCGGCTGTCCTGGTGCTTACTCTGCTTGGAGGATGGTTCACTGTGCTGCTCTGTCTGCCTCTCCCCTTGCAGGTGGTGCGTTTGAAGTCAAACAGCATCGCTTCTTCCGTTCACTAGACTGGAACAGTTTGCTGAGACAGAAGGCAGAATTTATTCCCCAACTGGAATCCGAGGATGACACAAGTTATTTTGATAGTATGTGCATTATCTGACATAAGACATTGTTTGGCCTTTACTTTGTAAAATATCATCTCAGCTTCTGAGACTTCTTCCCATCTCCTATCCTACAAGTTCTTAAACAAAATGTGCCTCTGGTACAAAAACTTGTAGTAAAAAATACCTAAATATTCTGAGTAATTGTGACCATTCTGAAACATTTTTCTGCAGCTCGCTCAGAGAAGTATCACCACATGGAAACTGAGGAAGAAGATGACACAAATGATGAAGACTTTAATGTAGAAATAAGGCAGTTTTCCTCGTGTTCACATAGGTTTTCCAAAGTAAGTGGAATGGAGCATGGACGTACCATGTGTGTGGGCCAGCTCCCTCTGGTCACTCACTGGTATCCTCCGCAGCTGCACTGAGTTGTGAAACCACTTTCTTTTGTATAACTTGAGTTTTCTTATGCTTCACGCTTCTTTTGGTTCAGGAAATATGACCCTATCATCTTGATTTGTTTTGGAGGTCTGAGATACATTCATAGCCATCTGTTTGTGATGGCCGTTCATGTGAGGACCTTGTCACGTGTCTCTCTGTCTGGCTGAGAGCCAGCCTTCAAGCCTTCTCCCCATTCTCGAATCTTACAATGAAGAGTGGGAGCTCCCTGTGTGCGAACCCCTCTCCCAGGCATCACACCAAGTACAAGCCAATGAAAAGGCTGTTCCCTTGACATAAGCCAAGCTGACTGTGGGGACAGCTGACTGTGCAAACAGAAACTCTTGTGGCCAGTAGTGGAAATTATAACTTAAATTGTAAAAGCAGTAGCAGGCCAAACTAGAGCTTTGAAAATGGTGGAAGATAATAAAACTGATATGTAAGATGTGTTTTACTGGCAATGGTAAGATTAAACAGACAACAGCCATCGCCAAAAAGAGAAAATAGATAGCTTTGAGATAAGGTAGGGCCCTGGGAAAATGCAGAAAGAAACCTAGAGGGCACCCCACCTCCGGTTTGCTACTTTTCGTTGCTATATATTTTCTGTTGCCATGGCATTTTGCATGACTATTGTTTAGATTTTCTATAACACTCTGTTATGCTAAAGTGCTCTGTAGCTTTTTTGTAAGCTATTACCTAGAATGTGTTTGGAAATTGGCCAGTACTACTTTCTCCATTTAGAGGAACAACACAGAAGTAGATTTCCCTGCAGAGGGTGGTAGCAATTCTGTCCAAAGCTGTACTAACACTAAATGGGTGCTACTGTTTCCTTCTTCCATTTTTCCTGGCTCCTGTTCTTTAACCTGATCTCTCCTTCTGAATCCCAGGAGATTATAGGAGCTGGAGGTGGCCAGCGGGTTCCTATCATAGCAGCAAAGAGCTGAGTAGAGCAGAGGGCTTGCTCCCCAAATTGGGTTCTCAGCACCCTGTTTTACATCCTGTCTTTGCTTTGAGATGACAGAGATTCAGAAATGGGCTGAGACTGGTTTTTACATGAGCTCTGAACTCCTTCAAGAATCTCAGTGCTAACATAAGAAGCTGCCTATGTGGGTAATTTGTACGCCAAACAAGAGTGTCTGGTTCCTATAACCAAATATGTGCTGCAGCCCTGCCTTCTCCCTGTGGACTTTCCTTCCTCCACTTAATTCTAGAAATAGATAATTTATTCTCCTCTTTGCACTCAATTTCAATTCATTTTTCTTCTTATTACCCCCCCACTAGTAGCCATTATATTCTTTTTTCTGTTAGTTTCTTTCACTGATTGACTTTATGGTTAAAAAGTAATCTAAGAGGTGCATCGATCTCAACGCTTAAAAACCCAATGTGTTCATGGATTTCTGTTTGCAGATACAAAGTCCCTGAGATATGGTAAGAGAGCTCCCCACTTCACACACACACATACACACACACACACACACACACACAATGAGCTTTTAACTATGAATCTAAGTAAACACCATTGCAAGTATTTTCTGAATATGTGATCCCAGTTCCAGTTTTAGTCACACTGTCATTTTTTGCGCCCAAGACTTAGGTTTAGTTTAGTTTTTTCCCCTGACAGGTTGTTCCTTGAAGATATTAATAAGCACAGATTATTTGCCTTTCAGGTTTTCAGCAGTATAGATCGAATAACTCAGAATTTGGAAGAGAAAGACGACTCTGGAAACAAAACCAAAAGCACAACTTTGCCATCCACGGAAACATTAAGCTGGAGTTCAGAATATTCTGAAGTGTACGTGCAGTGTTGTTCTAGCACAGTCACAAACCGCAGCTATGAGAGCAGTGGCTCTTAAGCTGTAGGGAGCAGCAGAATCCTGGGGGGCAGGGAGGAGGGCCACTGGGAGCACCCCCAGGGTCTGATCCTGTGACTCAGATGAGTCCTGAGGATGCACCTTTGGAATAAGTCTCCCCATCACACTGATGCTGCCAACGTGGGTACCACACCTTAAGAACCATCGCACTAGACGTGTTTTGGCTAGGTTTATCCAAGTCCTGTTTTTACACTGGTTTCTTCCAAAATTTGCTGCTGACACAAGTTCTTCGTGTGTATTCATAACTTTGTTTTTATTTACAATTCAGGCAACAGTTATCGACATCCAACTCTTCAGATACTGAAAGCAACAGGCATAAACTTGGTTCTGGGCTCCTTCCCAAGCTGGCTGTCTCAGCAGAGGGAGAACACAGTGAAGCAGCTCCCTGTCCTGGTGATCTCCATGAGGAGCCTGAAAAGCCATCTCTTCCTCCTGAAGAGTGTGCGCAGGAGGAGCCCGAGGTCACCACCCCAGCTAGCACCATCAGCAGCTCCACCCTGTCAGGTAAGGCCCTGGGAGTCACCAGCCACCCTCATCTGCCATGCTGGTAAATGACTCTGGATGCCTGAGTCCAGAGCTGGCCTGGCCAGCCAGTGAAGAAAGGTGTTTTATGCTCCATGCCCCCACCCCTAGGCTCAGCTGTCGCAGACCCCCTCCCACAGTAGTAGGCCATACAGCCAACTCATACCCTGTAGCAGCCTTCTCGTGCCCATCCAGCTTCAGTAGGGCCTTCAGTGGTACTCAGAAGCTTCCAAGGGGGCTACTGTTGATGTATCACCTATCTTGGGGTGCCACATGTGACTCAGAGTTCAGAGCATCAGGCAGTTATCAAAATGATCCATATAGATGTTTCAACTCATGTATAAGTAGAAAGGTAGCACTAAACTGGACAGTGAGTTAGTTGAAGGGGTTATGGAGTCATTCCTGTAGAAATAACTCTCTGCATGCTGGACTCACTGAGCAGAGAGAATTGCCTGTGTTTTGAGGCTCACAGACAGTCATCTTTGAGGATGAAGGAGGACAAGGGAATCAGAAACACCAGCACAGTTTTAGCTGGTGTCTCATGGGTATGTAAAGGAACTTCTGTAGACCGTGGGTCTCTGGAGTAGAGACCCTGGGGCATCTCACCTATGCGAGAGGCAGGCCAGGAGTTGGGCCTTTTCTGACAGTACTTTTGTTGTGTTACCTTTGTGTGAAGTAAACTTCCTGATGATAGGAATAGTGTCTTCACAGTGTTTAAAGTGCTTCCTGTTTCATCTCTACCTTCCCGGCCTTAAAGGAGATAGCCAGCTGTAATGGCATAAGCCTATAGTCCCAGCATTCAGGAAGATCACTGTGAGTTTGAGGCCAGCCTGGGCTACATAGTGAGTTCAGGGCCAACTGGAACTACATAGCAAGATCCTGTCTCAAAACAAACCAAAACCCCAAGTGTCTCTACTTTAGATTTTCTAACTTGCACTTCTTTAGAATAAGCCCATGAGTTGCATTAAAATATTACTTGGTTTGTAAAATATTCTGCACAGCATACCTTCTATGGAGCACTGTACATTTATACTATTTCAAATAATAAAACACATATTTGGCATAGGGTTCCTGAAACAAACTTTCATTGAGTCATGTTCACTGTGCTGTATTGATAACCAAAATGATTCCAAGATTTTTCACCAGTATTTTTTAACTGAATCGTGTTTTTTTTGTTTTCTTTTTTAAACATCATGAAAAAATTAAATTTTACCAGCTGGATTTCAGCTTCACTGAAACATTTAGATATGTGCAACACTGGATATAATTATGGTTGATTATGGTGAAAAATAATGCTACATTTTCTTTTCTCTGTTTTCACCTCAGTTCTGTTTCTATGTTGGATAGGAAATGTCATTTGTTTTATGTAGCAAAAGAACAGCAGTGTAGTGGTAGAGTAGAAGCAATGTCTTAATCTAAGGTTTCTGTCCAGTGTTAGCTCATCTGGGTACTCAAATTAATATATATCTTGGTATTCTATAGTCCTGGTTACAGAGATCTCTGCCTGGTCCTTAGTTATCTTGCCCTAAATAGAATACACTTCTACTGAAAATGCACTCTTAATATCTTCTGTCTACTTAGTGTCAGAAAGGTAGGAGGTAAAATGCCTAAATATCTGATGGATTACTTTCATGATTTAAAAAAAAATATCTGCCGGGGTCCTGCCATGCATTTTGATTAATGGACTCAAAACAACTCCCTCTGTCTCTCTTCTCTTTCTCTGTCTCTGTCTCTGTCTCTCTCTCTCTCTCTCCCCTCCCCTTCCCCCATATACACACTAAAAATAATCAGAGATCTTGGGGGCTGTACAGAATAGAGATGAGCTGATTTGCTTATAGCCAAGGGTAATTAGGGAACCTGAAAAGCGTGACTGTAGTAAAATTAAATTTGTTGATTTTTATATTGCTCCCGCATCAAAAAGAAGGCACCCTTGACATTTAGAAAACATTAAGGTGACATTATCCATCATTGGCAGTAAAGCAACACACACTTGTATGCAGTGCTGTCAGTGAGATGACAGAGGCAAGACAGAGAGGGTTTGAGAGAAGATCGCTGATCCACACTGGCACTTAGAAAAGTATGACTTTATACCTGGTTCTTTTTCTTAATTGCACTCAAATCCCCTAAAATTATTGCAGTAGTAGATGTGATGTTCAAATGCACCCAGCAATCACTCACTGTGAAGAGACTGAATGTTTTATTTTGTATTTGTCAGTAAGCCCAGCTAAATCCAGCAAGAAAGAGCAGGGAAGTGTGTCTCACCCAAAGACACGCTGAAGTTTTGTGAAATGACATTTTTGACCAAGGCCTGATTTTTTAAGGAAATGGGATCGGATACATTGCTAAATGAGAATATGCTTAGCATATGGGGGTAAACAGATTTTATTTGCCTTAAGATTGTCTCTGTCCCTTGGCCAGATGAATATCACAGTGCTTGGAAGCCCATGAACCTTTTCTTGGATATGTAGCACAGTAAATGACCCTGACATATGCCTCCCAAGTCACAGAGTTCACTCAGCTTTAACTAGAGCTGTGAGTTTTGCACTACCACCATAAGCCAGGGCCACGTGAGAGCTGGCTAGTGCAATGGTGTGCACCACTGAACCAAAAGGTTAGTTATATTAACCACTGAACTAAAAGGTTAGTTACTTAACCAATTAGGCTAACTCCTCCCTGGGCAAAAAATGCAGTCAGCACTTTCAAATATGCTGGCTGGTCTTTCAAAGGATCCTTTATAATAGTGTTATATGCTATGTGTGGATTGTGGGTATTAAGATAATAATAACATTATTAATAATTTTTAAGCACAGAAGATTTATGAGATAGAATTTAGAAATTATTGCTATCTTATAAATATAGAATCTGTGAGATAAGAACGGCTTCTTCTGGTAGAAAAAAATCTGTTATCAATAATTTAAAAAACAAAAGAAAATAGAAAACTGATAACCTGGGGAATAAAGGAACCCAAACAGGCAGCCGCTCGCTCAGCCTGTCTCTCAGGAACGGAGCGTGGCATCTGCCTGACAGCTTTGTCTCCCGGCCTGTCATTGTCATTGTTGTACCCTCCTGTAGGTTTTCAGTCTCTTGACTTAAAGATAAGTCCAGTTTATATTAAGGGTTAATAAATTAAAAATAAAGAAAGTGTGGCTCAGGGAATGGATGATGGCCTCTGGGAAGGCCACTTATGACACACTGTCTAGATTTAAATCCAGGAAGATGAAATGAGCTGAGAGATACACGATGTCTTGTCCTTTGAAATTTGCAGGGGCTTAGAGCAAAAGAGGCAACCATGGTGACAGAAGTCAGGGGAGACGCTCTGGTGCTTGGTGCATTTGTGTGAGTTCCATGCCTGGACCTAGGTGAAGCACACCTGAGAATAAGCACGTGGTAGGAGGTGACACAGCCATCGCCTTCACGGTGATGAAATGATGGCCCTGTGTCTAAGTTACTGGCAGCACTGGTGGGCTCTGTGGAGCAGTGAGGGCGAACCTGTTAAGCTTCCAGTGATAGACAGCCGGCTGCAGTGCGCGTGCCACTGGTCACCCACCACTGTCTGAGAGTCTCAGCGTGACGAGTGTGGTCATGGTGTCCCTAAGGCAGGACTGGGTTCAGAGCAAGGCCTCCCATGGGGCAGGGGCAGAGGGCTGTCTCCATAGGTTCTCAAGTACAGATTTATTCCAGCTCAGTGGACTCATCAGTTGAGAACTTAGCAGCCTGTGTACAAGGAGAATGAAGCCTGAATGGACACCTGTCCCATCTCTTCCTCCTCTGCATGCCTTTTCTCAAACCAGTCGTGTGTTTTCCATGCTGACCTAACGCCATATGGATCTGAGTCACGTGGAAGTACCTTTCCCAGCATTTGACCTTCTTTCTCTCTTCCTGTGTCCACCTCTGCTCTCCTAGACGTTCCTCAATTTTATCCCTTCTTCTTTGTACAGTTGGCAGTTTTTCAGAGCACTTGGATCAGATAAATGGACGAAGCGAGTGTGTGGAAGGTACAGATAATTCCTCCAAGCCATCCAGTGAACCCGCTTCGCACATGGCTCGGCAGCGATTAGAAAGCACAGAAAAAAAGAAAATCTCGGGGAAAGTCACAAAGTCCCTTTCTGCCAGTGCTCTGTCCCTCATGATCCCAGGAGGTAGAGAGACATCTACTCGCATGACCTTGTGTGATTTATGCATGCAGTCCCCACGGCCCTCCCCAGTGCGCAATGCTGACCGACATGCAGATTTCCTGAAGCGGTCAGGTGTCCCTGGCCAGAGCGCCTGCCTGCAGGTCCTTGGAACCTTCCAAAGCGCATGTGTGCTGTAGTTCATCTCCCTTTCTGCAGCTGGGAAGGAAAGAGGCTTCCTGCCCACAAACCCTTGTTTCTTTGTTGTCTTTTCTTTTCTCCCCATCTGTTAAATGATAAATTTCCTTCACTAGAATAATTTTTCTTCTCTACATGATGTATCATTTATGCACTTTATAGAGCTGTTTATAGCATCTGTGTTAGAAAGGCACGTATAGTTTTTCTCATCTAATTAATAAGGAAGTAGACATGGAGAACATAAGCTTTTGATTTCTGAAGGTTGAGAAAAAAATCATAGACGTGCTTTAAATGATGTTTTGTGAACCCCATCAGCTTAACTGGGCTCCTCTGCTCCTGATAGTCAAATCATTCTCTGCCCTGTTTTGGCAAATTGGGTGTGCGGTTTTGTTGGATTGCCATATTTTTCCACAACCTGGTTTTTCCTGTGCAGTCCCACTGGCAGAGATGAAATCTCCATGCTGGTGGTTATGACATCATTCAAATGACAGCAAGAGAGTGGAAGTGGCAACTGAATTATGTTACAGATGGTTTGTGTTTAGAAGAATACAGACCATGTATAAAAGAGATTGTTTACATTTTTAAATTTGTTGTGTAGAAAGAAATTTGGTATAAACAGATACTCATTTTGGTCCAGGGCTCACTCTAGCAGCTTGCGTTTGGGGAGGCATTCCTGTGGGTATCAGAGCAGACACCCTAGCCTGCATGACCACTCAGCCCCTGAAGCCCCAGCATAGCTGCACAACAGGGAAGCAAGTGTGGTGTGGTCCTATCCCCTTTTGAAAACAGGAGAGACAGCCCACACTTCGGTGAAGTAGAAAAGCTGTAAACTGGGGAGACTGAGAAAACTATCATGGGGCAGAGGACTGGGATCCTAGCGTTTTCACCTTGATGTGTTTCTGCTCTGTCCTCCTCCCTGGCATGCTGTGAAGTTCCCTACCCTCCAGCATGCCTCTCTGGCCTTTTGCTTAAAGTACAGCAAGGTGCCCCTTGGGGTCACAGAGAAGAGCATGAGGATAATGGCATGCTTAGCTTTGCTTTTCTTTGCCCAACAAAAGACTCAGAGCTTGAGTAGTGTGGCCATTATCGGCTTTCCATGGCCACAGTGGGGCTCACCATACCCCAAGGAGCCTCCCATAACTTCAAGTACCCTGTGGCCCACCAAGCTCACAATTAAAACTCACCATCCTCTGTAGATTATTTTACATTTTCTCAAACACACACATACACCCAGACAATGCCACAGGACCAGTTAAGATTCACATAGATGGAACGGTCATATGAACTACAAACTAAAAGTGTGTTTGTGTCTCCATCTGCTTGGGCTGCTGTAACAAAACACCTAGGACTGGGTAATTTATAAATGATGGAATTTATTGTTCACAGCTCTGGAGGCTAGATGCCCAAAATGAAAACACCCACAGAGTTGGTGTCTAGTGAGGAGGGCTGGTTTCTCACAGATGGAACCCCTGATCTGTTCTCACAGGTGGGGGATAAGCAGGCTCCCTTGGGCCTCATTCATAAGGGCACTCATCCCATTTACAAGAGGCTAACCGACTCCCCAGGGTCCTTCCTCTCAATACCTTGGGGGCTAGATTTCAACATACTATATTGAGGGGGACACAGACATTGAGAACATTGCAGTAAAATTGGTCTCTTGGAATATGAACTGAGTTGCTCCTAAATTTTCTCAATCTTACCTGCTTTATCCTAGACACATTGGATCTGTAGGTCTTAATGTATGAAGACCATCATTTCTATCCATGATACTGAGTCGTTCTTTTGTGGAGGTGTTACCACGTTTGCGTTGTCTGTATTAAAATTTGTTCACATGTTCAACAACATTGCAAAAAGCATCCAGTAAATTCACCATTGCTTTCTTGGTCTCACGTTGAGAAAAGACTGCATTAAATTGATTTTGTGTAAGATTTGGGGTCCAGAATCTTTCACACTAGTACATACCATTTTCTGCACATCAGGAGATGCTTTACACACATGCATTTATGTTTATCTAATTAAATAAAGAAATTACTTGTATATCAGGGCCTTAGTGTAGTGAGTTTTATAATATTCATTGACAAGTTAGTTGCAATAGAAGCACTTCTAGCATTTTCTTGACAGGCTTCAGTTTTAAAATCTATGGTTTATTTTTTTGCATAATTTTTGCCATTTTGCACTGGAAACAGATAGCTTTGCCCTGTGGCAGTGCTCCCTGTCCTGGCAGGGCTCCCGTGGTGAGGGCTGGCTGCATGGACATTTGTGGGACCAGAATTGGCTTTGACGACTGGCTTCTCTGTTATAGATATGTTTGCTGTTTCCCCACTGGGAAGCCCAATGTCTCCCCATTCCCTGTCTTCGGACCCTTCTTCTTCAAGAGATTCCTCTCCCAGCCGAGATTCCTCCGCAGCCTCTGCCAGTCCCCATCAGCCCATTGTGATCCACAGTTCAGGGAAGAACTACGGCTTCACCATCCGTGCCATCCGGGTGTATGTGGGTGACAGTGACATCTATACTGTGCACCACATTGTTTGGGTAAGACCAACATCTCATGCTCAGTCATCCTTATTTTCAGCCAGATTGGCTGAGTTGGCTGAAACATAGTTAATAGCAAACTTATATGTGAAGCTGGCATTTGGGACCACTTTCATTTTCCTTTAATGCTCCCTCCCTTCATCTTTACTCAGCAGTTGGCCTGAGCAAAAACTAATCATTTCTCCAGTTCTATCTAGCTTCTCTATCTGATTGTCTGCTCTTACATATCAAGATGGTAGACAAATAGTCAAAGGCTACCCTATTTCCATACTTCATTCTCTTTCATTTTCTTTTTTTGGCTTTGTATTAAAAATTATATTCTCATTTCACAACTGGCTCATTTCAAAATTGGCTCAGAATGTTTCAGTAGTTTCTTCCTAAGAGGAAAATGTATGAGTTAAGAGTTGTCACTTGTTTACAAATGTATACTCCTCCCTTGGACTTTAGAATGTGGAGGAAGGAAGTCCAGCGCACCAAGCAGGGCTGAAGGCTGGGGATCTGATCACACACATCAATGGAGAGCCAGTGCATGGACTCGTCCACACAGAAGTCATAGAGCTCCTGCTAAAGGTATTTTCTTCTTTATGTCATAGCCACAAAGAGGAGGCGGGTAGCCCAAAAGAACTAGCTCCCAGAGACCGGTTTCTCTATGGCCTGCCTATGCTTATCCAGTCAGTCTCATCACTGATAAGGTTTTCAGTAACCTCAAGTCTAACGTCAAAACAAAACTGCTATGAATTCTCTGGTTTTATTTTGTTAAAGAATGTCTATTTATCTGCCCACTCAGTCCCTAATTTCGCTTTTCATTCTAAACTGTATATAGTAATACATTTTTTTTTAATTTATCTCACATGGTAGGATGTGTTTAGAAATTGCCTGTCTGACAGGTGATTTTCTTCAGGACGGATTTATTCTACTATCGTAGGAAACAACATTGCATTTTGAAGTCAAAGCTAAAGATTTAGTCTGAGAATTGGCATACCTTTGAAAGATAGAATTATAAATATGTACATACAAATGCTATAAATGATAAAAAGTGATAGTAGATAAAGTTCTGGCAATTATTAGTCTTCCCTCTCTCTTCATACAAATATATAAATTAACTTACATGGGGGTAAACTTTGGTGTGAATGGTAAACTGAGTGGAGGTACGGAGTGGGGTCAAAGCCTGAAGCACGAATGAAGACAGAGCATGTACACTCACCTTACAGGCAGTCCTTTGGTGCTATTTTCTTTGATACACACCGACTGTAGAATATAATCATAGATCTAAATAGATGGATTCTAACTGGAGTTTAAATTTGGTCAGGAAAAGGTGGCTGATTTGGGTGAGAAATATAATCTTTATTTTTAGGATTACTTTATAAATTTTCAGATTTACAAATAACCTCTTGCTTCTTGGACACTGTGTTCAGATTCTGTCAAGGGTGACAACCCAAAGAGATGTGAGCATCAACCCACTGCCTATTTCAGGATATGGACTATAGATACATAGAAATATAAATGAATATGCACGCTTTCGTTAATGTCATTCAGGCTGACTTCAGAGTCACTGTAGACATTAGTAACAATTAAGGAATTAAAGGATGGTGTCTTAGTTACTTTTCTCCTTGCTGAGAGAAAATACACAACACCCACAAGTTAAGGGGGAAAGGTTTATTTAGTTCACAGTTTGTAGAGGTTTCAGTCCATAAATCAGCTGGCTCCAAGGCAGGTGGCATGGCAGAGGGGCAACAGTTTATGGCAGCAGAAGACAACAAAAGCAGCAGGAGAAGAGAGAAGCCTCTTTCTGCCCCTTTTATTTTATCCAGACTATTGGGATTAGAGCAGTGCCAATCCAGTCAGTGGACTAATCCAGCAATCACCCACCCTTCATCCTAGCACTGAACCATGAATCTGTCACAGACTCTATATTCAGCCACCTCTGAAAAGCCCACGCCGACCCATGACATGATGTTCTGGGGGGACATCCAGACACAAACTGTAGCAGATAGTCTCTTGCTTTGAGAAGTATGAGAGATGTATATGAGAAAAGAAATCATAGCTTCACTAGCTAGGCTTTAGCAGAGGGAGGAATGTTCTACTCTTGAAGAGAACATTCTGTGAGTGAAGAAGACAGGCCTTACAAGAAAGTGGGTGCTCAAGTTTTTCAAAACCAAATGGAATTAAATGACTCTTTATCTCCCCTGTCTGTCATTCTCCCTGCTCACAGAAGTGTGTTCCTCGAAAGATTTGGAGTCTGTCTTAGGTCCACTACTGGTGGTAGTGTGTGTATCCTATCATCTAGTGTGAAGCAGTAGATAGGAAGTAATTACTGTTGGTTAACTCACACCATTCATGAGACTTTGATCTTGGGCTCAGAGCCCAGGGGGACTTGTGGCTTAATAAGTTTGTAGAATTTAAATGAAGTATGGTGTTCTTCTTTGATTGCTGTCTGAAAGTTACTATGGAAGGACAAGGACCACATGACTACTTTTACTGGGTCCTTATTCATGTCTTATAGCAGAGACCACTCGGTTTGGTAGCAGAAGGCTGAAAGTGAACCTATACTTCTGCTATAGGCTACTGAGTATAATCAAAGGCTACTTCTGCCTCTGCCTGTGTAATAACTGAGATTTTTGTTTGATTCAATATCTGCCTGTAATGATGTTCTTTACCCAACTAGGATGAAGCAATGATTGGTTAAGTGTCTATGAAATGAGAGGCAGAACAGAATTGCTGACTTTGAGATCCTTTTGCTTTGAAAGTCATCTGAAAGGACCTTAGGCTGACAAGACAAAATCTGAAAGAAACACAACGATTCCATCACTAGCTGCTTCACCCACTCATAGTACTTGTTCCTGTGGTCCCTGTCACCCTGTCACTGGCTCACCAAGCCACCCTAGGTGGATAAGGGCTCAGGGAAGTTGGTGGTTTCTTCCAGTGTCTCTTAGAGAAGCCTTTCCGGTTGCTAGGGACAACCCAGGGAGGCAGACAAGGAGCTCACTGTTTCCAGGATGCCCTGTGACCTAATCTAGAGGCCCACCTTGGCCCTTGACTTTGAAGAGTGTTTTGGATGTGGGTTTCTCTTGTCATTCATCCTACTGGAGCTTTTCTGGAAGCTTTATATCACTGATTTTTAAGAAGGTTAAAAGATTTTAAATGGTAAAAGATGTCTTGCCTTCTACATTCTTCATAATCGTATGGGGTTATACGCCAGTGCACTCTTATTACAGCATATCTTTATGTCTCACATCTCATAAAATGAAAAGAAAAAAATAACCCGAATTATATGTGTTTATACATAGAGAGAAGCACACACACATTTATTTTGCTGATACATAATGGATCACTTGCATGATGTGTTTTGTATCTAATACAATTCCATATTTTAAAACCTACCAGCTTCTCTGACATTTAAATGTATATTTCCCCTAAAGGTTTCTGGCACGTTCTCTTAGTAGAATCAGATGGTCCTATGTATAACCACCTTCCACAACTGGAAGTCTTCCGTCCTGGACCCAGTCACTCACTTTGTGGCACTGGCACCGCTTAAACATAATGGAGTGGAGCACGTTGGTACCCGGTGAGGCCATAGCATGCTCTGTCACACATCCAGGCAGGGGCTCCTGCCTCTGCTTCAAAAAGGAAGCACTTGAGAGCAGAAACTAGTGTAATGAAACAAAGAGGATACGAGGGATTTAATTATCTTCCCAGTGAACTGTGTAATCATGCAGTTTTCTTCCAAATTTAACTAGTGATTCTACAGCCCAGAGAATAAAATGACTCACTAGTACCAACAGTGGACTTCTAGGTGTTGTTGCTAGTGGAACATGTGGGTGGCAGCTCTATTTTAGTATTCTTGACAGCACTTTCCAATGTTTTTAACAGTCTCATGGCATCCTTAGGAAAAAGTAGAATAATCATTACATAGGCCTGTGTGTGTGTGTGTGTTTTGAAATACACATATGTTTATCTTTTAGATTATGAGCCCAGTAAGGATTTCTGTCTCATAGCTTTACACTTGGTCTCATTTTCCCTCACAACTTTAAAATGGACCTGCTATGGAGCTCCAACTTCCATGTACAGGGAAACCTGCCCAAAGTCACTTAGCATCTCAACCCACGGAATTACTAAAGTGGCTTCTACTTCTGTTCCCCAGTGGCAATGGGAGTCCTGCTGTGAGCAGTTAACCAGTTCAGTAAATAGACCTAAGTTGTTCTTCACCTCCTACAGTCATCACACTGACCCAGTCCTATCCCATGATCAAAGGATAACCTGCGAGACTGAGCTTCTGTAATCCAAGAAATTTTGAACTCAGCGAGGTTGCTTTCTTAGTGTGGCATTATTCTAAGTCCCCAGTGCATAAGCAAAGCCCTTAAAACAGCTCTAGCCCTTGCTTTACAAATTTCCTTTCTATGATTTCTGGGGAGCTTCTAGAATCTGACATAGAAAGTGCCAAGTAGCACCTTTCCCATCCTCGGAGATTTGTTCAGCCTCTCATGGATGCAGAGATTTCTGTGAAGTGTTAGAAGGGCCACACTAAAATGACACATGAGAACAATAGCCAATGGAGAGAGACCCGTGGCACCTGCCAAGCTCTGTTGTGTTTTACACACATAACATCATACAACCCTCACAGCTACACTGTGAGGGAGATGCGATAAATATAAATATCCCTGTTTCACAGAAGAAAAAACCAGAGCAGAGAGAAGCTAATAGAGCAGCCAAGCTTGCTTGTAGGAAGGCCCAGATGAAGATTTGTAGCCGGGCACAGTAGCTCAGGAGCCTATACTTTTAAGTCCTACAGCATACTGCTCCACACATGAAGTCTCTGTTAATACAGCATATAGTATCCATGGAGGAAATGATGGTGATACCAGGCCATAATATAAGTCCCGAATGTAAGAAACAGATTGTAGACATGGCACAAGTTCTGGAGAGATGACTTTTCACTGGGATGCTTAGGAAAGCACCGGACAGTTTGGAGTTACAGTTCAAGGATTTGGAAGGTGGATAGAGAATCTCAGGGTATGGAAAAGGGGCCACAGTGTAGTCTCAGAAACATGAAGAGATGTGCAAAGACCAGGGCAAGAGACAGCAAGGTGGAGTATACAGTGACCCAGCAGGTTGGGGCCCTGGCTTACCGAAGGATAAGGTGTCACATAGGTTGAGGTGAAAGATGTGAGTCAGGGCAAAGAGCAGGGATGCCAAGAGCCCATCCCCATCTGTGCTTTGCAGGAAAAGGAAGATAAAAAGGGTGGAACTTGGTGAGTTACCCACAGCCAAGCAATAAACTAACAGAGCCAGGCCGACAGAAGAAATGGGCAGTCTGACTTCTGTTGTCCTATTCAGTTCAGCCAGCTTAATTTCCCTCCCGCTGTGTTCTAATCCTAAAAAGAGTTTAAAGTAAAAGTGACTTAATTGAACATGTAACTCTCTGCGAGCTGTGTTTCTGTTGCATTTTTTAAACAAGTGCCACAGAATTCTCTAAGAGGTCACTCATTCTTTAAGAGAAATTAGTTGAGGATGAGCCAACTCAGTAAACTACATTGAGCAAATTGACATAGCACGTGCTGTGGCTGAATGGGTCCACCAGGTGGCAGGCTTCACAAATGGCACCTATTATCTTTTCAATCATTAAGCATTTTTCAATGAATGCTTCCAATTTAACATTGGCATTCTGCATCTTTTGTGTATTGTCACTTGAAGAAGTTAGCCTTGTGTGCACAAGATAAATGAGTTGTCCTCTGAAAAAGACATGCAGAAACCAAGAGAAAACAGTCTGGTTTTTATTGGGAAGGGGATATTGTTACAGAGCCTAGTGATATGCTCTCTTTTAGCAAGCCCTGTTCCTGTTTTCTAATGGGAAATGCTCAGGATTTGTCCTGTATTTACTTTATATAATTGTGTTTATATGTCCTTTGACCATGCCGTACACATCAATTAAGTGCCTCGTTTGCTCACAGCTACTTGCATTGAACCCAAGCATGCACCATGCGAGGCACAAGAGAGCTACAGGCACCCAGGGCACACCCTGCACCCACAGAGTGCCTTGCGGAAGGAGGAGCTCTGGGGGTGAGGGGTGGAAGGGTGAGACCAGCTCTTCCCATGGGCTCTGTGCCTTGGGAAGGAAGAATCCCAAGGTCCTGCAGTCTCTTTCCATCTCCTGGGGCTGAGAAACAATGCTCTCATGATGTAGTCATGAAAATAAAGAGAAAATATATGAAAATGTTTTGAAAATCAAATTGTGCTTTTAAAAATGTCAGGTGGAATGTTTCGCCTCTTAGAGATAAACATGCAGAAGTCTATGCTGAGTTCCACAGAAGTGAGAACTGGGTTCCGGCTCAAGCCACCCCAGCTCTTGAGCAGCTTTGATGATGACCCTGTGGCTCTGGGTGGCCACTCTAAGAAGAAACTTCAGCGACAATGATCAGCAGCCATGTCTGTGGCCCTTTTCCTTCACTGGGTGCAAATTATAATTCCATCATAAACTTGCTCAGTTTGTAGAGGGAAGATCCAGTCTAAAAAATCTTCTCCAGTAGACCTTACATACTTACTACTGAGGCGTCCCACTTAAAGAATATAGAATGCATATCTCTATTATCAATAAGATCTTACTTTTAAAGTTTGACATTTGTGTAAAGGATGCATAATGATGATCCTTTCAGAATGAAGAGGCAAAAGATCTCTTATTGAAGTCCAAATCTCAGTTCCCTAAAATATATTGTACAAATAGGACATTAGATAAAAGATTGTGCAATTAAATGTATAAAGCACTGTAAAGCCATTAACAAAATCCTAAGACTCTTTAGCTCTAAACTGGAGGTAAGGCATAAACAAGTGATCCTCGCAGAAACACAAATAATTAAAACAAGAGAACATCAACTCACAAGAATTGAAAAACAGAAAATAGCATAAGAAATAGTTAAATGAATTTTGATTCACCCAAGTTATAAAATATTATGCAGCCAATAAAAGGTGTGCTCTTAAAAAGTAACGATGACTTTTCTGTTCTTCTGGGAAGCAGAAGACCCTATGGTGAGGTTAAAGTTTTGACAGAGTGTGTCTGCAGGCTGTGTAGTTATGGAAGCTCAAAGAGGAGCAGGAGCCGGGGACGCAGCTCAGTGTTAGAGCACTTGTCTACCATGTTTGAGGCCCTGACTTCTAGCACCAGCATGGGTGTGGGAAGAGTCAGCCAGAATACATTAAAATATTACCAGGAATACCTGGGTGAATGATTTTATTTATTCTTTACACATTTTCTGTTACAATGGCATGGAATATTTTGCAAATGGGAGGGTCATTAAAACAGTCACTCCTCCTTTTTTTCAATGCCTTCTTCCTAACACACTTCGCTTCTCATCACTTGGTACCACTTAGAGCTGAACAGCTGGATATCTTCCAGGCAGAGCCCTTTGAAAAGGCCCTTTTGCTTACTGCTTTGTTTTCAAGGTAATCAGAACCATCTCTGGCTTTGAAAGGACATATTTCTCCCCTGGCTATTAAGAAACTCAGGAAGAGGTCATGGATGCCCACCTGCCACCTGCAGCCCTCAGCCTGCCTGCTACCTCCAAGCTCAGCTGCACCCCCAGGCCTACTCAGCAAGCCCCTGTCCCGAGATTCAGTGGCGGGACACAGAAACACAATAGGAATGACCTCACTGTGTATGACCTGGCTAAAGAGAGGGTTCCCGGTGGTTGATGTGTATTTTCTAATTCTGCATGCTAACAGGTTATGGCAATAGAACACAAAGCTTTTAAAATAACTTAAAAGTTTCATTCAGTTCTGTTGTTCTATGATTTCTAGGTCAAAGGAAAACATGAAAAAAAGGGGAGAAAAAAAAAGAAAAATACATCAACCAAGAGCAGACAGCCACTGGGCACATTTATACTTAATGCATATGGATGAAGATATCTTATTTATAGAGCCTTTCCATGTGTCATGGTCAGCACTGAAGGCTTTGTAAATTCTTTCTCCTTTACTCCTTGGACAAGCCCAAGGACAGTGATGGCGGACCTTATAGAGCTTTCAGAGCTAAGCTGTGGCATATGTGCCATAGGTTCGCCATAACTGTGGAAATAGACAGTATTCTGTCATTAGCTAGTGTAGCATATATGACTCAGCTGAGGCCTCAGGCAGGCCAGCAGCCCACTAAAGTCACCGAGCACTTGATCCAGCGTACAGAGCTGGATTTGGGTGCCTGCCCTCTAAAAGACTTCCTACTTTGCCTTCTACCCCAAACGAATCCTCAGGACCTCACTGATGGGTTATTTAGAAACAGGAAGCCCATTCTATGACTGCCCTTAATCTATTTTGTCTTTGAATCTGTTATCTCTGATCTCACTTTATCACAGCATTTCCCTTAAATATCACTTTGTGTTTTTTATAGAGTGGAAATAAGGTGTCAATCACCACCACCCCATTTGAAAACACATCAATCAAAACAGGACCTGCCAGGAGAAACAGCTATAAGAGCCGCATGGTGAGACGGAGCAAGAAGTCTAAGAAAAAGGAAAGTCTAGAAAGGTCAGTCAGTTCGTCTTCTCTTTATTATATACCCACATTGGCAAGAAATTAGTCAAATGTTTCCTTAAATATGAGAAAGATCTATTACTCAATGAGGAATTTTATCCCACAGCTCGCATTACACATTAAGTCGTAGTCATCATAGCATTATTTTTCTCAGTGAAAGGAGGTGTGTATTTTCACTGAGACAGGCTCTGAGTGTGCTGTCATGTGTGAACACCACAAGAACCCCTTTGCTGTTTTCTGAGTCTCTAAACTTTCATGGAGCAACTGGACCATCAGACAATATGTGACATTAAATCTACATTTACAGGGTCCTCTACCTTATCTAAAAAGTTTTTTAAAATGCCAGATAGTTCAAAATAAGTGCATCTTTAAAGCTTCCAAAATAACCCTGGCTATAAAAGGGCTTTGTCTTACAGACTGAAAAATAATGAGGGGACACACGCTGGCAGCAGGAAGCACTGATGAGTGTCCCTTTGTGCTGACCAAGCCAGGGCTGTGCCCCTGGGTGCTGCCTGCCCCTCCCTCCCTCAGGGGGACCTCACAGCTCACTTCAGTGAGAGGGCTTCTGACGGCAGTGTAGAAAAACAAGCAAACGAAAATAAATCCGTTTTTGAACTCCAGGAAGCACAAAGTTGCCCATGAGGAAAGCAGCATGATATTTCACAAGGCTCATTTTTGGAAACAAAGTTTTTTGTTTTAGTTGTTGTATTGGAAGGAATAGAAATGGGACAGTATATTTGGCCTTCAGTAGATGGGGATTGTGCAGGAGTTTCATTCTCATTCTGCATAGTAGAACATCAATAGATAATTTCTACAACTAGAAAAATTTAAAAGATAGTGGTGTTGCCACATTATTGAGCATTGTACAGACAAAAGGGTGAAGAAACAGGTGTAAAAAAAAAAAAAAAGTCAGAGATGTCTAGTCCCTGTTCCAGGCTAAGTTTGTGGAACTGTTTGACTTTTTATTCCACATGCATGTATTAGGTTCATTCCGATTCTACACACAAATCCTATTGTTTCTGGTCTTACTTTAGTATACAAAGAATCTCACAACTTTCTGCTGAAGCTCACCAGCAGTGGGCTGGGCCCCCATGATGTGCTGATAAGCCCCGGGCACCTGTCCCCTCTGCCTTAGGTCATGCTCTTGGAGCACTAAATGCACGTTTGTGTCTGCTGCCTGCTGATAGGAGGTCTCTGCTTCACTTTGCCCAGTGTTTTCTGTGTAAATATCCTGCCTGTGTTCAGGAGCCCACAATGGAATAAACATAGCACACAGCCCTTCATACAGAAAGCCTTATCCAATGTCTCACCATTAGTGAGTTCTACAGCCAAGATAATGTTTTTTTCTCCAGAGATTCATTTTGTTTTATCTCAATTTAATCAGGTCAACATCTACAGGGTATGTCTTTGTATATGCCTTCTTTCACACAAAGAACCCCCTTATAAATGATGTTAATTATGAATAAGTGAATATATTTGTCCTATTTTCCCACCTCTTCCTGAGTGTTGAAATTGAGACCCTTCATGAGATACCATCAAAGAATGTTCCTTTATAAGTCATGAGAAAGTTTTTAAAAGTGGTATCTTAACTCTTCAAGGTCTGTTGTAGGTCACTAAAACCATGGGTGAACTGAATATGTTGGTATATTGGGGAGACAAGAGCGGCTGGAAAAGTGGGCACTGATCGATTTTTTTCCTGTTCCTACTCTAGGAGGAGATCTCTCTTCAAAAAGCTAGCCAAGCAGCCATCTCCTTTGCTGCACACCAGCAGGAGTTTCTCTTGTTTGAATCGATCCCTGTCATCAGGAGAGAGCCTTCCGGGCTCCCCCACTCACAGTCTGTCTCCCCGATCTCCTACACCCAGCTACCGCTCCACCCCTGACTTCCCGTCTGGTGAGTCTCCTGATGTGGTTTAGACAGCACGAGAACTGAGAGGAGGTAGAGTTGCTGGTGTCCTGAAAAGCAGGGAGCCTGGATCAGCCTGAGCAAAGTGGGTAGAGGTCGAAAATGACAGGATGAAGAGGGAGGACAGAGACAGGGCTATTCTGACAACTAAATAAGACAGGTGGCAGGACCTAACCCTGGTTCGTGAGGCTTATCTGTGAAGGGTTCAACCCATCAGAGCAGTGCCTAAGATGGGGTGCTTTTTCCTGGACTTAACCTCGAACAGTCTGGATCAGAATTGTTAGAAGAAAAAGGAAGATGATGCTGGATGCTTACAGCCTTCTGTTTTACTCCCACAGGTACTAATTCCTCCCAGAGCAGCTCCCCAAGCTCTAGTGCCCCCAACTCCCCAGCAGGGTCAGGACACATCCGGCCCAGCACACTCCATGGCCTGGCCCCCAAACTCAGTGGGCAGCGATACCGCTCTGGAAGGCGCAAGTCGGCAGGCAGCATCCCGCTGTCTCCGCTGGCTCGAACACCTTCTCCAACTCCCCAGCCCACTTCCCCGCAGCGCTCACCATCGCCACTCTTGGGACACTCACTGGGCAATGCCAAGGTCTCGCAAGCCTTTCCCAGCAAGATGCACTCCCCTCCCACCATCGTCAGACACATTGTAAGGCCCAAGAGCGCTGAGCCCCCTCGATCGCCATTGCTCAAGCGGGTACAGTCTGAGGAGAAGCTGTCACCTTCCTATGGCAGTGACAAGAAGCATCTGTGCTCCCGCAAGCACAGCCTGGAGGTGACCCAAGAGGAGGTGCAGCGGGACCAGTCCCAGCGGGAGGCAACACTGCAGAGCCTGGAGGAAACCGTGTGTGATGCGCCGTCCCTCAGCCGTGCCCGGCCCGTGGAGCAAGGCTGCCTGAAACGCCCAGTCTCTCGGAAGCTGGGCCGGCAGGAGTCTGTGGAAGACTTGGACCGGGACAAGCTGAAGGCCAAGATGATGGTGAAGAAACCAGATGGCCTCCCAGAGAAACAGGAGTCCCACCAGAAACCCTATGGCCTTGGCAGTGAGTCGGAACCCCACAGTCTCTTTAGACTAGAAGAGAGGGAGAAGAAAGGCTACCCCAAGGCTCTGGAAAGGTCGAGTCACTTTGAGAGCAAGGCAGCAGAGGCCCAGTCTCTGGGCAGCCTGCTGAAGGATGCCCTCCACAAGCAGGCCAGCGTACGGGCCAGCGAGGGGGGACCCCCGGACGGGGCAGCGGCAGGCTTTGGCCTAGCACCTGGGGAGCACAGCCCAGGCACAGGTGACTTCAAACGAACCTCCGTCCCTGGCACCCTCCAGGACAGTCTGTGTCACTCCCCAGAGAGGTCCACCTCCGGGAAGGGAGAGAACTCAGAGAAGGCCTCCCAGACCAAGGACTTCCTCCGAAGTGAGAAGATGGACAGCAAGCTGGCCAATATTGATTACCTCCGAAAGAAGATGTCACTTGAAGACAAAGATGTGAAGCCCAAAATGACATCCAGCCCCCATGAATGCCTGTCAGGGAATGTGCTTCGGCCCGTGAGTGGGCAGCAGGAGGCCCCACCAGCTGCTGAGAGCCGCCTGTACCTCAGCAGCACGCATGCAGCTCAGATGAGTGCGGTCTCCTTTGTTCCCCTCAAGGCCTTAGCAGGCCGAGTGGACAGTGGAGTAGAGAAGCCAGGCTTAGCTGCTCCTGAATCGCCTGTCAGAAAGAGCCCCTCTGAGTATAAGCTGGAGGGCAGGTCAGTTTCCTGCCTGAAGCCAATTGAGGGCACGCTAGACATTGCTCTCCTATCTGGGCCTCACGCCTGTAAGACAGAGCTGCTTTCACCAGACACTGCTCAGAGCCCCAGCCCTGCTGGGGATGTGGCACCCTCTGTGCCTCCAACACTCGTTGGCAGTGGTGGCAAAAAGGGCGAAACTGCCAGCCTCAGAGAACCTTCCCCTGCCAGCTTAAAGATGAGTAAATCTTACTTGCTTGAACCTCGGTTCCTGCCCCCCAGCCGAGGTCTCCAGAACTCATTAGCAGCCTCTCTGCCTGACCCAGAGTTAAAGTGGGAGAAGAAAGTTTTCCAACCTGCTGGCAGGAGCCCAGGGGCAGTTATGGAGAGTGACTTCCAGCAGAGAGATGACAACGCCACCAAACACCAAGACCGTTCCAAGGACTCCAAGGTCCTCCCCAGTCCTGGGAAGACCCTGCACAATATTGACCCTACCAGCCCACAGAGCCTGCTTCCATCTGACAGGGGCCCCTCGAGAGAGAAACAAAGCCTGAAGGAACTGATGGGAAAGGGCCCTTCCACAACCATAGGCGAGTGGTCTGCCACAAGGGCTGACATGCACCGAGACCGCTCTGTGGAGCTGTGTCCCCAAGAGACTGCTAAAGCCAGTGACAGTCCCCAAAACCTCTCTTCTAAAGGAAGGACTCACCCAGATTTGTACATGTGGAACCAGGCTGTGGAAAAAGCAAGGACACCTTGTGGGAAAACAAACCACAAAGATGGCGGGGAAGAGGCGAGGCTCCTAGCCAGGGACAGCAAGGCCCTGTGTGCATCTGGGAATCTCGGTGAGAAAGAGGTGGACATGGTAAAAAACTGCGTGGAAGCCAAACCTGAAGCTGCTCCTGCCAGGCATCCTCTACAGCCACTCAGAACCGAGAGAGGGCAGAGCGAAAAGCTCTCTGGCTTCCCCTCTTTGCAGAAAGAGGGCCCCACAGAGCCTGAGAGGAAAGAACAGCTTCTGCAAAGGCACCTCAGCAGTGGCCTTCAGCCCCCACCGACCACCAAAGAGCTGCCTAGGCCGGCTGTGCCGCAGCAGTGCACTTCCCCCAGCCACACTGCCAGCAGGGAACTGGAGACCACACCAGGTGCTGCAGAACCCAGCCTGGGCCCCCAGCACTCCCTCAGGTCCACTGCTGCTGCATACTGTGAGAACAGCAGCCCCAAGTCCCACCCTGCCCCTGACATCAGCCCTCCAAAGTCCAAGCACCCAGACAAGTCCCTGTCCTCACAGAAACCCAGTGTTGGGGCTTCAAAGAGCAAAGAGCCGATTACTCAGCCACTTGGAAGCTCCAGCAGAGATGAGAAGAGCAACATCAAGGTCACGCTGGATGTGTTTCCTACCGTCCTTGGTTCCCAGAGCAAAGTTGGCAGTGTGGTTGGCTGTAAAGAGAGTGGGCCCTCTGTCCTGCTGCACACTGAAGAGGGTCTTGTAGATGCCAAACCAAAACCCACCAGTGGCAGACATCCCTCAGAGATGCAGGACCAGCCTGTACATTTGCCAAGGCCAGGGCATCCAGGGTCCAACGAGTCGGTGGACCAGAAACCTCCCAGTGCCAGTGAGAAGCAAAGCGTGTCTCCAAAGCATCCCAAACCATCCACTGTGAAAGACAGACAGACAGACAAAAGCCCCACTCAACAGGCCACTGCCTGGGACAGGAAGGCCGACGGGAAGAGATGCACAGAAGCACTTTACGCTGCCGCCATAGACAGCGGGAAGGAGGAAGCCAGCCCCTGCCTCACGCATGGAGAGAGCCGGGCAAAAGGAACAGACAGGCCAACATCAGGGGTAGCGAAGGGCTTCTCAGAGTGCAAGGGCAAAGAGCCTGGGCCCCAGAGGCAGCAGGCCGAGGCGGGCAAGCTCAGCAGCATGAAACGGTCACCCTCCGCCACTGGCCAGAGTTCTCTGCGCTCCGCTGCCCTCCCAGAGAAGTCTCTGAGCTACTCCTCCAGCTTCCCCGAGGCCCGGTTAGGGCCAGGAGTCCGAGAGGCCACCCCGGCCAGTGGCGGCCCCTCTACTTCCAAGGACAATGGGGGCACGCTTGAGCCTCTAGCCACCAGCCACAGGGACCACAGGAAGTCCCAGTCTGGGGGGGATGGCAGAACACTAATGACAAAGAGTGACTCCTTGCCATCCTTCTGCCTTTCCACCTCTGCCCTAGAGTCCCACCAGCCTGACTTACAGGTGTCAGATGGAGCTGGCCACCGAGACAGGGCGCTCTCTATAACTGCCACCACGGGCGAAACCAAAGGAAGAGACCCCACCCCTGCCCAGCCTCCCCAACCCAAGAAACAGAACCCGGGCAGGGATGTGACCAAGGCCTCTCTGATCCCAAACACAGACCGCTCCATCACCCTTTCTTCAGAGAAGGACTTCGTGGTGCGGCAGAGGCGGGGCAAAGAGAGTTTACGTAGCAGCCCTCACAAAAAGGCTTCCTAAGGGGCTGGGTCCCTGGGCAGGACCATGGAGACCCGGCCTGAGAATGGGACTGTCGAGACCACCCTCGAAACCAGCATTGTGGGAATGAATGTCCATCAGGCAGAGCTTGAGCCTCAATGAGGAGAGAAACAGGGAGGGAGCCTTCTTCCAGATGCCTTCCCAGTTGTCACCGGTAAAACTGTTACCAGATAGTGTTTGTATACACACACACACACACACACAAATTCCTTTACAAGGTTGAGGGTTGTTAAGGAAAGAAATTTTTCTCTGTAAATATCTAGCAATGTGTTTGGTTTGGGATGTAGAGTCTATACCTTGCTGCTGATTGCATTGTTCACTACAGCTTTTGAAAAGTAAGATCTTTGCTTTACCACTTACCATCATGTAGTAATGATGCAAAATGGTCAAAACTGGGTGTATGTAAAAATATAGATACATCCACCTACATGTCTTGGTCTGTGGTTTGGAAATACTTTAAGACTCCATTTTTATAAGTAGAGTCAAAGATGCAAGAAAGTCCTAAATATGGTAGATTGTGAGTTTTTATGTGTATTTTTAACCAGAGTTTCTGATAATACTGTATCTGGCTACCGATATTTCCAGATCTAAAAAAAACTGCTCCAATCACTGCATTTGGAATCCTCCACTAGGAATGGTGGAATAAATGGGAAGTCAGTCAGGTTCATTTCAGAGTCATCCCTGTGGACATTTTGATCCTGAGGGTCCAGGTGTCCCAAAGGCCAGTTGTCCTTTTCTGTAGGTTCTATGTCTGGTCTTCATCCAAAGTAGAGCAGGGACTAAAACACACTGACTTTATTTCTGTTTTTTCTTTCCTTCTTTTCAAGCTCTTACATTTAGGCCTTTACGCTGTGAGCAAGTAGTCCAAGAAGCACAGGTTTTGTGGTAGTCCTTGCACCAGCCCTGCTCTGGAATAAAAAGGAAAATTCCTGGCTGCACACACATCTACTAGTACTTAGGTCAAGTTGTAAGCATTGGGCATTGGAAGAGGTTTTAAGTTTGCTTTTTTGAGGAACAGAAAGGGGGGTGGATTTTGGCATCATAGCATATATATATTAAGGAATAATCAGGACATCAGATACATTTTAACACATAGCTGGGGCCTTATGTTGTAGATGAAGCTTGCTGTTTTTAGCAAGTTCCTGGTTTCACATTCATTTTTGATGCATCAAGTAGCTCCAAGCACTTCAAAACATGATCTCTTTATTTGTATGCAAAAAAATACTGTATTAATAAAGAGCAACATTTTTGTAACAAAGAGACGTGTGGAGCTATTTGGTGTTTGAATGTGAGCATCCTTTTTACTTTTGCTAAGCCTTATTTAAATTTTGTATACCATGAAATATGTAGACTTTGTCAAATCATTTTAGTGCGAAAGGTTTCTGATTTCTTTTTGTTGTTTTTCTCTTTTTTGGTGGTGGCTTGTTTTGAATTGTAAGATGGCACTTGCTGACGTAAGTACTGAGGCACTAAGAGACAGCAGATAAGTATTTATAAGATGCTTGGGATCCATAGCAGGATTTTTTTTGTTTGTTTTTGTTTAAGGAAAAAATTACCAGTAAATAATCTAGCACCAAACTCCCTCGAGGAATGTCTTAGTATCTTCAGTCTATGAAAATGTTTATGTAAGCACAGCATCATCTTACAGCCCTGTGGATTGTAAATCATCTAGCAAGGCTGTAAACACTCCACTAACAAAGGCATGACTTAACCAACCACTGGGTTCTCCTACATTCTAAAGTAAGTTGGCAACGGCCAGAAAAGGGAAAGTGTCTGCTCTTTGCCCCTATTTTTTTTCCATGCACTTTTGGCCTTTCTCCATTATTTTATTGTGAAACTGAAAAAGAAACAAAATATTTTTTACAAAAACTTAAATGGGTTTCCAGAGTGGTCTCAAGACTTGTAATACATATCTGTTAGGCAGTTGTCATAATCTATCCTTCTACACTGAACACTGAGACAGGTCTGTTTGGGAGATAGTTCATGGTTTACAGCCTTTGCTTGGTAATGTCCAGTTTTCTTTGAAGCACAACTAGCTGCTTGTTTACAAAGGATATTTTTATGTATATTTTGTATAGTGTATTATCATTTTGGCCAAATGTTTTTGCATTTTGGATGAGTAAAGAGTACTTAAGGTTGCATTCATGTAATACCTGTTTGTTGTGAACTGCCCAAATCAGCTGGTAGAAATTCTCCTGTGTTCTAGTTGGTCAGTCTCTGTGTGATTGTTAGATGTGCTCCTTGGTAGTACTCCCAGCTGTAGACTTGCCAGCTTAAAAAGTTTGTTAGAATCTGTGCAATAAAGTGTTTGCAGTCTTATTTTCTCTAAGAAATCCCCCTATGGATGTCATAATTGTTGTATATTGAACAAATATTTATACTTATGCAGTTGCATAACATTGAATAAAAATTTAGCATGAAAGATGACTAATATTTTTTCGAATCTGTACATATACACCACACTCCAGATATTATTCTATATTACAGGCACTGTGGGTTTTTATAAATTGCTTTCGGTACACAGCATGATTTGCCTTTTTTCTTTCAACCTACACCAATAGTCCACCTTTCAGTCAAGTCTTCTGACTCCTTGCTGTCTTTTTCTTCCAGCCCTCTTCACTGCCTGCAGAACTTACTGACTTCTCTGCCCACACTCACCATCCTCACAGCTGTTTCCAAGAAGTGTGCCTTCTCCTACACCAGTGGCAGCAGGCATGGCACAGCAGGCTGTGCATATCATTAAAGGCCCTAAAAGATTCACCATCATGGTTTCAGACCTTTCATTGATACAGACAGTCTGCGGTAGGTTCACTACCGCTGCTCTAAAAGGTTCGCCATCACTGTCCATCAGTATCTCCTCATATTATCTGAGGACCTTGCTCCATCTATTACCATTATCTTCTTCACCTTTTTTTTTTTTTAGTGAATTTTGCAGCATTTATTATATTCTGGGTTGTCTGTCTGTTCGGTGCTGGGAATTGAACTCAGAACCTCCTGAGCTATATCCCCAGCCCTTAACCGTACCACTCATTTTCTTCCCCTCATATACTTTCTTTTTCCCCTACTTCCCTTCTCAGCTGACCTCTTAAAGAGTCTGCATTTGCTGCTTCCTGGTCTTCTCGTCACTCCTCACCACCTGAGGATTTGGCTTCTGTCCACATGAGCTGCGTTGCTCTCCAAGGGTGGCCAGAGACCCTGACTAAACGTGAAGCTCAAACATCACTGATGGAACCCACTTCCTCACTGAACACCAGTCTCTCCTTAGACTTCTTTCTACTAGTTCTCTTCTAGCTCTTCTATCTATTCCTTTTTTAGTTAATTGCTTCTTCCTCCGCTGAGTGCTTATGCCTTCGGTGCCAGTATTCCTGGGTTCATTCTTCACTGTATATTTCTTTACATTCACCTTTGTCTTTTCTACTTGGCACCTCATTCTCAAAATGTCCAAAATTATACCCATTCTATTCTCTGCCCCTCACTTAAAGCACACTGTGCTTGTCTTTCCTCCAGGTCAAATCCTAGGTAGCCACCTAAACTCCCTTTACATAACTAAAAATCACTAAGACCCACTAATCACATAACACTTTCTGTCATCTAACCCCAAACACCTCCCTGCCACCACCAGCCTCTGTCTGTCATAGTCTCTTCCCTAGATGAACACAACAGCCTCTGGGCTGGTTTTCTTGCCTCCACTCTTACCCTTTCTACTGCTTTTCAAAATGTCCCTGGAGAGACTTTCTCAAATGCAAGGACACCACGGTAACCCGTTTTAAACCTTTACATAGTATCCATAGTCTTTGGGATAAACACTAGCCTTTTTTTTTAACAAAGAAAACTCAATTTTATTGTTAAATCTATAGGAATTCTAAGCAAAACTAACCGAGCAAAAAAGTTTCCATCACAACAAATATTAGAAATATCTACCACTCTCACCTACATTTTAGGTAGAAAGTCTCTATTGCTTCTATGAGTTGAAATAAATGGAAAACAAAAATGTAAAATAACAAGATTTCATTAGGGAAATAAGATGTGTTAAATACCTAAGCAACACATCAACTGTAAAGGTTATATAAATATGAAGTGTCACTATTCATCATTCAAGCTGTCCATCAGTGGAAAGTCCTGCTTATAAAACACTGACCATCACCAGGTGAGTGTGGTGGTCAGGGTAGAATGTTAACTGGCTTTGGGACATTGTTCTGAGTGTCTGGATGGGTCATGGAGGCATGCCGTGGGTAGGACTGTAATGGCCAGCTTCTTAAATGTGCTCTTAGCCTATCTGTTAGGCTACTTTTGGTTGTTATAATAGGTGATGCTGAGTACTGTAACAAAGCAATGATGAATTCAGTTTGCAGATTGGGAGGCTGAACCTCGAATGATGCCATCCTTTCCAGCTCTGGCAAGGGCTTCCTGAAGACATCATCATAATGGTAGGAGCATGCACAGAGGAAACTGCAGCATGGTATAGGAAGCCAGCCCTGGTCTTTTATAACTCACTCTCACAGAGAATTACCGTAATCCCTTCCAAGGGTGCCCCTCTGATGACACAGCCACCTTTTCCCAGGCCTCACTTCGACATCAAAACCAGTCACCAAGCTTCCAGCACATCCTCTCGGATACACACCATGTCCAGACCATAGCAGCCTGTGTACCCCAGCTATCTGATAGTAAGTATGCTGGGCTTTGGCCTCTGGGAGAAGCCTTTCGCATATCCTTTATGGACTCATTGCATTATTTTGGAGCTGTTTCTTTGTATTACTGGACTTCGAGCTCCTTGAGTATCTGTCCCCTTGTCTTGGCCAAACACATAGAAAATATCAATAAGTAATTGTCAAACCAAATTGAACCAAAAAGCTTTATTAATGACCAGCTACCTTTTGTGGCTTTCTTACCTCCAAACATCACTTTATAGATTTCATGTGCAACTTCTCATTTTCTCTGCATTTTCTCTGATCTGTGTGCTGTTTCATTTTATCCAGACCAAGAAAGTGAAATTTAGTAACTAATCCTAGTAATTGGCAGAGACAAGTCTTGAACTTTTGCAACCAGACTGGACCACCCACATCCTAACCTCTACATGAGCCAGGATTCACTACCCCTTTCTCTTCTACAAAATACATCACAAGAGAAAAGGAGACAGAATCATGGCAATGATTTTCACTGCCTGAATGATACAGTTCTCTCTGCCTAGAGGAACTCACTCTGCTGAGATTCACATTTTAAAAAATTAATTATGAAAATGATCATTTTAATGGCACCTTATATCATGCTATAAAGAAAAGTCATCCTTCATCATGATGGAAAAACCTGCAAGGATATTAAGCACGTATCTCAGAGCCGGTGGTAGCCACAATCACTGCAATAACTATTACACAACTAGGATGAATACATAAACTAAGTTGAATGGAAAAAAAGATTGATGTTTCAAGTGTACCTATCCTATTCTGTCCTAGGTGCAACTAAAGAAGTCATTAAGCCAAGTGTGGTGGCCCATACCATAAACCCAGCTACCCAGCAGGCAAAGGCCATTTAGGCAGACCTGTATCAAAAATTCTAAAAAGGGCTGGGGTGTAGCTCACTGGTAGATCTCTTACCTAACTGTGCATAAGCTTCTGAATTCATTCCCCAATAATAAGGGAAATGAGAAGAAGTCATTAAAGGGCCAATAACTGGACAGTCATACTCTTGTGCATCTGGCCACTGAGACAGTTTGATATGTGACATTTCCAACATCACTTTTATTTGGGATTTTAAAATACTAGTTCAATATGTATTTAGTACTTCCTTAACCAAAGAAGTTGAGGGCTACATGAGTAAGGCCTTGTTTTAGACAATGTAACCAGTTTTTTACAATGTAAACAATAAATCTCTGGTGCACAGAAATCTGGTAGAATTCCTGCCCATCTTGGTTTAGAAGGCCTAAGTGGGCTGAAAATTCTGAGGTTCTTACCTAGCCATGAAGTGACTCAGCTGCTCCCTCTTTGACCACCCCAGGGAATTAGACTCTGACGCTTGGACTTAGGCATCTATAATTATAACAAATCTCAGGGGGTTCCAAAGTGCAGTGAATGGCAAAAAGAAAACAAATCCCTGATATATAGATGGATGTGTTAATTTATTCCCTTTCTGCCAGGTGGAGAAATCACAGAGCTTTAAGGTATTTCCTGAGTGCAATAACTACTACCCAGCCCCTAAAGTTCCTTCCTAAAGTGTGACACCCGGAACAGCAATGAGAACAACACTTAATAGCATTCTAGAAACACAACCTCAGATTCCACTCCAGGCCACTGATTTTCTGCATTTTAACATGATAGCCAAGTTGTCTGCCCATTAAAGTTTTTTTTTTTTTGTCTTTTTGAGACAGGATCTCACTATGCAGTTCAGGCTGGCCTTGAGCTCACTTTGTAGCTCAGGCTGGTCTCGAACTCGCAACGATCCTCCTGCCTTAGCCTCCCAAGTGCTGGGATTACAGGTGTGAGCCACCACACCCGGCTTGCCCATTAAAGATTAAGAAGGCATTATCGGGGCTTGGGATTTAGCTCAGAGGTGTAAGCACCTGCCTGGCAAGCACAAGGTCATGAGTTCGATCCCCTGTACAAAAAAAAAAAAAAGAAGAAGAAGAAGAAGGCATTATCACTAGTTTTCTAGACTTCCTGAAAGACAGTTTACTTGGGCTATTTAACATATTTCAACATACATATTTCAACACACCATCCTGGATATATTCTTTCAGAAAGTTCTAGGAAAAGGCCTAGGGACCTGGGTTTATGACCAGGGCTGGGGCAGTGGGGTGGGGGAATAAGGTGACCTGTGAGAGGGGTATGGGCAGTACTGGTTTAAGGATACGTTAATCATCCATGCTTGCATTTGGCTATGGCTGAGGTCAGGAATAATTAGAGCTTCTTTAAACCCTTGACCATAGAAAACCCATCATGAAAAGCCATTGAATCTACTCTATCAGGAAAGAAACAATCTATACTTCACACTGGGCAAAATGCTTTTCATACGCCATCTTATTCGAGCCTCAGCCTGTTCCTTGAACCATGTGATGGCACCCCTATCTTACAGAGAAAGATACAGGGCACAGCGGTGGTGACCGTATGGCACACAAAGACAAAAGATCTTCATGTATGAGTTGCTTTTTGTAAACTAAAATCTCAGTATTCATGTTTAATTGCCTTGTTGGCATTTTGCAATAAGTGGGTTTTGGGTTGCAGCTTGGACACTCAGCTCAAAGGTTTGCCATCATTGATGTAGGCCCAGAGAGGCTGCAGTTTGCTCATCGAATACTCTGTAAAGAGCGCTTGAATTAGAATCCAGACTTTTCTGGTTCTAAAACTTTTGACCTTTGTAAACAGTAGGAAACATCATGTAACTGAATGCAAATCTGGGATCCTCTATGGATTTTCAGCTATCTTACTTTCTCTTTCCTTAACAAGGATAAATCACACAGTACCAAGTCACAAGTTTGATGACTGGTTAGAAAACATAAGGAAAGGAAGCTAATCATTCTCTGTAATAGGGCTTCTTTATTAGTTCTAGTTAATCAGCAGGCAATTTCCCATCTAGCATTTTCAGTTCACAACTCAAATGCAACATGAAAAAGTACAGCTATATTAACTATGGGAATTTGCTTCCTGCTGTATAGGCCAATCATTAAGAATGGGATGGTTCAATAGTTCTGTAAATTTAATTTCTCTCCCACTAGTAAATTTAATCCTCAACATGATCATTTTGTTATTCCCTTCTACCTTCTATTCTGGTTAATATTATATAAACATCTAGAAAAGCTAGAAGTGACCAAGACTTTGGTAAACCCAAGCTTCATTACTTTTGCATACTAAAAGCCTATTATCCTGGGCTGGGTTCAGTTTTCTGGTAGTTCAGACACCTCAGTCCCTGAACCAGGATCCCCAGAGTAAAACACAACAGCATCTCCCTGAATTTTAGGATGCTACACCCCAAGAGACAAAGCCATCATCTTAAATAGGATCATTGGCAGTCATGTTAGAAGGAAATTCCTTAGACCAATTAATTTAAATGTTTTAGAAAAGTAAAACAAATGATTCACAAAATGAGCAGCTCCCAAAACCAGAGCAGTTTCTCAGAACTTCCAACAATATGTTCAGATAACACGTATAGGAACACTGAGGTGAGGCATAGAAAACTTGATTGCCTGAAGCCTAATCAACCAGTCAATTAGTTGTAGGGTAACTACTTGTATATAGCCAAATCAGCTGGCTAGAGGGCCACCCTCCACCAGTCAAAGTTCAGTTACTGTTATTAAACTCTGCATTGCTTTGCCTTATTGGGCCCAGTGCAGGGTAAGCAGGCAAAATCTATGGCTTCCTGCAAATCTTAACAATTCCTCCCTCTGGCCCACTCTCTTATCAAGTAACATTACAACCAAAATGTAGGGCATCATCCATGGACTACTGTACCCTCAGACCAAACATCTGAGCTATTATTTCAGCCAGGAGAGAAGTTATCATCCGGCAGATGGCCACACAGAAACATCTTTGAGAGACCACAGCACTCTGGGAAACTGATATATATGACTAGAAGAATATCAAGAATTCAGAGCATGCTTCTTAGCTAGGGTCTTCAGAAATAAAATCCAGATGATTAAAGAACATTAATTCATCCATTAATGCATGTGCAAGAAAGTGTAGTCAACTGCAGCCTCTTCCCTGTTCAGCGAGTTAATTCATATATCACTCCATATCACTGAGAAAAACTACAATAAGTAGGGAACAAGACTATAGGAGCTTAATTACTAGTTTACTCATGTCAGGGGAAGAGGTAATCAGAAGGAAAAGTTAAAAGTTTCATTATTTCACTACTGTTCAAGTATCTTGTGAAAAGCTGTCTATAGCTTCAGGTATCCCCTGGTTCTCAGGAAGTTTTTCTTTAATCAGTTTTACTTTACAGATAAAGCTCCAACAGGAAGAGAGAACACCCTTCAATTATAAGATATAGATTCAAGTTTAGGCCCTGAAGTTGTATTTCAGGGTAGATGATCAGAAGAGTGCAGAACCATTCACCATATTGATCTTTTTTTCCCAAAATATATATGATCCTATGCACTCTATGATAAGCTGTGGGGCAGGTCCATTAGTAATGGATGAAACTTTAAAAACTTAGGAAATTCCAGGGAGGGGTACAGGCCTTTCATGACTTTGTACTTAATCTTCACTTTCTTTCAAATATCAGTTTTGTTTTACTGAGGCACGCATATATAGTAGTTGTCATTAAACAGTCACCACAGCAATCTGATTTGGGTCAGCCTTGAGGAATTCACTCAAATAGCACATCTCGGAAACCCTAGCACTTGCTGGCCCAGTATGAAAAGGATCAGAGAATTTCCCTGGTTTTCACTCAATTTCTGTTCTACCTGATAATGCATTAGCAGTCATAGGAATGATCTATATTAACATTTCAGTTCTAGGAACTCTTACCTAGCCCAATGATAAGATCTCAAAGGTATCAAGACCTTACTTGGCAGAGTCTTTTCAGTGAGCCTCCCCGAAGATGAAGGCACTTGAGCCCCAAGAAAACAACCATCTGTGAAATGAGACTTGAAATGGCCATGATGACCACATGAGATCTGATGACATTTCACCACAACAATGATGCAATTGACAACGAAACTTTCTGTTGCACATATCTTACGATTACTAAAATCATAACATACACCATAACATCAGGACTATCAGATTTCTATGAATTGCACATGGTTTTTGAAACACATTAACATTCATATAAATGCAAATCAAAGAAGACCCCGCACCACTTATTTAACAGTGATTTCTACATAATTTAACATATCAGGTGGGCCTAATGATCATCTCCCGTTCACACAGTCTAGGAATCATCTAGAACATTCCATAGTTTCTAAAGAATTCATGTAGAATTTGAGTTGGGGAAATTCTGACATAAAAAGTTCTAAATTCTTGATCAGAATAATGAAGCACTCTAAATCATAATTTTCCAATTAGATCTTTGTTATTAATGCTCACTTCTCAAAAAAAGTATAAACCCCTTTGAATTTTAACTAGCTTGAATACAAAAATTTCTTTCACATGATTCATCATCCACAAACTTATAGCATCTCTTCATTAGTTATTTGCCATACTTTTATCCTGTCATTTTGGAACAACTAGTCATTCTATTTAGGGCAATAAAGTTTATCAAAAAAAAAATAGCACAAATCTTTCATCCATTAACTTTACCCACCAGAAACTAGCCTTACATTTTTTGTACAAGGAGTTATTTCTAGTTTTAATGACCATACATTACAATTTTTACCTCATAGGAACCTTAAATTCTAATGAACTTATTAGCAGGTTTAATACTGGTTGTTTCCCATTAGCAATTTGGGGATAAGCACCATTCCATAGTTTGTAGAAATATTTTTCTCAAAATACAACCTTTTCATATATGCAAACAGACTTAAATACAAATTGCTTCTCTGTATGGTATGAAATCAAGATATCCCACCAGCAGAATTATGAATTATCAAACATTGAACTGTAAGGCCAAAGCCATGTTGTATTAAATACATGCCTAAGATTTCAAGCCACTGAGAAAAATTACTGAAATTCCACCAAGTTGATCAGCAAACTTCTATCCCAAACAAACATAAATACATGGAAACATACATAGCTGGCCAGAGGTTTAATCCAATCATTTATGCCTTTGAAGATAATGCACAAATAACAAACAGCAGATAGATAGCCCTTCTTTACTTCATAGCAATTTTTTTCTTTTTATTTTACTGGTATATTTGAGATACACATGGTAACATTCATCATAGGGAATTTATACCAGTATATGATATGTGTTGCTTCTATTTTTCCCATTCTCCTTCCTTCCCTTCAACCCTCTTTCCCTCTTTATTTACAAAAGCTTTGTTTCCATTTTTTCCTATTTTTTTCTTATTTATTCTATGCATGTGAATCTGTTTCTTCTATGACACTCTGAGGAAGGAATTACATCTATTTTGCTTGTTATACATCCCTAGCTCAAGTAGAATGTGTCTAATCTAGGGCCAAATATCTGTTAAATGAACACGTTTCTTTACTAAATATTTTCCAATTAGTCAAGATCACACTTTTTCATTGAAAGCCACAAGTAGCTCTTTTTAGAATAATTTCCAGTATCTCACTCCAGTCAAAGGTAATAGGAGCATCTCTGGCAAATCAGAATCAGATTAATCCTGTCATGGACTTCCTCCTCCAACACACAATCAAATCTCAATGATTGGTAAACAAGTTTAGTATGTACCTACAAGTGACTCAGGCATTTCCTTAATTATCTATCATTTACTCACCCACATCTAGACTCTTCAAGCCACTGAAAAAAATTACTGAAATTCTGCCAAGTTTATCCACAAACTTTTATCCCATTTATATTCAGCTATTTTTCATTCTTAACAATTATGCTTGGCATGGCCATTGAACAAAGCCATGGAAACACTATCCTGAGTCACATTGCTTTAGTAGGCTGATTACTTTTAAGTTGAAAACACTTCATAAGGCTTTACTTAAAGACAGATCCTCCAATGTGACTCAGCTCTTATCAGTCCTCTGAAGATTAATTCTCAGAGCAGAATATCTCACTAAACCCAGACAGAACTTGTTACAAACCATCACTTCTGCTTCTGAGGATATTTGCTTTGCCCTTTGACCATTTTACTCATTTCATCAAGGAGGTTGGGTCAAAAGGGTTTGACTTTTGATTGATATGCCCTGTTAACTACCCACTGCCCTAAATGATTGTGAGCTTCTGATGATTGCACTTGACTGCAGGCTTACCTGCCAGCATCTGCTGAGACATAAAGTACATACATAGGAAACCCACTTAGGACACACAACAGAAAACGAGGCATGTCACACATGCTTCAGTCTTTACCTTTCTTCACTAAAAAATCTGCCAGTGTGAATCTCTAAGTCTTCTCTGTCCTCCAGATGCAAAGATGGTGACATCCTTACATAGACTTTTCCTACAGGTGTAGATTTCCTTTGCTAAAGATAAGTCTCCAAAATAAGCAGCTTCCCAAGCTTGTATTCAACTACTGAGATCAAAGCAGAGCCCTGTACAGTCACAGGTACAATAGGGAAAGCATCTCCCCTCCAGCTAAGATACCTCACATTATTGATCTGAGTGCTAGATTTTAACAAAGGCTCAAAGATGGCTAAAGACAGACCCTGGTGATCTAAGGGCTCAACTTTAGCTTCTTTCTTCCCTTCCTTTAGTTTTTTAAAAGATTTTACATGCTGATTTTAAATTGCTCTTACTGTATCTCTGGGATTTTGATCACCAGAAATAAACAATTTCACCCAAACTAAAACTCTTATTATGGCCTCTGTAATTCTCAATTATTGCTAGTAAAGTTCAGCCATGTCTTTAAAAAACAACAAAATCTACACAATAAAAATAAATGACAAACTACAGAATTCCTATACAAGAAATTGACCGGAATTCTAGATACCAGACCCCGTTCAGCTTCTGTATAAACCAGGAAGCCGCCACAAATTCCATAGCAGCTACACAACTTCACATAGCACAAAATGACCCTTGGTACCCACCATGAAGTTCTGTCCTCTTTCACCCCACACACTAACCTTGGATGAAGCTCTGGATGATGGGGTTCTAGACTCCCTGGATCCAGACAAACTCTAATTCCTTCTTCTAGACACCTTACTAACCTCCTAAACCTGGTTCCATATTTTTGCCTGACCCAGTGAGATTGCCGAGGCCTTTCTGTAGAATCTCTTGTCCCTACTGAACCCAGTTCAGTTTCTATCTCACCCATTGAAATACCTGACACCTCCATGCAAGACACAGACACAATTTTGAAACCCAGTTTTGATTTTAAAAAATTCAAATAGCTCAAAGCACATAACCTATGGGGCTTCAGGCCCCCAATGACAGCATTACTATGACCACACATAGGCAAGGAGACAGTGACCACAACAGGGGACAAGGAGTATCTATCTATACCTTGTAGCCTGATGCCCCTGGGTCCCCAAACCTCCCCTTCAGCTCCTGCCGACTCTGTCAAAAACATTAAAAGAAAAAGTCCTTATATTCATTAAATTCAGTAGAATTTATTTGAGCAAAACAAAATGGAACCAGGCAGCTCCTAGAACAAGAAAAAGCTATAAGAATCCCCACCAACAAGATAGCACTTAAGAGGAAAACAGAATCAAGGCATAGAAAACCCAATCGGCTACAGCCTAGCCAATCAACCAGTCAATTGGTTACAGCTTAACTCTTAAACACTTTACAGCTTCATCAGTGTATTCGCTTTTCTGTGCGTGGACAGAATACTTGACACCCACACTTTAAAAGAGAAGCTTAATTTGACTCACATTTTATGGGGATTTGGTCTGTGGTCAGCTGGATTCTAGGCAGAAACCTCAAGGCAGAAGCCCATAGTGGCCAGAAGGCAGCAGAGCAGGGGAACAGCACCAGCCAGGAAGGGGCTAAGGCCAGACACAGGCGCCGAGGCCACGCCTCCTGGAGTCAACTCCGCGGTAGGAGAGCGATGCACCAATCCCAGGGCCAGATCTCAAAGCCAATCGGGCTGACCCTCCACCTTAACTGTCTCCTTTAATTAAGTGGTTACAGGGGCTCTGCACCCAGGCAAAGCTCAGTTACTCTGATTAAACTCCATATTGCTTTGGTCAGCTGGGCCCAGGATAGGTACTCAGCCCAAATCCATAGCTTCCTACAAAAGTTTAACAATTCCACTACTTGTATATAGGCAAGAGCTTCACAAAGGAAATCATCTCCAGACCACAGTTCCCTGCACACGCTGTAACAAGCCAGTCCATTGTGCTCAGATGAAGGAAGAAGAGAGACCTGTTGCATATGGTTATGTTAGCACCTCAAAGAACTTTACAAAAAAAGTCTATTAATATGGTAAAGCTGAAAACCTCTTAAAAATATTCTCCTGTCTTCCACGAAGCACTGCCAGAGATGGCTGGCAGCCGCTGGGATGTGAAGAATGAAGATTTTTGTGAGCCCTGCAGCAAGCATGTTGCAGCTACAGACTTCATATGTCATGCTGGCAGCCCGTGTCCTCAAGCACGAAACTATCTACATAAAAATCTCTGCCCAAAAGCTCAGTCCTTCTGCAATACATATGCTGTAGTAAATGGTGCCGTGCTGTAATAATTTTCTGAGTTGGAAATGCATCTATCCCTATTGAGACTGGAAGCAGCCTCTGCGAAAAACCTCTTAACTCCTCGCAAGACCTGCCCCCTTCCGCTGGGTGGGACAGCTATGGCGCCCTCTGCCGTCTGAAAGAAAAGGAAAGCGCGACCCCTAAAGGGTGGCTTGACCATTAGCAAACACAAACTTAAAACACTACCTCCTTTCCCAGTAATTGCCTGTTTTTCGAAATCATGACCTTTTTATTCTTTAACTTTGCAAAAACAAAAATCTTCCTTAAAAAAGCAATTAATATTTTCTTCTTGGTGGCCTTACACGGAAAATGCATCAAAGGAAAATTCGAAATATAAATAAGCAAGAAGTCACCCAACCCCTCCAACAAACCCACCAATTCCTCTGTTGTTCTTTAATTTATAGGTATTATTTTGCTGAAAAATTAAAAAAAATGGTGAGCATGCTGTTTAATATCTGGCTCTTTTGTTTGTTCATCAAAATACAAATATATATCAAAGTCTCTAAACATTCTGCAATATTATTACAATAATTGCATGACATTTTGTCACATGTGTGCCATATCTTTTCTTCTGTGTGTGTTAGAGAACTTCAGGTATGGATGATGAAGTTTATCTTACTCTTCACATCTTGGCACATGGAACCTGCTGAGTTCACTTACTTTAACCTAATATTCTTTTCCACCCTCCTGCACCACCTAAGCAACTACATATGTTAGTGGTTTGTCTTTTGAGCTGCCTTCTTGTAATATATACAATATAGGCAACATAAAAATATATATTATATATAGATATATGTACAAAACAATTACATATATGATTTATGTATATGTAATTTTTAATTTTTTAATTTATGTAGATTATATTAATAAATCATTTGGGTTTTTTCCCTATGAAGCTCTGTATGTGTTAAATGTGGCCTTAAGTTGTCTCTATACTTAAATGAGCTGCAACCTAATTTAGTAGATAAAAAATTATAACCTTATTTAAGTGTATATTCATGGAACAGCTCAGTTCCAGTCAATTACAGCAGCAACCAATCACAGGCAGCCAACTGATCAATGTCCATATAAGGCAAGTGACTCAACATACTGCACCCAAATAAGGAAAATACAGAGCTATAATAAAGCAAGACTCTTCTACATGTTATTTCCTTTTTCTACTTATAAATCCTGCTGCCCACATTGCTGGGTGCAGCTCTCTGAACTTCCACTGCTTCAGAGTGTGACCAATTCATAAATCCTTCTTTGCTTCAATTTTGCTAAGTTTAAACAGTCTAAAGATTTTCTTTTAACAATGTTTAAGATTCAATTATAGATGATTTAGTCCATTACTTCTAAATATATCATAATGCCCAGTGTTGGGTATCTTTCCATTTTACCTACATTTTTCTTAGAGATGACCACTCAAACTGCTATGGACTTTTTCACCTACAAATAATGTTGCAATGAAATTTTTTGCAGACATGTGAAACTTTCTTGCCATACCACTGCAGAGAAGAATTTGTAAACCACATATTTGACTAATTATAGCCAGTCATAGAAGGGCTGTACCAGTCTACACGTCCATAAGCAGGTCACACAATTTCTATAACCCCACATCCCACCTATGCAATTATCCAGCTGTCTCTTTATCAGTTTAATAGATATAAAGTTCTTCTCATTTTACTATGTATTTCTCTGATCATTAAATTGACATGCTTATAGTATTAATGTTTTCCACCTAAAAGCATGAAATATGTCCCTGTGTATTCAGAGCATCCCCTAATTTATTTATGCACTTATATATTTCTGCATAATTAGGTTGGGTGTAAAGCAGAAAGAGAAGAGGAGAGCTTTAAGCTATTTAGAAAGCCCATGAACCAACATGAACAGAGAAAGAGGTGGATGGGCGCCATGGTGGCCATTTGTCCTCTGCTTACCTTCGCATGCTGTAGTACCACATCTCGAACAGCCAGGTACTCGCGGGACAGTACCTCAGTGTGAGGAGGAAGGGAGAGGGTGTTCAATGAATGTCACTGCTTAAACTTTCATGAGAAATGACAGTTTTTAAATATAAACCATAGATTCTTTCCTCTTTACATCCTGTAATAGTCACTAAATAACTTCAAGCTGTAAAGAGTTAATGTGTGGGGGTGTAAGCAGGGCATTGGGCAGGGTAGGTGGGGATGGAAGTTCTGGAGAGGGGTCTCTGCTGCCCGACAGCAGAGGCAGGAGACTGCCAGTCTACTTGGGATGTGTCATCCCTGGATTTAAAGACTCCTTAACACTTTTGTCCCATTTTTGTCAGGATGTTTCCTCTGTGGGGTATGGAGAAGATATTGAGTGCATTGGATTCATAGAACCCCTCATTCTTCTGCTACTGGGTGACAAAATAAAGATTAGGGAAGGAGTTTAGAGGAGATCACCTGCTGAGAGACTAGGGCCAACCCCAGTCTACCAGAATTCTGATTTCTAGGGGTGGAGAACAGGTACCCGCTTTGTAAAGAATTCCCCAGAAAGGCAATTTGCCTGCCCCTTCAGTAAGCAGCCCAGGCCTGAGCTGGGAAGAGAACCAGCAGCTCCAGACCTCTGAGCTTGGAGGGACTCAGGGGCAGCACAGAAAGGCAGTTTGCCTACCCTCTCATTAGGGGCCCCTGGCCTGAGCTGGGAGGAGAACCAGCAGCCCCAGAGCTCCGACTGTGGAAGGACTCAAGGCGCAGCACAGAAAGGCAATTTGCCCGTCCTCTCAGTAAACGCCCCTGGCATGAGGCAGGAGAAGAATCACTCAGCGACTCCCATGAGTCTACCTGTGTGCGGGCTGAGAATCACCCCACCCCACCCCACCCCATTAGCAAGTGAGAGCCAGAGATCTAGACATCTCTTGAGAGGTTGACCATATGCAATGTAGTAAATGGGGGGGATTTCCTTCTACCATCTCTTTGAAGGCAAATATTGTTATCACTGTTTTGCTTTGTTCTGATTAATGATATTGCTCTATTCAACGTTCTGTTTTGATAAGTTCTAAAATGCCCTGTGTTTCCTTTGATTTGGCTACACCTGATTGAAAGAACAACTGTTGTGAAGATAACAGGATATACTATGGTACATATTACTGTTGTGCCAGTAACCTATTGAGGGTTTCTGTACCAATTTCACTGCACTGTCTCAGTTGGCTTTATTCTGTCTTGTTCTGTTGTATTTTGCTACCTTCAAAATAATAAAAAATTAAAATAAATAAATAAAAAGTAAATAACAACAAAACAGATCAGTAAGGTGCTGAGCAAGCTGAAACACAATATAACTAAACAGATAAGGACTTTAAAAGCAAAAGGAGGAAAAGAAAGCGCTCTAAAGGATATAACTGCATGTATGTTTAAGTGTGTAGGATTGATGACCATGTAGCTTGGTTTTTGTTGGATTGTTGAACAAAACTGTTTGCAGCCTCACTGTTTGAATGTCCACCTTGTATGCTTTAATTTTGTAACTTGAACAACTATATCTAGAAGACAATATGTAATTTATCAACTAGTGATTTCTTACTGTTTATTTTTTCTTTTTCTTTGAAATTCTGTATTGTTTCTTCCCTTTTTTTTTTCCTGTTTTGCTTTTTTTTCCTCTGTAAATTAAAAAAAAAAATTCCCCAGATTATTACGTTGTTCAGCTGAGCTTGGGACCCACACTGGGCTACTCCACTCCTCCATCACCTTCAGGCAAACTCTTGCTATGTTATATGTTAGACTTTCACACTTTAAAAACAAACTGTTGTACACAGATCCATTTTGCTTTCATTTTTATACTTCTATTACATATGCCATAATTATTAATAAAAAGTCAAGCAAACAATGATTATGCTCATAGCAAAATGTCAGGAAACTATAAAATGAACAATCAAAGATTGAAGTTAAGTAATTTACTAAGAAAAAAAAAAAACTAGCAAACTCAATGTATCAGACAGTTGACTCCTTGTCCTGGCTTGCCTGGAACTACGCATAGCCTCGCTTCCTGGAATTCACAGTATGTATCTCTTCAGTATTAAGAGCACATAGAAAAAAATATCAGGGTTTCCTCTTATATACTATATTGGTATGAGAAAACATTAAAAAGTCAGTTATTCCATAATCAATACTTGTCAATGAGTTGGACAAGTATGAATAATGTAGGTTTTCTGTATTGGCATTTTTCAGGTAATGCTGTACTTGGTTAATAGCAGTGGCAGCTGGCAAGGGGAAGGTATAATTATTCCTGATTGTAGGAGTTGCGGTTCGCACAGCAAGTCCTCTGTGATGGAGGTCCGTCAGCTTTTATGGACTTCAAAGCTATTTGCCTCAGTACATTTTGAAATGCAGGGTCAGCTCACTGAGCTACATCATGTAATAATAACACATTTTTATAGGAGTAGCTTGTCAGAGTAGCAACAACATGCAATACATAAAACCAGTAAACACACCGTGACTACAGATTCTATCCTAGTAACCAGATAAAGCAATAAAATTGACAGCAGCCATCAAAAAGCTCCCTTTCTGACTTTGTGGGGGTATATTTACTGTTGCTTAAAACAGAGGAGCTGTCACAAGGCCTTAGATCAGCGTGCAGTCACAAAGCAGCCAGTCGCTTCTTGAGGAAAGAGGGCACAACTGATAAACAAAAGCAAGGTGAGCAGTACGTCTTGCTAAGGTTTGGGCCCTTGTTGTCTTTAGTGTAAAACAGTCTGCTTCAGATATTTCCTACAGAATGCTTTTGAATTTCCAAGTTACACATCAAACATTATCAAGGACCGTGTGGCTATAGGGTGGTGGGTTAGCAGTCAGTATTTCCCATCTGCAGCTTACAAACGAAATACAGAAGGAATGAAACGGGGTAGAGTTGGCTAAGACTGGGGTTGTACAGTGTGGATCTTCTATATTCTGAAATGAGAGAGGTAGGAGGAATAAAATTACCATTAAGAGTAAGACGGGGTTTTTACATGAAATCAATCATTAGGCTGAGAATCAGAGCAAACCTTCATCCAACAGAATCCTAGTTTCTTGGTTTAAGGCATAAGAATTCACTTTTTGTGAAATGTCCTGATAATTCTGGTAAGAAATGTGTGAGAAGTCCGGAGACACTGGCAATGTGGGCTGAAGCTAAAGCTAGGAGGGTGTGGGCACAGGGGCGGAAGTAGGTGCTGATAAAGGCTCAGGGATCAGAGGCAAGGCAAAATGCCAGCAACTAACCATTAAAGACTTATCAAGTCCTTACTTTGCTGCAGGCATGTGCTACGACACCATGGGCCCAAGACCTGGTCACGAAGCTTACATTTGGGGGAGATGGGACAAGACAAATTGAAGCAAGGGAGGAAGCTAATTCCACACACTGATAAGCACATAAAGACAAGGTGCTGGAAAGCATACTGGGTTAGTATAATTTGGTTTGGGCTGGCTAGGTGAGGGAAGAGCTTTCCTGGGGAGGAAACAGGAGTGCTGGAATCTCCTTTGGAGACTGACTGCAGAGCCTTCCAGCCAAGCAGAGAGCAAGTGCAAGGACTGAAATCTGGAGCAAGCAAGACGCATCCCATGGCTGATGCTCAGCCTGTACTGATTTTCCTGAAAAAGCAAAAAAAGACAGCTTTTCATATTTCCACTCTGTACTGTCCCCCACTCTGTTCCCACCTAAAGGCTAGTAAGTGCTGACTTGGTGGTAAATCTGGTCAATTTTTACATTAATATCAAATCAGAATTTCAGAACTATAAATTAACATCTCTAACCTAAAATTAGTTGTAGCGTTTAATCAAGACCTGTACAATCATCCCTTGGTTTCCACAGGGGAATTACTGCCAGGACTCTCTATGGATACCAAAATTTTTAAAAGCTCAACTCCCTTATATAAAATGGCATAATATTTACACATAACCTGTACATCTCCATGTATACTTTAAATCATCCACAGATTTCTTAAAATGCCCAAGACAATACAAATGCTCTGTACTGTTTAAGAAATAATAATGTGAAAAGAGTCCATATATATTCAATACATATGGAATTTTTTTCTGAATATTGTCCATCCCTGGACACAGAGGGTGACTGTCCACATGGCAATTAAGGACAGGAATTCCTAGCAATCTTGCTTCACTCCAGATGTGAGATCATCAAGTCCTGCAGGAGTACAGCTCTTTGGGCCTTGGGAAGGGATACATTATGACGTTACCAGCTTCCCTGTCCTGATGTCTATTCACATCCAATGCCATTGTCCCTTCTACCACTGGCACAACCGTTGCTGACAACTTCAGCATCAGCCAAAAGCAACTTCTCAGTAAGCTGGCATTCTTGTGTTCCCAACAATGTCTATGCAGGCATGGCTTCTTCCACTGGCTTCCATTGTGAAGATGTTCTCTCCGACACCCTCCAAGTTAAACAGGCTTTTGAGGGCCACCCTGGGAACCAAACCACCATGGATATCCTAGGTCCTGTGGGAAAGCAGCTTTGGAGCTGCTTTTGGAACACAGACCATTTATACATTGGATCTTCAACCTAAGAGCCAGAATACTCCATAGGGAGTTGGGAGCCTCCCAGGTTGTGGAGTGAGGCCAGTGAAATCCTAAACCTTGAGGATGTCCAAGTGGTCTTTTTGTAGTTATTTACATGCTAGGGGCATTACAGAGACCAAATTAATGAAGTTAACAGAGTTGACTTGACAGCAGTATTCATTTCTGTCTCTTCTTCCAAATGCATTGTGTTTTCCTGTTTCCATTTAGAATAAGCATGGAGACTTTGTCCTACACTGCTTTTCCAGAATGCATAGATTGGTGAGAGCCGAAAGTCAAGCACAGTGTAGAAACTGCCGGTGAGACAGGGCTGACCCTAGCACTGCCAAGTGGGAAGCCCTGGAGATCTTCCTCCAGGGACAGGATGGAAGTGTTGAGAGGGATGTTAGAGAGGGAAGGGCAGCTGGCCTCCCGGTGGGTAACTTCTCCCTCATCTCCCCCTACCCTCTACACAAGGAAATGACTCTGTCTCTCACAACATCTTCTTGGTCTTCGTCTGAGTCAGTTTACCTGCCATGGAAGGTTTGCAAGGCTAAGATCACAAAAGCACACTTAGTCCCAGCCCAGCAGCAGGAACCAATTTGAAAAGTCTGGTCACCAACAGATGATAGTTATTCCACTTAGAGCAATTTTGCTAAACATATTTATTTGTCTCCCCTGAAGCCTTCAGCACTAAATGTGTTGATATTTCCACCTGAGAAAGAATTTGACTACATAGATGAGAAGAGCAGCTGACAAGAACAAAAATACTATCAGAAAGAAGATGCCCACAGCAGAAATGCCACAGGACAGTGAGACATTAGATAGCTGAACTCCCTGTAGCGATGGGGGAGTTGCACACCTGATCTCCCCAAAGTCCTTGAGTTTCTGCACATTTTCTTTGTACCATGTTAAAAAATGAGTATTTGAGCAAGTGCAATCCATGGGATTGTGACTTAAATTAATGACTTTCTGCTGGGATAAGATGGGGAGGACCTGGGGTGGGATAATGCTAATGCTATTGGCAGCCAAGTTGAGGTAGGTGCCCTTAAACTGGCTGAGGGCATTGATGCTACTGGATGTCAGGTTGTTGTGGCTTAAGTCTATATAAGTCATATTTCCAAGGCTGTGGAAGGCTTCCTGGTCTATGGAAGAGAGATCACAGGAGGATAAAATCAGAATCTCCAAACTGCCCACCATCTGAAGTGGGTTGGTCTTCGGGATATTCCCATCCTTAAAGCGATTCCCCTGTAAATTCAGATGCCGGAGATTAGGCAGGCCTGCTAGAAGATGCTCATTGCTGGCATCAAGCAAGCAGTGAGAGAGATTCAGAACCTGCAAGAGATCAAGGTTTTGGAAAGGACTTTGCTGCGCATTAATGTGTAATTGAGTGAATGCCAGATCCAGGAGTTCTAGCCGAGGACATACTTTGAATGCTTCATTCTGGAGACCAAGGGGCTCATTGTAGCTCAGGTTTAGGCTTTGCAAGTGGGGCAGAGTTTTGAGTTGCAGATTGCAGCAATCAGAAGCGTCAATGTCATTATGGCTTAAGTCGAGTTTCTGCAAATTTTCTAATTTTTCTAAACAGCCAGCACCGAGTTGAAGTTTGTGTGTGTTGCCTTTGATGTAGAGGTGCGTAAGGGTGGGGAAACTAGCAGCATTGATTTGACACAATTGGGTAAACATATTTACACTGAGAGTTAATTTCTTCAGTGAATTCATACCTTTAATCCCAGATGGTAATTCTTTCAGGTGGCAAGCTGTCAGGTCCAGCTCCTGCAGGTGGGTGAAACACTGAAATGTGGCCGAGGAGAGGTTAGAGAAATAATGCATCTGCAGGTTCATGCTCTCGACAGACATTTCACAAAGCCCCTCAAACACGGTTGAACTCAGAACTCGGTCCTCAATGTCCTGATATGTCCCCAGCCAGAGAGACTGAATAGTAGAATTATGTAGACCACCGAATATAACAGACAAGTTAACAGTCCCTCCAAAATCCAAACTTTGGAGCACCATTGACTTGAAAGCCCCAGGCTCGATGCCTTTAATGTCATTACCATTGAAGTTAAGGCTTAGGTAGGTAGCTGGTCTCAGAGAGTCCATATCTTCTCCAGAAAGGTAGTGTATGGCATTGTTCCGAAAATCTAAGACTTTTAGATTCCCCGTTGGGAAGTCTTTGGGGAATTTAACTGAGGAAATATAGTTGCTTCCAAGATGCAAACTTTCCAAGTTTTTCAGATTGTGTGCTGGGATAAACTCAAGGCTGGATATTCCCGTTTGGATTAGGAACAGGTGCTTCAGTGACTCAGGCCCATTAAATGCTGTTTCTGCCACAAATATGAGGGGGTTTCCAGTTAACACAAGGGTGCTCAACTGAGGATGGCTTTGGAAAGCATTTTCATGGATCCAGTTAATTTGGCACCTTGAAAGATAATAGTAACAATCAATCATTAGGAAAAGAAAAATTACCAGTGTAAAAAGTGATGTGTGTTAACAAAACCATGTTTTTGTATATAGTAAAACAGAACATATTTTATTCAAAACCAAACATAAAAAGCTTTCCTGCATACCTACAGACTGTTGAATTAATTCAAGAATAACCTCAGTTCTGAACACTCTGATTTAAAATTTATACCAGGTATCTTGTCCTTTGGGATCGAACACTCAGAGGTCTGTGTTAGTGATGTAAGGAACAATTAGTGACGGTATGACCAGTTAGAGGCAAAATCAAACTATGATTCACTATTTAAAGTACTAAGTAAAAATGTCACATGTGATGCCTAACAGACAAACTATGATATGTAATATATAATTGTGTGAACCCTCCTGGGAAGCTTACAACCTTCTTTCAATTATTTGGGGGAGTTGTGCTGTAAACTAAAAATGTGGTACAGGCACACACACACACACACACTCGCACACACATACACACACACACACACACATACACTTTCCAGACTGGTGATTTCCTTATCTATCCATAAGAGGTACCCTTTACCATGGGCACGTCACAATGGGGTCATAAACATCAACCAGTACTATGTACTGTGTGTGTTCTTCCAACTTGAGGAAGTGTAACTGGAAGGATGGAGGTGGAAGCCACCAGACACCAGGGATGTGACAGGTCCCTTCCTTCTTACCACTCACCAAACGCAATAAGATATGTAGCCCTTTTGTTTACTTTGCTTTTTTCACTTCTGTCTGTTGGTCCTCAAATACTAGTTCAGCATTTGAAATTCTAATTCTGCTACTAAAATCAAATAATGGAACTCCTTTTCCAATTTGTAAAAATAAAACAAAAAATTAGTAGGTGTATTTCTCCTGGAATTTTTTCCTAAATGTCATGACCTGGAAATACATCATTCTGTCAAAATGTAGTATGATATGGCATTTTATTTAGGATAGGATTTTTATCAATGTTATCAATGTTCCTGAGAGCTTCTTAAACAGTATTGCTGATACAGCTAATTTGAGAACAATCAAATTTACTCTCCATTGATTGGTGTTCATTTGAATCACATTTCACTGGCACAAACACTTCATGAGAAAGGGCAAATGAACATGCATGATAAGCAGATTGTCCCTGCATCCAAAAGATCCAGGAATCAATTTAAATCCAGTGTGTGTGTGTGTGTGTGCATGCGTGCGCGCGTGCATATGTGTGTGTTAACCTAAGTAAAAAATCCAGAACCCATAGGGAACTCACATACCTGGTTAAATCCAGAAAGGTAAGGTTTATGAGTCTGCTGAAGGTCGTATCTTGAATTGTAGGCAAGAAATTAAAGCTGAATTCCAAAACTTCTGTTGTATTTGGTAGCGTGTCAGGAATTTCACTGAGACCTAAATTTTCACAGTCATATGTTTTGTTGGCTTCTTTCTAATGAGAGAAACAATACAAATTAATATTGGATTCAGTAATGGATTGACTAAGTAGCAATGTGAGATATGTTTAACCTTAGAGTGGGAATTCCCCTCTTAGTAATCTTGACCAAAGATACACTTATAAAAACACAAAATGACATGTGCAATCTTACTCAGAGTAGTATTTTTTGTAATAGCAAAAAACTGACAGCAACCTTCGATATATAAGGCTAGTTGACCAAAATATAGTTCATTCACAAAATGGAACTCTCAGAAGCTGCAAAAGAAATGAGGAAGGTCTGCATACACTGATACAGAGTAATACTCGGGACACAGCACAAAGTGAAAAGAGCAAAGTGCACAACAGTAGATAGAATGTGTATAGCACATAGTGTGCTGCCCATTGGTAGGCTTGCATTTTCTTTCTTTTTTTCTTGTATCTTTTATTACAATATATTTGCTATACATAAAATACTTTCATTGTGGGAGTCGATATAATGCATATTGTACTTGATCAGTTTTACCTTTCCTCTTTCTTCCAGCTCTCCGCAAGCTCATAGCCCTTCCTCATTTCCACATAGTCTATCTCCTTTTTCTATCATCTAAATGAAACCAACATAAAGAAAAATGACTTTTATGGTGAGAGAGGGGACGAGATATGAGAACCAAGAGGAAAAGAAGACTTCAGTGAATATCCTTTGGTTGATGGTTTTCCTTCTGGATTTATGGAAATGTCCCTTAAGAAAGCAAACAAGGGCCGGGGATTTAGCTCAGCGGCATAAGCGTCTACCTTTCAAGTGCACAGTCTTGAGTTCGATCCCCAGTACCAAAATAAAATAAAATAAAATTTAAAAAAAGTAAACAAATAACCCTAGATTAGCATTACCAAAGTAAGACAATCAAATATGTACTTTTTTGATGTGGTTAAAGAAATTAAATTTGAATCTAATCAAGACTTGTCAGTCTAACTTCATGTTTACAAGTAATATGGCAGGTTTAAGTTAAACATTGCCAAAAGGCACAAGGTAGCAGCCAACCAAATGTAGAAAGTGGGACATTATATAAAACAAGTGACTGTTTTACCAGCTTGGGGGGAGCAGCTTTTGTCAAAAGAAACAAAGACTTCAGAGCTATTTAAGAGACATAACCAACACAAAACAGCCCTTGTTTATTTTGATTCAAATAAAGCAGTCAGGAAATGATATCTTAAGGAATGTCACTGAACAATGAGAATGGGATTAGTTGATATTAAGAAATTATGATGTAATCCCAGCACTGGTAGGAGGATCACAGTTTTAAACCTGACCTGACAGTTTAATGATTTAGCAAGGCCTTGTCTCAAAAGAAAAAAAAAAGTGTGTGTGTATATATATATATATATATATATATATATATATATATGTGAAGGCCTTGGGTACAATGCCTAGTACTGCAGTGGGCAGATAAAGAGAAAGAAAAAGAGAACTTTTGACTTCTGTAATGTTAGCGGCCTTGCAGTTATGCAGAAGAAATGCTCTTATTATTTCGAGATGTATATTATTGAGAGGTAAAATGACAGGCTGTTTGAGAATTGCTTTAAAGCACTTTGGCAGGAAAGGAGGGAGAACAGGCAGATGGAGTAAATATGTAAATAGGCGAAGGGCTGGCGGCTGAATACTGAGTATGGATGGGTGTTGGACTGAGTATGGCGTGCTGCGTGATCTACGCAGTCACAGAAGAGCTTAGCTAACTATTTTGCACACATCACACATTTTCTTGACACAAAATTTTAAAAACTAACAAGGTGGCACAAACTTTTGGTCTTACAATCTTTTTCTGGTGCAAACACCTTTCTTATCAACTTTATTGGCGCAGTATAGGTCTGCATAAGGATCACGTTCATCACAGGGACTTGGTATCTGTACCTGATATATCTTGATTCCTATTTTCTTCCCATTCTCCTTTCCCTTCCCTCCCTTCAATCCCTTTCCTCCTTTTATTTATAAAGCTCTGTTTCTATTTTATCCTTCTTTTCTATCTCTTTTTTTGTCTCCCCCCCCACCCTAGTTCCCCTTACATTTTGAACAGTTTCTTCCTGTTTCACAATATCACTTACACGTTTTGGTTCTGACACTTCCAGTTTCTCACACCAGAGAGACAATGCAATATTTATATGTTTGTCCAGTTTATGTCACTTAAGAGTATGGTCTCAAGGTCCATCCATTTAACTATAAATGTCTCAAGTTGATCCTTCTTTATGGGTAGGTAGTACTCCATCATACAGCAGAAACACATCTTTTTTATCCATTCATCAGCTGATGGGCATTTGGATTGTTTCTAATATTTAACTGTTACAAACTGTGGTGCTGTCAACATAGGTGCACATATATCACTGTGATGTGATGCTTTTAATTCTTTTGGAAAGATACCAAAAAGTGTAATAGCTGAGTCAAATGGGACCTCTAGTCCTAGTTTTCTGAGGAATCTCCAGATTGGTGGCCCCAGTCTACACTCCCACCAACAGTGGAGAAGGGTTCCTTTGTTGCTACATTTGTTATTGATTTCTTGATACTGCCATTCTTTCTGGAGATAGAATTTCAGCATTGTTTTAATTTGCATATCTCAAATGGACAGTGATGCTGAACATGTTTTCATATTACTTATTTGCCATTTCTACTTTTTCATCTGAGAAGTCTGCATTAATCTCACATGTCCATTTTTGGAATAGGTCTTTAAATTTGAGGGGTCTGATTTTCTTCACTTCTTTGTATGTTCTAGATATTAGTCCTTTGTCTGAGAAACAGCTGGCTAAAAGTTTTTTCCACTGTGTGGGTTGTGTTTTCACTCTATTGGTGAGTTTTTGCTATGCAAAAGCTTTTTAGTAAGATAAGACCTCAGTTGTTGATTGTTTGTTTGTTTGTTTGCTTTGTCTTTTTAAAGACAGAGTCTCACTATGCTGTTCAGGCTGGGCTTGAGCTTACTTTGCAGCCCAGGCTGGTCTCGAACTTGCAATGATTCGCCTGCTTCAGCCTCCCAGTGCTGGGATTACAAGCATGCACCACCATGCCCAGCAGTTGTTGATTCTTTGTAAATATTTCCTGGGCAGTTAGGGTTTTGTTTATGAAGTCTTTGTCTATACCTATGTTTTCAAGAGTTCTACCTATTTTATCTTTCAGCAGATTTAGTGTTTATGTTTTAATATTTAGATCTTTGATTCATTTTGATTTTAGTTTAGTGCATGATGATAGAAATGGGACTAGTTTTAGTCTTTAGGATATGGAAGGTCAGTTTTTCCAGCATCATTTATTAAAGAGACTCTCTTTCTTCCAGTGAACTTGTTGGTCCCTTTGTTAAAGACAAGTTGGCTGAGTGTGTTTGGAGTTGTGCTTGTATCTTTTAATCTGTTCCTCTGATCCTTAACTCCTTCTCCTTCTTCTTCTCTTCTTCTTCCCCCTCCTCCTCCACCACCTCTTCCTCTTCCTCCTCCTCCTCTTCTTCTTCTCCTTCTCTTCGTTCTCCTCTTCCTCCTTCTTCTTCCCTTGTGAATAGCATGTTGTTTTTATCACAGTAGCTTTGTAGTATAATTTCAAGTTAAGGATTATGATTTCTCCAACCTTGTTTTTGTTGTCTAGAATTGTTTTTGTTATTCTAGGTCTCTTCTGGTTCCAAATGAATTTTAGTAATATTTTCTCTAGTTTTTTTTTTGACATATGCTAATGGTATTTTTATTAGGATTATATTAAATCTGTATAACTATATGAGAAATATGGCCATTTTTACTACATTGGTTCTTCCTACCTAAGAGCAAGGAATATCTTTCCATTTTCTGATATCCTCTTCCACCTCCTTTTTTAGAGTACTGTAATTTTCATTATAGAGCTGTTTTACTTCCTTTGTTAGACAGTATTTCATTTTTTGATGCTATTGTGAAAGGAATGATCTTAATATATTAATTAGTTTTAGATCTCTGGATTTATAGATTGTGGATACCAGATGCTAGGCTTTGGCCACAGTTTTGTACAGGGGAATTATTCACCCAGTGACCAGTGTAGCGAAAGATTCAGAGGTCTGACAATTATTGCTTGGTAGGTGCTCCAACCCAGGTTAGAGACTTTGTATTAACTGGGTAAAAATGGGAAGTGGCTGGTTGAAGACTAAACACTAAGGTCATATTTATCTGGATGAAGGAAAGGTAGATAGGCTCCTCCTCAGAAAGAGTGGAGGCACAGGAATATGGGGACCTAGGATAATGGGCCAGCTCACAGGTCATCTCAGACCCATGGGAGTTCATGGAACCTTCCAGTGCTGCTTTTCCCTAATCACTTTTTGCGTGGCCTCACCGGAACCCCTCTGAAACAACCCTGCCTGTCAAACCTCTACCCACCAAACCCAAATCAGCAGCTTTCCTTGTGCTGAGTTACAAAACACCCCTACTTAGCTGGAAACAGAACTGCTCCATCCCCCTCCTCTCTGAAGTGTGAGGCTGCAGAGATGTAGCCATTGTCACTGCTTTTTGCCTTGCTCCAATTTCTGCTTAGAAGTATGCTTTTCTGTAGCGTCAGCGAGTGTGTTCGTCAACAGGGTATCACGAGTTTTCTTCAATATTGTGACAGTGTTATAACTGTCACTGATGAAATGTCATATTTATATTTCCTGTAATTCATTCTTCACTTTTATAGACCCAGATGCTCTAGGCACTGTTGCAAATCCATATAATGTCCTTGAAATGCAACTTGGCATTTAAAACTTAGATTCAGGGAACTAGCGAGACATGCTGCTGGGTCTGTCCCTGGTGCTCCTGAACTTGGACGACCCAGAGGGGAAGTGCCTTTGTAGCTGCTGCCCCCACTTTTGCTAGATGTCAATTTGCTTGGAGGAGACAGATTTCTTTTCCCAGTCTCCACTGACATAACTGATTTCATACATATTTGGAGAAAGAAGACTTCCCTCAATTTGTCTTGCTCTATTCTGGCCCTGCAGCAAAAGACTCAGTGCCGGCAATTCCCCTCTTCTGAAAGTATAAGTCCCTGTGACACCTAAATTATTCCATGTTTCAGCCTCTTGTGTGCTTAAGTAAGCACATTATTGTGCTAATGTGATTCTGAAAGTTGAGAATCCAGGAGGAGCTTTTCTGAGCCTGTGGCCTAAGGGAGGTTCTCGAAAAAAGGAAATGCAAGTAAGTGAATAGCTCAGCTTCAACCTAGCAATAGCAGAGCCTGTGGTTAACTCTACCAAGGAGCTTTCTCAAGAAGCACATTGGAGCCTGAGCACAACATTAAGTAACCTCGAGTTAGGTGGAAATGGTAATGAATACTCTGCCCTGGATACCTGGGAGAAAAAGGCAATGCCACAAATGTAGTTAAGAGAATTTAACCAAACACATTTCCTAGAATGTCTTGGGTTCAGTGCACTTGTAGCCCCTTCCTTGCAGCTTCTACAATCACTACTCCAATCAAAGTTGCTGTGATGCTGGGGATGCCCAAGCAACATGCATTCTGGAATCATCTAAGTACTGTTAGACTGTCTTCATTTTATGTGTTTTTTAAGGCTTGAAGCATACACAAACGTGATTATTCTTACCTTTTTTGGTGAAAAGTAAATTGTAGACCTCATGACTACTCACTCCTAAATACTTTGCCTAAGTACAATGATAGACAATCATAGTGCCATTGTCAAATTCACAGTACTTAACCTTGATTTGATGTTATTCACCCTATGGTCTATATTTAGTTTTGCCAATCATCCCAATATTGTCTGTGGTGGATTAACTGATGAACACTTGGAACACCCAGCAGAACTGAATCCGCAGAGTGCTGGGTGTGGAAGGCCCACTTGAGAATTGCTGCCAACAGCGTAAAAAGAGAACTGGAGGGGAAGATGGTGCTGCTGCTGATTCTCTTGGATTTGCTTATCACACTGGGTTTCCTAACACGAACTCAGCTGTTCTTACCATCCAAGGAACTTCTCTGTCGCTGAGGATGGTGGTGGCTCTCTTTGGGGGCTCTCCAGTCCTTACTTTGAGCATTACTTCCTGGCTCCAGTGCAGATCCTGCAGCCTACTGGCACAGATGCTTCATCCTGCTGGTACAGACTTTCTAGTTTCCACTATTGACCTTTGGACCTTCCCAGTGCAGACCCTTGATACTTTCATAAAACTTTCATGAGACATTGTTGGGGGCTCTAGGTCTTCAGCTGAATTTGTGTAGGACATTGTGGTGGGATCCAAGCCCTCAGCTGGATTGTTTGGGTCTCTAGTGTGTGAACAGATTTCTACCACTCTCCTGCACTTGACTTTTTGGGTAGATATGATAAAATAATCTTATAAATTATGTGTCCTGTATTAAATCTTTTCCCTTGTAAATCCTGACTACAATATTGTCCTTTATAGTAGCTTCTGTTTTTCCAGTGGAGAATCAATCACATGTTGTGTTTAGTTGCCATAGATTATTAGACCCCTTTAATCTGAGACAATTCCTCAGTCTTTTAAGACACTGATATCTTTTGAAGAATACAAGTTTGTGGTTAGCAGAATGTTTCTCATTTGGGGGTTGTATTTTTTCTCATATTTGATCCAGATTTTATGTTTTTTGTTTATTGTTTGCAGTACTGGGAATTGCCTTGTGCATGGTAACCAAGTGCTCTACCATTGAGCTACATCCCAGCCACAGGTTATAGATTTTTGTCAGAAATGCTACAGTGGTAAGGTTGTACCTTTCTCCTTGTCAAGAGTCAGATGAAAACTTGTAGAGAGCAAGTTCTGATAGCAGAGCACAGGGCTGCAGGAGAGCAGAGAGACCATGTTGCAGAGAATAAAAGAACAGCAGGCAGAAAGGAACAGACAGCAAGACAGCATGGCTACTGCTGGGCCACGTGCCATGGTTTTCTCTACAGGCAGAACACCAATGCTGCAGTTTCTCTGATCTCCACACAAACACTTCCTCTAAGCCTAACCTTGTCTTTGTAGAGTTTGTATGTGGTCAGTTTCAAACACGATTTTGCATGTCTCTGCTTCAGTGGGTGCATCATAGACAGGATTGTTCTTGATGTGAGCTCCTGTACCCACCAGAGCTGTGGCAATGCTATGTGGCAGTCATGGCCACCCCCATGCTAAGTCCAAGGGCACTTGCCTAGGACCCTCTGTGCACTGGCTCCTGTGCAGCCACTGTGTCTCCAGCTGGGTCTTGCAGTAGGGCCTTTTCCCTAGAGCAGGGCTCCTGAGTGTTGCTTATTTGCAGTCCTTTGCTCCCTCCAGACACTCATTTGCATTTTTTCAATCAAGATCTTATTTTCTTCTCTCTGCTGTGTGTCTAACTCCCTCCCATCCTATTGTATTTTCCCTCCATGCAGTTGTTGAAACATTTTCTAATTTGGAAACATTTGAATTTCACTTGGACTGCTGATTCCCACCTTTGCTGATGTCTCATCTGCGCTTGACACTCGAATGCCTGAGGGAGGAGTCTGGGACAAGGGACACCAGCCATCCTTCTTTGATCACACCTCATCTAAGGGGATGGCAATTTCACTAGCAGTCTGAACCCCAGAGCAAGGATAGCTTTTTGAAAGCAAAGCAAATACTTCGAAGAAGGCACATCCTTAGAACACTGTTGTCAATCTGACTTTCCCAGGCCAAAGGCATTTCATATCCTGTTCGTTTTTCAAATCGGTTGGGTTCAAGTTCAAGTTCTTCAGACAAAGCTAGGTTCTCTGAGCCTCCTTTTCCCCCATTGTAGACTAGGGAAAAAAACTTATTCGGAAGGCCTACTGTGAAGCTAAATAAAATAGTGTATCTATATTACCCAAGAGGAGCTAGTACATAATGGGATCATCACATTGTTATCTAAAGCTATTGGAGAGGCCTTCAGGCATGGACTTGAAGTTCCCCTGGAAAAAGTTTTGCTAAGCACCTCCACCCTACAACTAGTGACTTGAAACACTTTCTACAATTGTAATTTTCAGGGACAGAGTGGCTAGGATGGGTTGATTTGAAATGGGAGGCTTCCCAGATTCCCAAGAAATTACTCAGGAGTTCATCTAAAATGTTACCACAGTTCAAACCACAGAGCCCTGGATTATTCTGCTCTCGTGATATTTGCCAGTCTCTGAAGACTTGGTCATGGTTCTGTAATTTCACTGCTTGTCACGCATGTGCACACACACACACACACATGCACACACACACAGAATGAAAGAGAGAGAGAGACAGAGAGAGACAGAGAGAGACAGAGAGAGACAGAGATAGAGATAGACAGCGACAAGACAGAGAGACAGAGAGAGGACACGCAACATTTAGCAGCTGGAGAATCCATGGGGAATATTTGGGTACTCTCTGTAATATCTTATGACTTATGGATAAATTTAAGTTTTTAAACAAAAGTTTTATTAATACATTAATTTTGACTCTTAGTTGATACATATGTTAAAAAAACAGTTCCTGATAAATTATAGAACTAAGTGGGAAACATATAAATAGAAATAAATATGAAACAACAAAATTTCTAGATAAAACTGTGTGCTAGTATCATAACAGTATTGGGGTAGTCTTCTTAAATAGGACTGAAATGCACAGAAAGTAAAGGAAAAATGATACATTGTGCTGTTATAAAATTCAGAACTTCTGTTCAGCAAAATAAATGCCTTTGGGAGACTGAAAATATAAGTCACAGAGTGGGAGAAAATATTTGTAATCTGTTAAGGGAATTTCATCCCTAATAAATAAAGGATTCCTATAAATTAAGACAATTGCAAAAGAAAATGGGCAAGAGACTTGAACAGAAGCTTTATAGGCATTAAAATGGTGTTAAAGAAGTGGAGATGTAACTCAGTGGCACAATGCTTGCCTAACATGCTGTGAGTCCTGGTTCGATGCATATTACTGCAACAAAACAAAATAAAACAGCAATAACAACAAAAAGATTTGTGTGTAAACAACAGACAAAAGTACGCATACATACTTAACTTATTATTCATCAAGAAAATAAAAGTTCTATTACTTACTAATCGGAAAGGCTAACACTTAAAAAGAAGCAATAACAAATGTTGATGAAGGTATGGAATAATCAGAACTCAGATATATTTCTGATGAGTATAAATTGGTACCAACACTTTGGAAAATTCATTTATAGATATGGATAGCCCATTACCAAATAGATTCCTTCTTAGGAATATATCTAATAAAGAGTTGTCCATTTGTTTACCACAGAATGTGGGTAAAAATTCCAAAATTCATCATTTATGACAGCCAAAAACTGCAAAATTGTAAATATCCATTCATAGTGAATTTGATAAATGGTGGCTTGCAAGTGAAGAGAGCTTTTCAATGACAAGAATGAACAAAAGCCTGCTGCATATACATCAGGAAGCCTCACAAATGTAATGCTGAGCAAAGGAAGCCAGCCGCCAAAAAGTGCACCATGGATGGTCCCATGTGAATAAAGCTTAAAACCAGGCAAAAGTAATCATGATTTAGAAGTCAGAGGATTGCATGCCTCTGGGGACTGGTGACAAAGAGGAGAACTGTGGAGGACTTCTGAGGTGCCAGGCGTGTTCTGTATCCCGATTTGTGTGCTGGTTATTGAACGTGTTCACTGGCTGCAAACACAAGCAACTGCCCACTTTAAGACTGTGAAATTTCCACATGTATGTTTCACTAAACTAAAAGTTTACTAAACTCAAAGCAAAGCAGCCAAAGACCTTGATTTCTGCTCAGGATAGACAAGCTCGTGGTAGTCTCACAGGAGCATAAGGACTACGCTTGAACTGGAGGGGACGAATGGAAAGCGTAAGAAAAATCAAGGGGAGGGGTGGGTGCAGCGAGGCACTCTGGGAAAAGGCCAGACCTCTCCAGTCAAAGGCTCAAGGCCTAGTCCCATGTGACCGGTGTTCTTATAGGAAGAAGAGCACAGGTCACAGTCACTCACCGTGAGAATCACATGCAAGGACACAAGGCAAACATGGCTGTTTACAAGCCAAAAAGAGGAGCCTCAGAAGAAACCAACCTTGCTGACAGTTTGATCTCAGATAAATTTCTGTTATTTATAACGCTCAGTCCTGGCACTTTGTTATAGAGGCCTGAGAGAATAAATATATCATCCCACCTTAATTTCCCTTGGGCATTTAATGTCTTTTTGGTCTGAGGGCCTCCTGACTTCATCCAAACACCAGACTAACAAGGTTCTGCTCATTTCTGTTCTAGGCCTTCTTCCAGTCCTGGCTTTGATTGTGCCCTTGTCTGTCTGGCAGGTCCTCTGCCTTGCTCTAGATCATTCTCTTGATCTCTGTCCAGTTATTTTCCTAAGTCATTCTATACTTTGCTGCCCCTAGTTCTGTTTCATCTTTCAGTTCCAAGCCAGGAAAAATGCTTACCAAGTCACCAGGATCAATGGCTCTTCTTGTCTACAGCCCTTATCTGGCAGGCTGTGTAGCCAGGACACAGTGGGAGGAAGGCTGAAGCACTTTAGAAGGTGACAAGAGAGGTCCTACTCCCTTTTCTTCCACTATCCAATCTAAGGACTTCCTGCAGGTTGATAAATACCATTATAACCCAAATCAGAAGGTGTGATTTGGTTCTCTGGTGGGTCAAAAAGACAGATGCTGTCCAAGGGGAAGAGAAAGCCAGACTCAAAGTGATCTGTGCTCTGAATCCTGGCACGGTCTATCTTTACTAATCTTCACAGAGAGTCAGGGAGTCAAAGGACTGTTTGAGGGAGCAGCCCTGCACTGAGATAGTGGACAAACAGAGCCTCTAGGCTTAGGAGGGTGGCTGGGGGTCTCTGTTGATATGTCATGTCTCACCCGGAGTTGCTTAGGGGGAACTGTTCGAGTAAGATGCTACCAGGCCATTCCATAGCTGAGCTCTGTGGCTCCCTTCTCACAATAATGGAAACGTCTATATCCTTTTAAAAGACAGTGGATATTGAAATGCTGAGGCTCACATGGAATAGCATACTGAACTTCAGGTTTTTCAAAAAGTTGAATCTGGATGAAGACAAACAGTTCGGACTCACCTCGATGCACATCTGATCTGCAAAGGTGATAACTTCACAGCTGGCTGAAAGCAGCACCGCCAAAAATAAGCAGCTGACATCGGGAGCCATCCCAGGTCTAGGGTACCCACAGCTTGCTGGGATGATGTAATGCTTGGAGTTTAGTAATTCAATCAGGCTCTGATGGTCCCAGCAGCTTTCAAGCCAGAGATTACTCGATGGGCAATCTTGGAACAAGAAATGCACTGACTGCTCAGCATTCAGTGGCTCTGTGCTGCACTAAAAGGGAAGTTCCTTTTGCATACCAGACATCTGTCCAAAAATAACTGTGCACCCAGCCCCAGAGTGGCCCAGTGCACTTCCTGGCAAGCATGAATCAGTTGTGCACTCCTCTCAGCCTCCCAGGGTGATAATACTGTTAGGCTCTATGGCAGCCTCAGGGGTGGGTCTTCTCCAGCAGCAGCCAGGCATCCTCCTGCAGCACACTCTCACAGGAGGTCTCTTCCTTAGTTTCCTGGGTGAATGATTAGGAGGTGTGGAAGGGCATGGTGACAGGACAGGGCCCTCTGTGGGCCTGTGGAAGGGCTATGGAGCTGGAAACTGGAGCTGGAGGCAGCTAGCATGCCTGTTCCATGGGACTCAGCTGCTGCCTGGGTTAGCTGTGCTGTCCCCATGTCTGATCTCTGTGCAGGAGGAAGGTTCTTTTTTCTCCCCACCTGGCAATTGCAGCCTGTTAAAGCAGGGTGGGTGAGATCCCTTCTTGTTCCCTCTCTTGTTTGTTTAGCCGTTCAGATATAAATAAAGCAGCCTGCCAAGGAAGCCTCCTTCAACTCTACTTCTTCTCAAAGATATCCCTGCAGCACAATTTTCTTTACCTTCTTTGTGGTGCAAGATGTGGAAATGATTAAAGAAAGTCAAAGTTGAAACATTTCCTCCATGGGCTGACTTTAGCTACCTCAGATCTTGTCTGTTCTGTTCTCCAACCCTCTGGCATATGGGAGATAGCTGCTGTTACTATTCTCCGGCTTCATTTCCAAGTAATGTGTTCTTAGTTTCAGATCTGCCAGTGCCTTCAGATACTATAGGCACACAGCATTACTACCACCAGTACAGTGCTTAAAATAGTTACCACTGATTTGAGTGCCTACTATATATCATACACCAAAATAGGCCAGGATCTATATTATTTTCCATACATTCCCCCATCCCAGAATACTTCCTCACATGTTATAAGAGAGTTGATAATAGTTCCTTCATTTTATATTTATAGTAACAGATGTTTAGAGAAATTAAATGACCTCCCCAAAGCCATAAGCACAGAAAGTGGAGGGTTAGGGCTTCAGACCCAGACAGCCTCCCTGCAGAGACTGTGTTTCTACTCTCCATGGAAATTGGTCTCCCAAAGCAGCCAAAGAACAGACGGGCTGAAGAATGCTCTTCTTCTGGAGACTCCAGAGCAGATGCTAAAAAGCAAAGGGGCTTGGGGAAACTATGTACTTGACACTCTATTAGGGCTTTTGTAAATATTTAGGCTTTCATACTCATCAATAAATATTTAGGCTATCATACTCATCAATAAAGTCATCTCTGAAGATGCTGTCGCAAAACAGTCTAAGCAGGTGCAGGCCAGGGATAGCGCCCCGCCCCTCACCCCGCGCCGTGAGACGGCATCAGGACGGTGTGTGGGAAGAGCTGAGGGCCAGAAGGGCCTCCGGTTCTCAGCCTCAGGTCCTTTGCTCACCTACGGGATGATCTCTGGCAAGTCATTCTACTTCCCATTTCCCATCTGAAAAGCAGAGTTATGATCCCTATTCTACTTACATCACAAGGTAATCGTGAGGATCAAATGAGAGAAATGCTTTCTTAACTTTAAAGCACTGCTTAAATATAAGAACGTGAAGCCAAGACTCCTCTGTGTCACCAATTTCAATGTCATGTAAATATGACTATCAGGAAATCATCCCCTGCCCTAGAAACATTAAAAAAGCATATTACTTTCCTACTTAAAGAAAGGTTTGATGGCGTGGTTAAGGCTATAAGATTTTGTCATTTTCTGAAGCCACACCATTTGCATATGATTTGCATGTGTTTGCATAATGGATTCAAAAGACTCACTGCAAGTGTATAAGAGTAAAAGAAAATAAATGAATATGAGTGACCTTCTGCCATAGCATTCAAATCAAATATTCAGGGCATAATACCCTGGAATATGAACTAGATTAAAATTTAAACTATTGCAAACAGATAGGAAGATAGGTTTTAGAGTTCAGAGGCAAGGATGAAACCCTTATTTGGTCCCAGGTTGTAAAGACTTGCATCTTCCTAAAGGTCACCCTATCCAAATTACTTTCATGCCTGAATTCTCCCCTCCATACCTTATCCTATTCCTCTCTGCATTACATTATTTTCCAGTCTATTCTGAAATGCCTCAGTGACAGAAAACTTAACTATCCTCCAACAGAATTGTTCTAGCCAATTTTGACTGTTTAAACGGTTTTATCTAATACTAAACTGTTAAAATCTTTCCTCCAGGGTCCCTAAAACCTTCCTTGTTTCCTCCAGCCAACAGAGTAAATTCAAACTTTTTCCTATCTGCCAATCATTTGGGAATTTGAAAATATTTTTATTTCTAACTCTTTCCCTTTCTAGGTTTAAAAATCTCTAATTTCTCCAACTATGTAACACATTCATGGGTTGCAATCCATACCAGTTTATCTGAACATTTTCATGAAGAATGTGCTGATTCGAGTGCTAATCCTATCTTGGTTATTAACTAATTATCTTTGAGACCCACTCTGTCTCAGCTTGCTCATCTGTAAAGTGATGGAGTTAGACTAATTTATTTCTAAGATACTCCTTCATTGAAAACCCCATTACTCTATTTCAAAACTATGATTTTCCACTTATTTATGTAACAGAGTTGTTAGCCTGAGCCAATGAAATGAAGTTACACTTGCTTTTGTTGACAATCTGCTCTGTCTTTCTTCCTCCAGATGGTCTTGCCCCTTCTTGGCAAAGAAAAGTAGACAAGTTTAGCTGGAGCAGTGGGTACCATGATTGCTGTGATCCCAGCTCCGTGGCATTAAGGGATGGAGTGGCCATCACCCGTGCTAAGGCCATGTCTTTCAGATTATGAAGAGAGAGGAGACAAGATGAGACAAGGCACTGGAAGTTCATTTATTTCTACTAACTAACTGCCACATTCATAGAGAAATAGTAGATCTGTGGGCTGCAGAAGTTTTTGTAAAGATCAAATATCTTTACAATTGCTAGTAACATAGATTTACAAACAAATTCCCAGTCACTTTTTGTTGTTCTATGTTCTATCAGGTTTCTCTGTGGTTTGTCTTCTGTGCCCAGCTGTTCTTCCATGAGTGGCCACAGAGAACTGACTGATGTCACGAGACCTGCATGAGTCCCACACAGTCACCTTCCTGTGTTGCCACGTAATTATAGTCTGGGAATGATTTGAGGGTTCTTGTTTGGTCCTTCAAATGCTTTTCTGGTGATTATCCAAAGCTTTATTTACTTTCTTCCAAGGATGCACAAACCAAAATATGCTTTTGTGATTCAAAAGTAGCAAAGCACTAGAAGTTTGGTTTCTATCCTATTGTATGAGCCCCACTGAATGTTAAACAGACTCACTATTTTCCCTTCTGTATATTTAGTTTTGGTTCTGCTTTTGATTCACATCTGCTTTCTCTGCCCTGTACACCTCCTCATGATTAAACCTGCTTGTAACTAAAATTCTACTTGAAAATTTTAATACATTCTATGGTCAATTTTACTCTACATCATTATATTTACTAACACTTGTCTAATTTTTTTTTACCTAATTATTATGACAAGGCATAGAACCATAGAAGCCTAAAGTCCCCTTTAAAGTTATTGCCACCTATCTCTGAGTCACTTTTCTTACCACTGAGACAAAATACATAACATCTGAAATTTAAAGAAGGAAAGGTTTATTTTCAGTTCACCTTTTAGAAGTTTTGGTACTTGCATGGTTGCCTCTAAGGCAGTGAGGTATAGTGGAAGGGTCTGGGTGGAGGAAAGCCCCTCGCCTCATGGAAGACAGGAAGGAGAGAGAGAAGAGAAGATAGAGGGAGAGATGTGCACCTTTCCAGGTCAAGGCTGCAGGGACCCACAGCTTCCAACCGAATCAGATCCCACTGCCTAACAGCAAGTCAGCTCTAATCCAGTGATCCACGCACCTTCCCAAATCCCCACCTCTGAGTTCATAAGGGTTTGGGGGCACATCTAGATATGGCGAGCTACCTTGTGGGCACATGGGACCAGCACCCTAGGCTCCTCTGATGCTGCCTCTGTCGTGCTGCAAAGATGCTGCCTTGGCAAATGACCACATGGGTGTGGTCACCAGACAGAGCACATTATGCTGATGTCCTTCTCGTCACTTGAGAAGGATATGGTTCTCTTTGCATCCCACTTGATTTTGTTCAGAAGAAGACTCCCCCTCCACCCTCTTACAATTCAAACTGATGAAAGATAGATTAACAGGCAAAAATGCGTACAAATTTAATTTGCTGTCAGAATTTTTTTAAAATGTGGCACAGGGTGCTTTGTAGGAAATAAAAAAGATCTCAAAGAAACATTCAGACCAAGGGTTATAAATCATTTTAACAATACCTTGTAGAGAAGCAAGGAGACACAGAAATAAAGGGCTGGAGCTAGAAGTATGCGTGGGAAAGTGACTAGAAAATGCATGGGGACTAATGGAAGATACAGGGTGGTTCAGAAAGTCTGTTTTGATGTCTGTCTCCTAGTAGAGGGAAGACACCTCTCTCAAGGGAATCTTATGCCCTGTTTTAAGGAAGAAATGGGGAGGACCTTTCCAGCCTCTGTTCCGTCTCAGTTAACTTCAGCTCAAAATCATCAAGTGGCATATTTGGGGCAGTGTGTTCTGTCTGCTGTTGGAGGTGGTGCTGTCACCAGTAACCACGACAGAGCAGGCCCAGTGTTTCCAGGCTCATTGTTGTCACAAAGAAGGCTTAAGGTCTTTCCACACCTCAAAACCAAAGCTTTCTTGGCTTCTATACTCAGGGGAAGGGAAAAAAGCTTTCCTTTCAGATCCAAGGACAATTTGTATTTCCTACCCCGGGATTTACCTTTTTCAAAGATGACTGATACTGGATACATTCTCTGGGGTCCCTATTACAGATAATAACAATAAAAAAACTGTATGATGTTGAAACATTTTACCAAATCTGAGTTTCTCTTCTCTCTCTCGCTCTTTCTTCTTTCTTTCTTTCTTTCTTTCTTTCTTTCTTTCTTTCTTTCTTTCTCTTTTTCTTCTTTCTTTCTTTCTTTCTTCTTTCTTTTTCTTTCTTTCTTCTTTCTCTTTCATCATTTTTTTTAGTAGTTATCTAGTTATCTGTATGGGTAGCATATTAGTTTATTTTTCAAACTTTAACTTTCAGTTAGCCATACTGTCATGGTTATTTGCTAACTTCTACTTTATTTGATGTGTTTCATAAAGACTGAAGTGTTAAAGGCATTCTTGGGGTTTTTCTCTCGAGCTATAATGAATGTAATATTAACGGAGCCAGATAGAGACTTGAATATAGGACTGGGAACTGGATTTTTCAGGTAAACTCTCAGCTGCAAAATAAAGTTGTCTAAACATGGTGCAATAACCTCAGAGATTTTAAAGCTAAAAAAGTTTAAATGTACTCTAATCTATTGTTTTTCTCATTAAGAATGTAAATGAACAACCTATGAGTCTAACGGACCCAAGAGTGGAGATTATTTATATTATTGGAGAGATATTTTCTTTCTGAGACACTTTCTACATCCTGTTTGTGTCAGTCTCTAGCCCTTTTCATAAAACTTGGGAGGAATGTGTTTCCTGAACTAGCAAAGATTTAGGCAGCAACTTGCAAATATAGTAACATGGGTTTCTTTCTTTCTTTTACCGATCTTATCAACAGCCCATTGGCATGATGGGAGGCATTTATAGTGTGCAAATGCTGGTGGTGTAAAGTGAGTTTTTATTTATTCCTCTGCTCTGTGGGCAACACTGCCTTCTTATTTGGAGTAGGATTATCAAAAGACAAGTGCAGTGTTTATGGGCTTCCATCTTCAGACACAGGCACCCATGTGACTTTGGCCAAGTCATTAGCCTCTAAGTGTCTCAACTTTTTCTATAGAAGAGAATTTACTCTCTCTCCTGTTTGCCTCTTAAGTGCTTGTAAAAAAGAGGCACAACACACAAAGACCAATGAAGAGTTATATACAGTGGGTAGTACAAAGCATATTGTCCTCATTTGGGTTAGTGTTTTTAAGAAGCCGCTCCTTAAGGGGTAAATGTGTGTGGCAAAAATACAATATACTCTACTTAAGAGACCATTACTAGGCACCACATATTCTTATATCATTGCCATGTATAATTTCAGAACTTGTTGACATAGGTTTTAGAAAAGTCAACAAGGCCACTGTGGCCCAGGGATATGCCCAAGGTCACAGGTCGGAAGGCGAAAGACCCACAAGTCCCAAATGGCTCTGTGTAGCCTAGACTCACACCATGCTGCCTCTGGAGAAATCCCTTTGCTCATCCTGGAGAGTCCAAGGCCCTTGACGACACAGCAGGAGACGTGTGTGGCAGGGATGTCCCAAGCTCTCAGGTTCCTTCCAGCCCTCCCAGCTTTCTGTCATCTATAGGGATTCCTCCTGGCACTCATTTGACAAACATATTTTCACAGGATAGAGAGAGTATTTAGAAGGGATGTCAACCTTAGAAATTTAATCAGCTGGGCCGAAAGCAATCAAGATGCCATCTGGACAGGGTCTGACTTCCTGCCCAGAAGATAAGGACATCTGGACTTAGTAAATGCCAAGGATGCACTGACTTGGTCCCCAGGCCTGTAGGCCACTTCTTATAATTGCACAGAATCTGCAGCTTTGAGCTATGGTGGGAGGCACCCAGTGCTTGATGCTGTTACCCCAACGCCTTTGCTGCTCACAACCAGTGAACACCATGAGCTGAGTGACTTTCTGGCTGTGCAGATGGACTGACATCGCGGTCTGCCCTAATAGGCCTCTGAGGTGATGGGTCAGAAGGTGGCTGCCCCAGGCCAACTTATGGTTGGTGCAGAGTCACATAATGACTGCTGCTGCTTCAATAGGGCTGAGAGCAACTGAGTGTACATATGAAGAAGCCAATTAAGGTGGCCTGCCAGCTTTGCATGGCCAATCTCTCTTCGCAAGGCATCTCCCTAAGCTCTATGCAGTCCCACAAGACTGCAGAGCAAGCCTATGTGTGAGGTCCCTGCCTGGAAAACAAGTCTGGGGATGGGCTGGGAAACTAAACGTGAAAGGGTAAGATTCTGCACGTGGAACATTTATTGTGGCAGCATCTGAACCTCTGCAGGTGTTTCCTAAACACCACCTTAGCCTGGCATTTGAATCTCATGCACCACTTCTGACTATTTTAAAGTTGAGTTAATGTCCTATCCCTAAGTGCTCAAATCCACCAACTTTGGCAGAACTGGAACCAGAACTCTACTCCTCCTGGTACTTCCCCAGAGACAAGAATTATTTACTCCCAGCAGACTCAGACATTCCCTTTTCCACAAAAGGTGCTGAGAAAACCCAAATAGTTCTTTCTAGTTCTATGTCATTGGAATATATCAAACATTTTTAGTTTTATGAAGATTTGCTACTTTGGGATGATTTACAATTGACAGTTTTGAGCTAAACATAATGAAGTAATCGGGCATGGTGGCACACATCTACAGCTGAGGCAGAAGGATTAGTTTGAGCCTAAGACCCTGTTTTAAATGATAAAAAATATATTTTTTAAAAAAGCTGGAAATGGAGCTCAGTGCAAAGGTCCTGGGTTCAGTACTCAGTATTGGGAGTGAGAGGAGATACATACATCATGTCTGCAGATTTTGTTGAGTTCATAATTCATGAGGCTTGGGGGCCACTGACATAAACCATAACAGGGGCTTTTTCCAGCCAGATGAGAGGTAAGTATATGAGCCTCTTGGAAGTTAGAAGCTTGGAACTAAAGTTTTTTAGTAAGAAAAAGAATCCATCTTACACTTCTGAATAAGCATACACTTTGATAAAAACAGCTATAACTATATACCAAGCTAGGGAAAAGTGCTTACATGGATATATGATCAGCATAAATTCTAAGTATGAGAAATTTGTAAAATTCTAGCTTCATATTCTAGCAGTCTTCCTCTTTGGAACACAATTAGTTCCTGTTGTAGCCTATTATTAACAATAAAAACAAAAAGGAGAAAAAATTTTAAAACTCTTTTTTCACTTCCTTTTTTTTTTGCAGCACTGAACCTAAAGCCTTCACACTGATTTATGTCCCAAGTCCTTCTTTAAAATTTTAAGACAGGGCCTCATTAAATCACTAAATAGCCTGGGCTGATCTCAAACTTTCCATCATCCTGCCTCAGTCTCCCAGAATGCTGGGATTACAGGTACGTGTCACCATACTAGGCTTGTTTTTCATTTTCTGAGCATAGTTAAATGCATTTCAAACAACTCTACTACAACAAAAATTTAAATTTATAAAGGAGATAAAACATTCTTCTAAAGATTCAAATTGTTACTCCGCTGTGCCGTAGAATTCCTTGAAACAGTCACCAAATCTGGTGCACTCTTAGATGACTGACTTTTCAGAATTTTACCACATATAACCCTGCCAAGCATAGTGAGGCTGACTTGTAGCTTTGATGCATGCATCTTGAGTAGTCAAGAGCCAACAAATAGCGAGTCACTGACGTTGGAACTGCTCTCAGAACTGACTGCCTGGCTATAGATTTTGGAGGTAAATGTACAACATCGGGAGTGGTGGTAGGCACTGCAGTTTTGTAGAGTCTGGGGTCACTACAGTGTCAGCAAACCATGCTGCCATGGAACTGACTTCACATGACCACAAGCAGGGTGTGGGACAGGAAGGTGACCACTGCCAGCATAGGCTTCACTCTGTACTTCACAGGGCGTGCAGTGTGCAGCTCATACTTCCAGGGCTGGCTGATCTCAGGGCAGGAGGTGGCCCATTTGCAGCCCAGAATTCCACTGGATGAATAGCCTGGTCACTGGCCATTCCCAAATGCATATGACTTCACCAGCTCCCTGGTGAAGGTAAGGTGCTTTACCCTCTTATACTTTCATCTGCAAAAGTGCAATTGGAAACTTTTGTGTTATTTTTTAGATTATGATTTGGAATGTGAAGCATTTACTATCTTTATAAAGAAGTTTGTAAAAAAAAGAAGTTACCTTCTTCCCCCAAGAAAATCCTGATATTTAGCACATTCTTGCTCGTAACTCCTGGCAGTGTAAGATCTTTACAGATATTAGCTCACGGTTCCTTAGGATCAGACTCTGAGTTGTCACTCTGGGCAGAAATGCACGAGGAAGCTGAGTACATTGTGCAAGGTCATCTCCCTGTGTGGCAGAGGCGGTGGGGGGTGGAGTGACGGAGGTGGTGGGGATGGTGGTGGGTGAGTCGAGGGGGGAACCATTCAATCAAGAAGGAAGGTGACAGGGAAGCGTGAAAAGGGAAACAGCAGAACAACCATCTTTGCCCAGTGCCTTCAAGAAAACTTTGAACCCTATTCCCCTCCCTTCCCATGAAAAGTGCCCATTAGTCAGATCTCCAGGTCAAGAGCAAGCATACAAGCAGTCTTCACACTCCCGCAGACAGAGGCAGGAAGACTGCGAACTTGAGTCCAGCCTGGGTAACAGTGACTTCAGGAGACCTTGCCTCAAAATAGAACATAAAAAGGGGCTGGAGATAAACCTGTGAGGAGATTTTGGCTTCAATCCCAGTATGAGGAGGCAGCGTCTGTCTCTGCCCTTCCTTAGGCTCATCGCCTGAACTTTTTTGTGCTATACTGGCCCACTGTCTTGCTATCTCAGTTGAGACCCTATTGTGCTAACCCAAAGACCCTCGGGAGCAGTACCCTGTGGAAACCTACGGCAGCCACAGCTGTCCCTGGGAGTTTTCGGGTTACCCACATTCAACATGTTCAAGGGCAGTGTGACCAGGAAAAAAAAGTTCGGCATTTTGCCTTTTAAGCTTGTGTTTTAAAGTTTTTTCTCCTTTTCCTCTCTTTTTTTTTTTTTTTTCCCTGACAAGTAGACAGTGAAACAGCTTCCGGGAACAATTTACCATCAGAGGCATCAGGAGGGTGAAGCCGGGGTTTGGTAGGCTGTGGAGGGACAAGGCAGTGTCCCTTGGACACTTTGGGACTAAGTTAAAGGGAGAGACTCTGGTCCAAGAAGTGGAGGGGAGAGGACAGAAATGGAGGGGAGAGGCAGACAATGGGGAAGTGTCATGGTTTATGTCAGTGGCCCCCAAGCCTCATGCAATTATAGACTTGACCAAATCTAGCATTTGTGGTTGGTTCATTGTCTAGCGCTTGGAATGGTGGTGTGAGTGTTACACCCGCCCAGGGATGGAGCCAGGATATGATGTAATGGCGGGAGGAAGGTTTGTCTCTCTCTCTTGCTGTTTGCAGCCAGCCATGAGTGTTGGCCCAGCCGTGCCACGCTGCCTTGGAGCCAACTGAGTATGGACTGAAACCTCCAAGAGCTGTAAGAAATAAATCTTTCCTTCCCTAAGTTTGGGTGTCAGGTACTTTGTCTCAACAAGGAGTAAAGAGTAACTAATACAGGAAGAGACAGAAAATAAAAGGCCACTGCTGAATGCAGAAAGGAAGTCCGGCCTGCATGGAGGGAAGCCTACAGAGCTTGGGCTGAAAGCTCAGGTGGGGTGCTTTACCCTCACCCTGTGTTCTCAGAGCAGTTTGTTTTGTTTTCTTTCAATAAGTTACATAGCATCCCCCAATTTTTAAATTAATTTAAAATATATTTTATTTAACCCAATCTTCTGCAAATTTTTTTTATTATTATTATTTTTATTTTTTATTTTGAAGGTTGTAAAATACAACAGAACAAGATGGAAAAAAAAACAATTGAGACAGTGTAGTGAAATTGGTACAGAACTTCACAGCAGGTTACCGGGGTAACAGTAATAGGTTCCATAGTATATCTCATTATCTTCACAATAGTTTTTCTTTCAATCAGGTATAGCAAAATCAAAGGAAATACAGAACATTATAGAACTTATCAAAACAGAATATTGAACAGAGCTATACCATTAATCAGAACAAAGCAAAACAGTGATAAAAATGTTTGCCTTCAAAGAGATGGTAGAAGGCAATCCCCCTTATTTGCTATATTGCATATAGTCTACCTCGCAAGAGATGCGCAGATCTCTGGCTCCCACTTGCTAATGGGGGAGGAGGGAGGATGGATGTTTGATTCTCAGGCAGTGAACCCTGTAGACTCACAGCCGCTTACCAGGGAGGCAAGCTGGCTGCTTGGTTTCCCAGCGCCCTACGTTCCAACATAGGGTGGATCTCAAGAGGTGCTGATGGTTCTCGCCCTGGGGCGGCTGCAGCTTGCCGGGCCGCAGCCACTTACCGGGGCAGCCAGCTGCTTGCTTCCAAAAATATTATTTAAATTAATGTAAAATCAATATAATCATTGTAAAATATTAGTGAAGTCTTTACTTCAGACTTTCAGATTATGTCGTCCAAACCCAGCGTGTATTTTTTACATTTACAGCACACTTTCAGCATTTTCATTGGAAATACTTGATCTGTGGAGATACCACACGATTTAGAGTGGCAAAAAAAAAAAAAAATGGTTAGACGTACCCAAATTATTTCAGGAATATTGAAAACCTTTCTGTAACAGAATTGAGTATCAATTTTTATATTTAAATGGATTGAAATGGAGTGAAACTCCACATTTGGTTTCTCTGCGCTAGCTGATTTCAGCTGCTTAGGAGACACACGTGACTGGGTGCCTTGATCTACAGGAAAGAAACAGTGACGAGCACGTGTGAGCTTAGATGACACAGCACCTAAAATCACCCGGCGCCTCCAGCTCTTCTCGTAGGCGCCAGCGCAGGGATCTGCGCTACCAAGTTTGGGATTTTGGCGTCGCGCAGAGCAAGTTTATGCCTACCACCGGTGCAGCTGCGTGCACTTATTTTGCAAATGCTAATGCTGCCACCTCGTGGCCGTTTTCCGAGCGTCACATGGAGATGAGCATGTGAAAATCAGCCTTAGTTTATAAGCATTGGTGCTACCTGTCTTCTAGAGGATTCAGAAATTTCGACCTCCCGCTGGGAACCTTTTCCAGGCGGGGTGGGGGTGGGGGTAGGGTGGTGGGGTGGAGGCTTCCTCTGCTGGGGACCCCATGTGGCTCTGCACCCCGGAAGTGGCATTGCTGTTTTAGGATTGCTTTAGCCCTTCCTGGGAATAAAAAGCTTGAGCCGTCATTTTCCTGCTGCCCCAAGGTGCTTGGAGAACAACGTATCTTAGAAGCACCCTAACTGTCAGGAGATGACTTCTGTCCCCACAAAAGCTACCTTCCCACTCTCCCTTGATTTGATGGCATTGCAGCTTCTGAGGCTTCTGCTTGCTTTTGTTTCCTTGCCCCACTGAACTGTGACATCTGTGTGGCTGAGGACAGTGTCTTGCTCTTAGTCTATTTGATGTCTGGCACTGGGAGTTTCTGAGTAACCCTGGGGGAATCCCAACTATGGTCAGGACTGAGACCCACTTTTTGGCTCCTCCTCATTCCTGCCCTTTTAACCATTCTTGCTACTGAATCACTCTCCAAATCGGACTTAGTGCTCCAAACTTTGCCATCTGAAAATAGGAATGAAGCCTCCTCTCTGGATCCAGTATCAAAACAACCACCTCCTTGTATTTGCCAAACTGAACTTCAAGCATAAGTTGTCTATCGGCTGTCTCCATTTCCTCACCACCATTTACTTTGAAATCTACTCCAGGTTGGGTTCTGCCCCAGAGCTGATTACCCTACCTCAAACCCCATCCAGAAAGAAGCTTTTGCCTGCTAAGACCCTGCATCTCCTAGGTTTTTTCTCAGACTGTTCTACCTGACCTCCAGCTTCTTGGGAAGTGGGACTCAGCTGTCTTCTCACCTCATCTCCAGTCCTCAGGGCCTTGGAACATAGCTTGCTTGGACCCTTCTGTGTGGCACACGCCCACACACCCATGTCCACATTTGTCCTGCCTCTCCAGCTGGTGTGAGACAGGCACCTTGGATTTCATGTTCCAGAAGGAATTTGGATACTTCCCACCACCCATGCATACATCCTTGTCACCTCTGTAAGAACTGCTACAGACTGATAGGCTTGAAACAGTGCGGATTCATGTTCTCACAGTCCTGCTTGCCAGAAATCCAAAGTCAGTTCCACTGGGTTGAAATTGTGTTGTTGGCAGAGTGGCACTCCCTCTGGAGAATTTAGGAATTATGTTCATTATTTTCCCATTGCTGGCACACAACGCCGAACAGCCACAATTTAAAGGAAGAGAAGTTTAAGATAGCTAACAGTTCAGAGGATTCAGACCTTGGTCAGCTATTAACTTCATTGCAGAAGGGGATGGTGGAGCAAAAATGCTGTTAATGATAGCTGCTGGTGGGAAGTGGAGCAGGAAAACAGTGCTAGAAAGGAAGGTGGAGAGACCAGACAGAAGCCCCACTTGGATGCACCAAAATGTATGTTCCACCAACCCCTGGGAGTGGTGGTGGTAGATCTCAGTTGACACTCCACTCCATCTGCCACAGAGGTGAATTTGTTCCTGTCTTTTTCTGCTTTCTAGCATTTCTTGATATATTAATTTGTTGCTCTGAGAAACAGAGCCATAAGGAGCCATATCAGTATTCATCATCTATGTATGCAGAATTGGCTCATGCTCATAGGTGCAGAGAAGTCACTTGATGTGATGCCAGCCAGGTGCAGACCTTAGAGAGGTGGATTTAAGTTCCAGTCTGAGACCAGCAAGCCAGTGCTCCAGCCCCAGCAGTGGGAGAGGAGAAATTACCTCATCCTCAGCCTTTTTGCTCAATTCAGGTTGTCAGTTAATTGAATGAGGCTCAGTCTCAGTAGCGAATGCAATCTGCTGTACTTGGTTTATTGATTCAACTGTTGATCTTATCCAGAAACACCTTCATAGACACATTCAGAATAATATTTGGCAAAACATCTGGATACCCCATGACCTAGTCAAGTTGACAAATTAAATTAACCTTTGAACTTGGCCTATGGCTAGCTCACTCAGTCTTTAAGGTCAGTGTTTTTAATTATCTCTCTGCTCTCTCTTTGCATCACCTCTCTCTCTCTCTCTCTCTCTCTCTCTCTCTCTCTCTCTCTCTCTCTCTCTCTCTCTGTGTTTTGATTGTCCTCTGTCTTCATTTTACAAGGAGACAAGTAATTACACACAAGGCTTAGCTTGGTAATCCAGAGTAATTTCCCATTTTAAGATCTTCAACTTAATCACATCTGCAAAGACCATTTTTCCAAATAAAATAAAACTTAAGGTTTCTGGGGTTAGGATAAAAAGATGTTTTAGAAGGCCATTATTAAACCAATAGCGACTATTCACCAAGTTCCTTAAATCAGAAATTTGACATTTACCTTTGTTATAAGATTCTCCTCAATCTTGTTTAATCTATCCTGACGCCTGTATTTTCTACTTTCTAAAGAAATCTTCAAGCTCCATAGCAATTTCCACCTACTCTGCCACTAACCTAGCCAAAAACAATTTACTTATGTCAGTGGTACTAAAGCAGTATCTATATCTAGTCACTAGACAGAAGTGTTTTGTTCAGGCAGGACTGAAGTGTTTTGTTCATCATTGTATTTTAAGTCCCAGCGTAGTGTATAGTACAGATATGGTGCTCAATAAACACAGCTATGAATGTGTAGCTGGTGCATCTAGGGAAGAGCTGCAAGACTGGTAAAGGGGCCATTCAGTGATTTTTTTTTACCATAAATTTCATTAGTTTATTTCAACTATTCATATGGAAACTAGCAACTATCTCTTTGCCACATATTCTACTTAGGCTCATAGGATCTACCAATCAACAAATCCTGGAAAACTCCTTGTTCTCATGAAGTTTTACATCTTAGCAAACAAGGAGAGAGCCAACAAGCACAATGGATACATACGAAGGGAATTATATATACGAATAGGCACGTGCTGCATTGCAATGTTTCTGCCAGCAATTGCAGTGAGAGATGTCGGAGGCTTGGCTCAGCGTGATCACAGTGGAGGGGCTGAGAGGTGAACAGACTTAGAATGCATTCGGAAAATAGGACCAATAGGACTTCCTGACAGTTTGGATATGGAGAAAAAGATTGAGAGAGATACAGAGAGATAGAGACAAAGATAGAGCCAGGGGATGGAGAGAGGTGTCAAAGATATTGCTGAGGTTTTCGGTCTAAGCAACTGGCAGGCAGACTAAATGAAGAGTTTTATCTGAACTCCTACCCAAACATCTTAATTCCGTAAAGTCACTGGAACAGCACAACAGTCCTGAGCTTTTCAGACAGCTGCGTGGAGCTGTCATCCATCCTTCCCTGGAGAGTGTTTAATCCCTTCCCCAAACTTAGGCCCTGATCACTCCCTGCCTGCATCTGTGCGAAGGGACTTACTCCAGCTCTGCACTCAGGGCAGTGCGTGGTCGCAGCCTGCTTGCCACCCCTGCCTGCAGCTGCAGTCTGTCCTCCACCCTCCTCTGATGAGGGTTTTGGCAGCCTGGGGTGTCTTTCTGGCCCTCACCTCGGAGCCCACACCCAGGGCTCTGAGAGTCTGGCTTGATTGTTGCCCTGGCACAGTTGAGGTCATCAGCAGCCCCCTGCAGCTCTGTTGGCCCAAATGGCCTGATCAATCACCTAACAGTGCCTAGTTTACTCAACTTCTCACTGGATTTTTAATATCCTTGAGGGGCCTTTGGAATGGTCCACACAGCAGGTTTGGTGAAGAGGCCGTGCTGTGGAGATGCTGCAGCTGTCAGGCAATGACGCTCCTTTGCTCTGTGTCTGCATAGTTATTCGAGCATGTGTATCAGATGCCACAGGGCTTTGGGAAACGGTTTGGAGGTCAGGAGCAAGAACAGTTGTTTGTGTTAGTAGGGCTTTGTTTTGACCGAGTCCCTTCCCCACAGAAGCCTCTATAAAAGGGAGATGAAAAGGTCAGGCATCTCATGTTTCTTCCCCTGGCTGGCTGAGAAGGTCTGGGCACAGTGTCCAGCTGGGTGGGGGGTGCCCATGTGCATGAGCCACAGACCATTTGGAATGAATAGCTCTGGGGAAGGTGGGCATGAATGTAAATCTACTTTCCACTATTTGTTCTGGAATAATCTATGTTTATTTTAGTCACCAGCCTCCTTCCTAAGTGCAGTCACAAGCTCTCCCAAATTCCTCAGACACCCAAATAGCTACATATTCAGATAGCACGTGCTGTTGTTCGAATCCTGCCCCAGGGCCCCAGAGTCTGACAGGTGCATGCTGGGTAGCATGGCCCTTAGAAGGTGACAGGACTCAACCATGCTCAACAGCAGGAAGTAGGGCAGGATCTCAGTGGGAAGTGGAAGACGGCCTGAACAGGGCACATGTAAGAGGTCCCGAGGCAACGTTGTCTGAACAGCAAACTGCTTGTGTGGGAGAAGGGAGATTCTCTGGGCTCATCCCAGAGCATTGCCCTTGCTCTGCTTAGCCTCCCAATTTGCATGTCTTGTGAGTTCTGCTCTAATTACAGACTGGGATGGGGAGGTATGGCACAGAAGCCAAGTGCAAGGGACTGTCCCAGTTACTTTTCAGAAGCACTTGTGTGACCTGGTCCCAAGACCAAGCAGCTTTGGGGTGCTGACTCGGCACAGTTTTTTCTATTTGGGTAAATTGAGTTTTGGTACTGTGGAGCCAAATCAAAGTGCAAGAGAGTGTTTATCTTAGTTTTTTGAAAGTGGTTGTAGCAAAACCCACTAAGAAGCCTGTATTTTTCCATACATTGTTTAGCAGAGGTATCACTTCATTTACAGTACCCTGGATGGCCTCTGTGGGCAGCACTTTCTCCAACTATCACACAAGGACCAGGAAAGATGACCACACAGCCTGTCCTGCTGGGGACAAGGAAAGGTGGGGACCTAGCCTTCAGGGAGTCTGTCTCTGGGAAAGAGGCTTCTCTGGGCTCCTGTCCAGCAGAATCACATCGTTTTCCTGTGTGCACCTAAGGTCCTAGACTCTGGAATGCTGGGATGTGTTCTTTGATAGCCTCCATATGAGGGGATGTTGATTTGACATTTACTATGGGAAAAGCACCATTCTAAGGACTTTGCATGTATTAATTTAGATTTACAAATTCCTTGAATGCTAATAATAACAAGACCTGTGAAGGGCTGGGATATAGCTCAGTGGTAAAGCTCTTGTCTAGCATGCACAGATCCCTGGGTTCAGTCCCCAGTGCTGGTAAATAAAAAAGACCCAAAGAGCACAAAAGTGTGCATTGTGTTCCTTCATTTCTACTGTGAATTATAAGTGGTAAATAAACAACAACATAGGTCTGTATGTGTGAGACAGATTTGGAAACATAAGACTGTGAAGGATATTCTTTGGGCTATTTTGTTGAATTTGTTAACAGAGAATATAATTTAGAAACCATTGGACTATATTTTAATGGATTGCTTTATTGATCATGGATGTGGCTATTACGATGGACCATAATTGTGCTTTACTTCTACACACAGAGCCTTAGTCATTTTCCTCATGGCTGAGACACAATACCTGGCATCTACAATTTAAGTGATGAGAGGTCTATCTGGGCTTGCAGTTTCACAAGTTTTAGTCCATGATAGACAGGATTAAACACAGAAACGGTCCTGGAGAAGGGCTAGGAGGAGGAAAATTGCTCACATTCTGGGAACCGGAAGCAGAGAGAAGAGAGGACCGGAAGTGGGAGACATGTCCTTCCGGGTCATGCCCCCAGCAGCCTGTCTCTTCTGACCATACCCAACCTCCTAGCACCAAGCCAGTGATATCACTCTCATGATTCAGTCACCTTTCAAAACCCACCTGTGAGCACATGAGGCCTTTGGGAGATATTATTAATCTAAGCCAACAAGTCTGGAGAGAGACATACTGTTCCGCTCAGAGTCTCTCTGAAAACTGTCTCACTATAAGCAGAAAAGGAAGATGATTATCCTTATCCCCACACTAGCAGAATGGTGGAAACCCTACTGCTGAAGTTCTACAGCATGTACTTTAATTATTTTATTAAATATACACGGAGTAATAAATCCTTTTCATTTTCTAATATAATTGCGAGGGAACGTTAATCTATTTTATGCCAATGTAACAGCAGTACCACAGGTTCAATCATTTGTAGTGAACAGAAATACATTTGATTATAGTTCTGGGGGACAAGAAATCGAAGAACACAGCACTGGTATCTGGTGAGTGCTGCCTTCTTCCTTCTCTTCCTTTCCCTCCTCCTCCTCCTCCTCCATTGAGGTAGGCTTTTACTATGCAGTTTAGGCTGGCCTTAAACTCACTAGTAGCCCAGGCTGGCCTCAAACACGTGGCAGCCCTCCTGCCTTAGTCTCCTAAGCACTAGGATTACAGACATGCACTGCCTGGCTTGGTGAGGACCTTATTACTGCATTGTAATGTGGCAGAGGGCATCGGAAGGGTGAAAGAGCAGAGTTCTCCAGACCTACAGTTTCTGCTTCCTCATATTGTTGCATTGGGGATTAAGTTTATAATGCACAAGTTCTGGGGGACACACTCAAATCACAGCATGGATTTCTCATCATTCTACTCAGGTCTGACTCATTGTTTAAATATAATAGCTCTTTTTTAATCTATTCAGAGAAACTGAGGAGCTGGAAGATCAATATGGCCCAAGCAAGTCTCACAGTTGACCTTTTGTCCCCTGGCACTGATGTCATGGGCTTGATCAGATAGATCCTTTGCCTCTCTGGTTCTCAGTTATGTGTCTACACTTGGAAAACTTAAACCAGCCCTTTAAAAATTTCACTACAAGAGAATTTCAAGCAGGAATATCTTCAGGAGGTTGCTTTTACATAAGGAGGTTTGTAAATATAGCTATTGCCATGTCTGCCTGCCCCAACCCCTGCCCCAGCCCAGTTTGCCAGCTGATTTTAAGTCTTTTAGTTCCTGTAAGTGAGGATTGGCGGCAGAAAGGACAAGACAAGACATGATGTTGCTTTTGAGTGCAAAGACTGTAGGTTCTTGCAGAACAACATTTGTCAGAGTGGTGACAGTGAACATTCCTACCTTGTTGCTGATCATAGCGGGGGTTGGTGAGGGTGGGTGAGTGTATAGCAAGATTCAACACTAAGTATGAAAGCTGTAGGTTTTTCAAAGATTCTTTTTAGCAGAATGAAGAAGCTCCTTTATCTATTTCAATGACAGTTATTGTAGTGAATGAATGGAGAATCTTGCCAAAAGTTGGGCAGGCTTGATGAAGAAGAATCTATTATTTTTACCCTTTATTCTGTTCATATTGCAGATTGTATTGAGTGCCCTTTGAATGTTGAATTTGACTTTCATTTCTAGGATAGTTCTGAGATATTATCTACTTTTTTATGTTGCTGGCTTTTATTTACTAATATTTCAGACTTTTGTATAAATGATGGCAATCTACAAATTTCTTTTCATATAGCATCTGTCAGATTTTCATATAGGGGTTAGATTGCATTAGATTTTCTGGGTTTGTGCAAGATTGGTGTCATTTTTTCCTTAAATGTTTGATGGAACTCATTGAGAAAGTTAAGTAGATCTCTTGACTTTCTTTAGAAAGTCTATTGATAGAAAGACTATTTATTTTATTTTATTTTATTTTTTATCAGTACCAGGTATCGAACTCACAACCTCGTGCTTGCCAGGCAGGCACTTATGCCGCTGAGCTAAATCCCCAGCCCCAACAGAAATACTATTAATGGCAAATTAAATTTTATAAATAAATAGATACAAGGTAAATTTATTAAATTCAGTCAACTAGTTTAATCAATAAATACCTTTAGATTTTGTGTTTACTATTGTGCCTTAATAGATTGTATTTTTCAAGAATTTGTCAAATGTGTTCATATGAGTTTTTATTGATATATCCTTATTAACTTCTTAATAATGACTGAAAAAACTATACTGAGTTTCTCTTTAAAGCTATTAATGGCAATTTGTGTCTTCTATTTTCTTCCCTTAGGGCTGGGGATTTAGCTCAGTGGCATAAGCGCCTGCCTGGCAAGCGCTAGGTCATGAGTTCAATCCCCAGTACCAAAAAACAAAAAACCCCTTCATATTTTCTTCCCTTAATTGATCTTCCTTGAGATTTTAAATTGTACTAATATTTGAAACACTATGTTGTTTGTTTTCTGCTCTTATTGGCTGAATATTTAGCTGTTTTCAGTTACGCTAGAAATCTGCTTCTCAATTGTGTGAAGGTGTTGTGATTGCTAAGGATCAGGTCTAATGATAAACTACCATTTAAACTACCATTAAACAAAGTGCAGTATCATTTGTTTGTAACAGGTGGCCTCTAATCTTTCATGCTAGAATTCTATTTTACCAATTTTTCTAGCGTGAATTGGAGGGTTGGAAAGGTCAAGTGACTTGTCTGGGCTCACACAGTTACCAATGGCAGACCAGGACTTGGACCCTGTGATTGGCAAACCTGGTAGCTTTCCACTGCATGAAGATGTCTCTCTATAGGGCCTCCAGAGTTTTCAGTGGAGTTGATAGATTTGGTTTCTCTGGTCTCCAGGTTGTACTGAGCCTTCCAGGCTCACTCATGAGTTCCTTAAATGGAATTTCCTACTATATCCTCTGTCAGTACATGTACCTCTAAACTTAAATGTCTGCTAAGCAATTATGAATTAAACCTTGCCTGACTTATTAAGAGATTCTAGTGCAGTGTCGTGCCCCTCTTGGTCTTCACATGATCTAAGAGCATGACTTCCACCTTAAAGATAATAGAGTCAACTAGTAAATACTTATTAATATGTGAAGCAAAGAGTTATGTTTTTAATAACATAAATAGTTATCTAGTCCCAAAAAGCCCACCAGGCAGCTAGAAACAGCACATGTGGCACTGTGCTTGACACCTCATGTACCACCATGCTTTCCCATAAAAATCCCCATGAAATAAAGCTTACCTTTTTCCAAGTCCAAGTAATGAGAAGGGTACAGGTTCAAGTTCATGCCTCCTTTCTCCAGTGCCTAAATCTTTTTTCTATGCTTATTTGCCTCTTTACTACTTAAACTACAAGCAAAATATAATTAGAAATAAAAATCATACAAAAGTTGTTAATACATCAAATAGATCAATTACCAAATACCCTTGTTATGTCAAACTTTAGAGTTTAGAGATCAACATTAAAATTTGCTCTAAGTTTTCTGGTAGAAAGAAAAAACAAAAAAGTATGTGTGTGGGGAAAGAGAGAAAGCGAGAGAGAGAAAGAGGGCAGCAGAGAGAGAACACGTTATGTTCTTAAATGTTTAAATATAAATGTACTGTGGTAGATTTGATGAGGAATGCCTCACCAATTAAAAAGTCAGACTATGGGTCAGTAAAACATACATGAAATCACTTTTATTCAATTTCCAAATGTCTTAATAGTAGGTTATTTAAAGCATTGAATCAAATCATACTCTACTCCTACCCCTTTAATACCCTAAATGTCAATGTGCTGATGATCTCACCTGTTTGTAGGAAAATCTGTTGCTCAGAAAGCTCACATAATGTATAGTACGTATACAATACGGTAATCACCTACTTCTCTCCTGCTTTGAATGCTGCATGTTTGGTCTCCACATTGGGGTTATAAAATTCTTGCGAGTGGAAACCCCTGTGCTAATTTTCTTGAGTCCTTCCTAGGAACATGTTGGGCTCAGGCCCATTCAATGTTCCCTAAATTGTGGTAGACGGTCAAAAGTGCTTTGAGGCTACCAGAGGAGACTTCTAGAGTAAATAAGGGGAAAAATGAAGATGACACGGGCACCTGGTGTCACAGCCTGCTTGAGCAAGAGGGAAGCAGGTTGGGCAGTGCTGCCATCTGTGTGCAGGGCTTCTTACTAAGGCGCCAGCAAGCTCAGATGGAGAGATTACTGTGAATGCCAGTTGCCTTCGTCCACCCTGCATGGGACACTGGGCAGGGTCAGCAGGCATCAGTGATCTGCATGACTCCAGGTTGGGGTGTATACTCATGCAGATATTTGTTTTTTAAACAAGCAGACAGACTGTCTCCTGAGATTTGACCCAAACTGGAACTTGGAGGACAGTCAGCTGGACTCAGTTCAAACCAGACAAACAGAAACAATGCTAACAGCTGAGGGAGGAGCCTCAGAACCCAGGAGAAATGCTCACTCACCTTCGTCTGTGCTGTAGAAACTCTTATCAGGGGTACACGACCAGCCTGAGACAGCTTCTGGACCCTGGGTCCCTGAACTCTGCAGAGCTGTGAAGAGAGGATTTTTAAAAATAAGCACAAAGAATAGGGAAAATTTTATAAATGATAACATTAAGTGGATTTGCAGATATCTGAACAGATCACAGGTCACAAGTGGACATGACAGAAAGCATATTCACATTGAAGAAGGTTCTTATCCTATAGATACTTAGGTCAGCTCCTTGGCAAAATCCTGATGATGCCATTTCACTGTGAGTTTTGACCTTGACCAGAATGTCAGGCACATCCAGTTGTCTGGACTCAGGTGAATGTAAAAGAGAATGTGTCCTAAGATAAAAATAAAATAAAGGGGAAAGTTGGCAAAGATGTATTTGCCTGCTTTTGCTAAAGGGGGTCCAGTCAGTCTCCTGATGTCACTAAGGCTCTTGGGGCCTGGTGCCAAATCCCTGGGCATTATTCAGTCCTCTCTTGGGTAGGGGTGACATGAGCTGGGTGGATACACTGTGGTTAGGCTGATTCTGTGGCTTCTCTGCCTCTGTCTGGTTATCTTTCTTTCTCCATCTCTGTCTCTCTTGTATACACACATTTATTTGTATGAGGGAGAGCACACGGGAGCAGGGAACGTGGTTTAAGTTTCAGTGCCTTCAGTGAGAGTTTCTTTGTTAGCAAAAAGCAAACAAAACAATCTGGATACAGGGTCAGCATGCTCTGGAATGCAGAATTGTTCATGGCCACTGAAACAGCTGCCTGATGTTGGGTTTGCACGATGTTTCAGCAAACCAAAACAATGAGGACATTTACCATTAACTCTAGGCTCGAGCCATAAAATCAGAAGAGAGAGGATCAGGGTCACTAAGTCTGATCCAGAGGGCCCAGGACAAATAGCTCTGTTCAGGGCAAAATTGCTACTTAGAACAAGTCATACAAATTTGTTAAACACCTGACATTTTGCCAAGACCTCTGTGGCTGCAAAGATGAAAAGAACCAAGGCTCTTCAGGACCAGGATGAGGTCTAATAATGGTGATGGGATTCTTGTCAAACTATTTTTATTTTCAACAGGGCCCCATGTGATTAGAGGAGAGGGGAGCCAAGAGCTTTTTCAAGGAGAGGTGGCATTTGACTGGAACCTTGAATGAGGAGTAGAAGTTTGGAGGACTGTAAACTAGGGATGCTGGGGTACAGTGGGGTGCATGCTAGACAGAAGGAGTAAGAGCAAGGTGTGAGGAGCAGGGATATCCTAGAAAGCGGTAGGCACAGTTTAGTATTGTCAAGCTTGAGGTGAGGAGTACCAGGGGATGGGGAAAAGGGAAGCCAGCTGAAGGTCTTGTGCACACATCAGACTCAGTACTTACTGAGTTTTTTTTCCTGAGGAAAAAGTGCCAAGGGATTTTGAGTAGAAAGACTGGCATGGTCATGTTTTATTCTTAGAAAGATCAGCCTCAGGAGTACAGGTGGCTGAGAAAGTGACTAGGGAGGCCGAAATTGTTCTATGTAGAGGGAGAGGGAAAGCTTTCAGGGACACTGAGGCATTTTTAAGTCCAGGTGATTTGTCAGAGATCTGCAGGGGCAGCCGTGGGGATTGTGAGGGCAAAGACAGGAGAGCAGTAGTGAGATGGTAGTCAGTTCAACCCTGCGCAAATCTGGAGCTGGGGAACGGCTCTGGGCCCAGTGCCTCACCCCTGCTTCTGAGAGTCAGTTTTCATGCTAGACAGTGGCTTCACCACACACCTGGGGTAGCAGAGGCTGAACAGCCATGTTGCAATAGCTCTGAGGGGTACGCCTTGAATCTGCTTTTCTGCAGGGCTAGGAGCTGGGTAATGGGTTTAAATGAATGTGTAAATTGAATGGAATCAGGCAGGAGTGGGAGTGGGAGGTATAAGAGTGGGAGGTATCGCAGGGAAAAAAAGTCACGTGGGCACATGCCTTCCCAGGGGATAAGGACCCACCAGAAGAAAGAAGATATAGTACAGTATACGGAAAGCTGGGAGGTGGGATACGCCATGAAATAAAAATAAAGTGGGGATGGTAGTTTGCACTTTTCCACAGGTGGTCAAGGAAGGACTTGTGAGGAGGGCAGACTTGGCAATACGCGGAACAGAAAATCATTCCAAGAAGCATGTGGGGAGATGTTGCCAGATCTCAGGCTGGGCCTATGCTTGGCATGTGGGCAGCGGCAGGAAGGCTGGAATGGCTGCGGGCAGTCGCTGGGGTGGGGAGTGGGGTGGGTACATCCTGTAGGGATGAGGAGACTTCGTCTTCACTCGGAGTGAGATGGGAAGTCCTGCTTACTGTCCCTCATTTCCCACTCCGGGCACTGCTCTCCTTTGCTATTCCAGCTGGTGGTGGGACATTTATGAATGAGACAACTGGCCTGGATGCATGTAAAAGTCAGTGGATGTCACTGGCTGGGGATGTAGCTCAGTGGTAAAATGCTTACCTCACATGTGTAAGGCCCTGGGTTCTATCCCCAGCACTGCCAAAAATAAAATCCCAAGCAAACAAAAAAATCTAAAAATAAATAAAAATAATGTCATTGACATAAAAGGTCTTTATGGAAAGGGTGTAAAGAGTTATAATAATTAAACAGTGCTTGAATTCTTAGAGATTAGAATATGGAGGAACTTTAGGTAGTATTATAGAAGTATTCTTTTTTCCCTTTGTACTAGGAATTAAGCTCCAGGCCTCCACACTGAGCTACATCCCCAGCCCTTTTAATATTTATTTTATTTTGAAACAGGGTCTCACTAAGTCACTAAATTTCTCAGAATAGTCCTGAGCTTGTGATCCTCATGTCTTATTTTTATGGAGGCTGAGATTGTAGCCTTTGTTACCATGCCTGGCTATGGAATTATTCTTAATTTGTTGGGGGTGATAATGGTATTGAGGTATTATATGGTTAACATCCTTATTCTGCGAAGACAGATACTAGAATATTTAGGGGTGAAATATAATATCACACAGACATGAAAATGTAGGTAGAAAAAGCAAAATGCCAAAATATGAATGACTTTTGAGTCTAAGTGGTGGGTGTAGACATGTTTCTTTAACTAGTCTACCAAATTTCATTTTCAGAACATTTTCATATTAAAAAGCTGGGGAAACCATCCATGGTGTGGTTTGCTCCTTTGGGGTCCACTTTTGATTGCTGTTATTTTATTCTCTCGAGATTCTGCCTGGCACCCAGGGCAGGCTGTGGATTACTCTGGATCAGATGTGCTTGCCTCAGCACACTCCAAGGAGACTCCCAGTGCAGGGACTTGCTGGGGTGCCAGTGTGGGGGGCATTCCAAGCTGGTGGGACCCAGCAGGACTGGTTGGTGAGTGTAAGCATAGATGAAAGGTTATAATTTTAAAAGACACCTCTAGGGCAAGGGGAAGACAAAGAAAAGACATGCAGCTTTGGAGACACTAACTTCTTTCCAGAGCTCATGCTTTTCCCTGATGTTGAGATTCTAAATTATTCCACTGTTTACCTGCTGCGTGACTTGACAAAAGGGTAATGTGATTTAGAAACTCAGCGGTCATCCAGAAAGTCTATTTTCAGCCAGATGGTTACCAGGCAATGGCAGGGGATTGGGCTCTGGTGGATCAAGTCCCAAATTTAATCCAGGAGGCCAGGTGTCTGCAAATGTGAGAAAAGTCCAGCATCTTACTTGTGAACTGCATCAATTCCATGCAGTATTTTCCATGTGGAAGCAAGAACAAAAGCATCTAAAAAGCTGGGATTAGCATCTTTGCATCTCCTAATGAATACTTCAGCATATGGGGAGGATTTGCATAGACACAACCCCTCTCTGCCAGCTACCCAAGACAGAAAAATAAAATATCTGGAAAATGCCTTGGATTTCAGGGAAAAGATGAATATAGATAGTAACATATAAAGGATTCCCTAGAGATACAGTTGTTTGCAGGCTTTTATTGTTTAAAAAAAAAGTGTTTTGCTTTCCTGCAGGAATAGCAATAAAAGATAAAAATCATTGAGACAAATGGAAGAAGCAGGAAATTGGTGTTTATTTGCTAATCTGTATATTTTTGGGTCAGTAATAATAATAGCAACGCGATGACCACTAACATTTACTGAGGGCTTACTGTGTTCCAGGCATAGGAAGCACTTTATACCTTTAACTAATTTGACCCTCATGGCAACCCGTGGAAGATGCTGTCATTATTATTGTCCTCCTTGATTGGGGAGTTGGGGTCCAGGAAAGATAAATGACTTGGGTAAGGTCATGTAGCCAGTAATTAACAGAGATGGCATCCAAGATAAGCCAAACCAAATGCTACCCTATTTTTTCTAGAGCTATGTTTTGATTCTCTCCTCTTGAAGAATTAGAGTGAGTTGCAAATGCTGGACCCACACATTCCTAGAGAGGAAGATCACTAAGGAGCTTTGTCAGAGGAGTGGTCCCCACCTATGACTCCGACCTTGGATGCTAGCGATGCTGTCATTACTCAGAGCAGCTTGCCACGTACCAAGCTTTTTGTTGCTTACTTCACATGTTCCATTTCAGTATTTAAAACAATTTTTATGTCTTAGCCTAGAAAATTCATTCTGTTAATCAGGACTATACTACTTATATATCTGCAATAAGAGTTGCAGAAAATAGTATTTGTGTTTACCATGTACTTTGATAATTCCTATTTTATTTTAATAAAATAGGAAAAAAATTTCTGTTATGAAACATTAATGGAATTTATGTCCTCTAAATGATTTGTGAGCTACAATTTAGGAAAACATCTCTTGATCTCATTCCGGTGGTCTCAATAATGTTATTACATCAATATCTTTAAATACCCATTTTACAGATAAGAAAACTTAAGTTAATTTGCTCAGAATTATGAGGAGGAACTACAGCTTATTACTTGTACTTTTCATTGGATTCATTTTCCAAAGCAGTTATTTTAAAAAAAACAGCTTCCCAAATTTATTTATTTATTTATTTTTGTCTTTTTGAGACAGTTGCACTATGCAGTTCAGGCTGGCACTGAACTCACTTTTAAAATGAGCCTTTCTCTCATTCCCCCTCTTCAGGAAATGGAGACACAGAGCTGAACCTTTGGAAGTATGTCTGGAAAGCTTAATTGGGAATTCATAAATTACATCTTTAGTCCCACTCACTGAACTTAGCATATGATCAGTGATTGACTGGTTGATTTTTGTGTTGGTAGGGATTGAACCTGAGGCTTTATACATGCTAAGCAAGTACTTTACTACTAAACCATATACCTGGGCTCTATATGCCTCCATTATTAGTCAACAATAAACAATAAGAATATTAGCAGCACACTGAATTTGTTACCACTAGTGTAAATTATTAATATTTTTATATCATCTCACAGTGTTGCAGATATTCCAAAATATAATCTGTATTCATTGCTACGTACATTAAATTATGCTAGTTATCATATTCACCATTACATCTGGATATATAGCGCATGTTAAAAAAGCACATATATTAGAATGCCACAAAACTTCTGGAATATTTGGATTGATACAGTGATTATAGCTCAGTATTTTTTATTCATTCAAATGCATTACTGTTTGGAAAACAGTAACGGTAAAGGGATCCTGGCAAATGATACAGACGGTTCTCAGAAGAGAATGTACCAATGGCCAACACGTATGTGCAAAACGCTCAGCATTACTAATCATCAGAGAAATAAAAATAAAAATCACGAAGAATTATTATCTCACTCCAATTAGAACGGCCATTGCCAGAGGACAAAACCATAGCGAATACCAGTGAGGACTGGAGGAAGGGAAACTGGGCTGTAGTGGAGGTGCAGGTGAACAGAGCCATTATGGAAAACTGCATGGAGATTCCTCCAAAGCCTAGAGTAGAACTATCATAGGCCTTAGCAACCTCATTACTGAGTGTATACTCAAAGTCAGTGAAATGTGTATTTTGTACTTACATATTTGTTACAGTACCCTTCACAATAGCCAAGATATAGTCAACCTAGGTGTCCACAGTGAATGTGTGGATAAAGGAAACATGGTATAACTTGAATACACAATAGAATACTATTTAGCCATAAAAGGAACAAAACTCTGTCATATGTAGCAACATGGACAGAAGTGGAGGACATTATGTTAAGTGGAATAAGTCAGGCACGAAAAGACTAATATTGCTTGTTCTCTTATATCCAGAAGCCCAAAATTGATCTCATATAAACAGAGAATAGAATACAGTACTGGTTATTAAAGCCTGGTAAGGATCTGGGGGAAGAAAGAATGGAGGCAAGATGGTTAATGGGTACAGGGGTGCAGTTGGCTAGGATGAATAACCTCTCATGTTCTGTAGCAGAATAATTGAGTACAATTAATTAAACATGCCAAAAATAGCTAATTTAGAAGATCTCAAATGTTCCCAGCACAAAGAAATGACAGATGTCTGAGGTGGTAGATTTTTCAGTTTCCTTAATCTGATCAGTGCACATTGTGTGTATTGAAATGTGGCATTGTACTCCTAAGTACGTGTACTGATTGTGTGTCAAAAATAAAACATACTTAAAAAAAAGTAAAGGAGGCCCAGGATACCCCAGACTACCCACGTGGGCCATTCCACCAGAACCAATGGAAGCTTTAGCAAGAGGAGGGGAAGGATTTGAGCAAAGCTTATGGTTCCCCATGGACACTGTAGAGATGGGTCACTGTTTTCACTACCCAGCATCAGCACCAGTCATTACAGGCAGTCTGCAGAAAGGGGATTTGGGACATTTTGTTTCTAGGAAATGTGGAAACTGAGTTCTTTGGTCCTTTAAATCTTTCTGTTGCCTCTGCCCTCACTTGTACCACAGTGTCATTTCTAATTTTTCTTCCATTGAAAAGCTGCTTCTGCTGCTTGTATTTGACACATAAATTCATATGAGCATCGTAGAATGAATTATGACTTTCTTTTAGTGAATTTAAGCTGAGAAATTCAACTTTGCTTATGGGATGCTCATTATTCACATTTTCAACAAGAACCCCAAGTGACTGATTTTCTTTGCAAGAGAATGAGAGAGCCCGTTTTGGGGTTAAGTCCTGGCATCCATCTTCCTGAGTTATCATGTTCCTGCACAGAAATGAAAGGCCTGGGAAGTGACCAGTGGTTTAAATTATTTCTAGGCTTGCATTGCAAAGTACTGTGAACACTAAATAATAAACAACAGACCTACACCCTTCCCAAAGTCCCTGCTTTGATGGAGGTTTGTTATGGTTTTCATTTAGTCCTGTGTTAAATTTAGCTACATTGTCCTGTACATTTACAGAAAAGCAGGTTATTGTATCTTCTTTGGTTTGCAATGTTTGACAGAGCTGAATTATTTTAATCTTGGGATCATCAAGCTCTACAAACTTTAATTTGCCTCTGAAATTCTTTTCAGATGCTCTAAAATCCATGATGTTATCAGAAATGTCTTTCTTAAGAGCAAACTGAGTAACTTTGTCTCTTACTTTCAACCCCCTATTCTTGTCAATGGAGGACGGGGTCCCACATGCTTGGGATGGGATCCAGGGTTTCATGGTTGAGGACTTGCTTCCCACTCACCCTCATGGATGCCCATTTCCCCACACCTATATAGCACTCACAAAGAATATGGTGAATGTTTCACTCAAAACATTCTTACAGTAAGAGACACATCATTATTCCCTCTTTAAAATACTTTGCATTGCTTCACACATACTTGCCCATCACTTCTGCCACTTTCTGAAGCAGTTCTGGAGGTCCTTTTTCATGAATATGTTTAGTTGTGCTGTAATGGCTGCCTTGATATCCTGGATTGATTCAAAACTTTTAGTTTTTTGGTCACATTGACTTTGGGGAAGAGTCAGGAGTCCCAGGACACCAGATTTGGTGAGCAAGGTGGATGACGACACTTCATAATGCTTTTATGAGTTTGCCCTGTTATTGAATGGCATTCAGCCACAGCATTCACCTTATTTTTTATCACACCTCATAAAGGGAACTTCCAGAACTGCTTCAGGAAGTGGCAGGAACAGTAGGTATGTTCAACACAAGAGGGAGTATGGTAGACGGGTGCTTCATAGCAATGTGTCTTTTTTTTTTTGTACCGACGATCGAACTCATGACCTCATACTTGCCAGGCAGGCACTTGTGCCACTGAGCTAAATCCCCGGCCTACCAATGTGTCTTTTATTGCAATAAGGTTCTGAAAATTAAATCTGCATGGTATTGCTTTATCACACTGCATAATTATTTTAACCTTTTGAAAGTCTTTGCATTTTACTGCATATATTCAGACCTCTTCAACTCTCATGACTGTTCACCGGCCACTCATTGTTTCTTCTTGCATTCTTTCCTTGAGAACTCCTGTTGGCCCTTTGAAACCCCTCTGGGGCATAATCTTTTTGCTGAAGACTTCTCTTCCGTGGACTTACATTCATTGCCCTCTGGCCAACAGAGTTAGGAGAAATGGCCTGTGTTTTGTTCACTGAGGAATGCATTAACGTGACTTGTTTACAGTCACTAAATAGATAGAATTTACTGTCATGGACAGAGCACATCCGATGTTGGAAGGCCACTGCAGTCATACTAACCTGACTTAACGCTGCCTTGGGTGGATGGACGAGGGAAACGCGAGCATCACATGTCATGCCGACCGCTTCCTGCGCTGTTCATTAGCTCCTTAGCCTGCCTTTGTCTGCAGCCGTGCCGTGAGCCTGCTGTACTCGCGACCCATCAGCCCCATCGGCCCCTTCCTTTAGGTGTGCCTAGAAATACCGCGTTCTAACAGGCGGGCTCCTTGAGCTCGTTGCTGGCCTCACGGCACCCCGGTCAGGCACTCCGGCTCCTGCACATACTGGAAGGCAAGATCAGGACCCTAGAGGGCAAACACTTCCCTTCTGCACCCTTTGGAAAGATACACCAGAGCTCAGTCCGCAAGGCAGCTCTCTTCCCATGCAAAGTCCAGGTCCATCCGGGGACCTTTCAACTGGCTCCCCCCGCCCGCTTCCGGTTTCATCCTACCGATCTGTACTCCCGTTCCTTCCAATAGGTTCCCAAAATAAACGGTCTCATCTCAGGCTCCCTTTCTGAGAAGAACCCAGACAAAGATAGCTAATTTAAATCAGCTTCAATCAGTTAAAATTTTCTTAAATTTACAGCTGTTTGGAAACTATCTGCTAGTCTTAGAAAGTAAACATCAAATAAAGATGGTCTGAAAAACAAGAAAAGAGGCTAGCATCCCTCATATTGTATGTAGATGTGTTCCAAAGTATGAATTGCTTTGTGAATTAGTCGTTTTTTCTTCAGACAGGAGACGAGCTCAAATAAGTGCTTAGTTTTGTAAAACCACAACTTCCTAATTCTGCAGCTGTGTCTCGATTGGTAACTGAATTGATCGCTGCTTTACGGATGATGAGGCGCTAGATGGAGTCTTTTTCTTGGAGCAAGCACCAAGCTCCCCAAAGACACATGTCCTTTCCAGAGGGGGCCAGGATGTGGAGCTTGTGTGTGACACTCTGCTTACACCAGCAGACTGCATAGCCTGCTCCACTGTGTACCTGTGTGCATGCATGCTCCAAGCCTGTGTGCATGTCTTTCTCTACAAGTACAGTATATACATTCAAAAGCAATTATTTTAAACAGCAAAATCCTTGGACTACAACTACAAAAGAACATTTTTTGGTGGTAGAAAGTGCTGGGCAGTAAAGCTGGCATCTGAAACCCTGTGCATTACCTTGTGCTGTGTCCGTTACAGCTAAAAGAGAGTCAAAGTTTCTCAGGATCTGCAGACACAGATGGCTTCTAACAGAGGCAGGACCAGAATCCAGGCCTTGGGAACCCCTTCTTATGGTCCTTCAAGTCACCATATTGCCTTCCCTTGACTCTGCTGTTAAAGGTCAGAGGTCAGCATGCGTTTTATGTAAAGGGCTGGTTACAAAAATATTTGGGCTTTGCAGGCATGTGGTCTGTAACTACTCGTCTCTGCCACTGGCTGAAAGAGGCCATGTGGATATTAAATGAATACTCAAGGCTTTGGTCCATTAAAGGCTTATTCACATATGCAGGCATAGCCCTCTTTGACCTCTGGGCTACAGTTTGCCGATCCCGGTCTCATGCACTAATATTGCGGCCATTTCTGCTCGGTACTCACAGAAAGCCCCTGGGTCATAGAGAGTTAAAGTCACCACCCAGAGCAGTGGTGAGATGGGTTGCATCACAGTCCTCACATGATTGGGCTTCCTTCCAGGCCTGTGTGTGCTCAGACTCTTGAGCCAGCGGCCAGGAGAGTGGGCCTGGTGCTCACAGCGCTTGGTTTCCAGAAGGAATTGCAAATTCCCTTCCTGTGCAGATAAAGAAACAATTGTACCAGGGGAGAACTTACTGGAAAGTCATCTACGGTCATCAGGAAGGAAGAAAATTTCACTCCTCAATCACAGTCTTCAGCGTCTGGCCAGGAGTCAGTGCTGAGGCCCTGAAGCAACATGTCTAGAATGCATACAGGATGTTGGCAGGCCTCAGGGACCTACACTCAGAGGACCTCATGTTGGGTTTGAGCTATTTCTGTGGCCTGCTCAGAGCTGCCTGTGGCTGTTCCAGTCCTCTTATCCTTCTCAAGGTCAAACATATTTTTCCCATCTGATTTTACTCTCAATTGTTAGCTGTCATTGCAAAGTCATCGTTTCTTGAACCAAAATCATCAACAGATGAAGATTATTTTCTCTCAATTTCATCTTCCCCAAAACTAGACTTTTGAGTCCTGGCCTGAGACCCTAGAAAACAAGCATCTTTTCCATAGAATGTTAACCTAAGGAGTTGGGTGAAGCCCTGCAATTACATCAATAGACTAGATAATTGCCCTGGTGCTTGTGTAGGATGTTTGTACACAGGCGTGTGTATTTCAGCTTAGCCTTTCAGTCTGTGTGCCTCCATTTGAGTATTGTCTTCAGCAATATTGTCTATGGAGAAATGATCAAGTATTCTTTTTGGTGACATATACGAGTGAATAGTCTCTGACCACCACTCAAATCTTTTTCTCTCCATTTCCTCTTTCTCATTTTTTACCATATGAGCTCACATCATGATGTGTTTCAAAGTTCAGAGAGACAAGGGCTTTCCCAGGCTGGACAGTCTTGGTGATCTCAAAAACATACACATGATTGCCCGACTTGATGATCAACCATCCCATCAGTCTCATTACCGGACACAAGTTTCTAATAAATGTCTAAGTCCTTGGAGTGATTTGGAGGAAAAATTCACATGCCATTATTCTCTTCTCCAAGTAGCACCCTGGCCCAGGGGAGAGGGACACTGGTATTTGTATGAGGCAGAAAACATGAGGAGGAAGGAAAGAAGGAATATTTGATTATTTCTTCAGAGCAACCAGTTAGTTCCTTCTGCACCTGGCTGTGGTCCCTGCTGCTGTGGCAAGAATATCAATGGCTCCTGTATTCCTTTGTTTGTGGCTGGGAAGCAATTGCCTGTTGCTCTGGGCTGTCTGGCTCTCAGGCTGCTACAGGGCAGAAAATGGGGCAAAAACAAAAGGGACATTTTAGCCAAAACACTTTAAAGTCAGGTTAGCTCTCCCTCGAAGGCGCACTTTGGAGTTTCCACCTATCCCTTTTTGTTTCTTAACAAACTTTGGGTTCCTCTGTAGCTGTGCTCTCTCCCCTGAACAGGGGCTTCTCCTTAGGGGTACAGGTTCTACTATTCTGCTCACACTAATGCTTTTTTTGTTATTTTTAAAAGGCCTACTTTGTGTTAATGAAATTTGTATCTTCTTCAGGAACACTAGTGCCAAGAAATGATTAACGAATACTTAAAGGAAAAACAAAACAAAACCAAACAAAACAGACAAAAGCCCAGCTCACAAAACAGAAAACAGCGGCTAAAAATTGTTGGTTTGGAGTTTGAAATGGTCCACTACCACAAGGTGGCGCTGTGAAAACACCTCATTTTAAAATCCTGAAAAAAGGGAAAGGTTGTAAATAAAGCACAAAATTAAACACTCTTTCGCACAGAAAATTCTTTGTATCAGAAGAGTACAGCGTGTGTATGTATGTGTGTGTGGTGGTTATTTGTGTGTCTCTGTGTGTGTCTCCACGTGTGTGCTGTCGATATAAGAATTTAAAAAAGTAAACGTTATGGGGAATGGTGATAGAATTTAGTTTTGAGAAGAAGCTCGTGATCGATACTTGTGTAATTCCAACAAGCATTTTAACATTTGTTAAAAATTTATATTGAATTTTAAGTGTATTTACTCCTAACCAGGCATCTTTCCTGGCATCTTCTGGGGTGCAACACTGTAGAGTTTAGAATGACAGGTTACATTTACTGTTTCTCAATCCACTTTTATTCCACACATAGAGCTTGCACACACAAGGGGCATTTATTTGAAAACAATTAGTGCTCCATTAGGGGAAACATGAAGCCCGCAGGTCACAGATGTTCTTGACTGTTTTAGGAACCTGGTGAGGAGAAAGTTGGTAAGTTAATACTCTGCAGAAAAGGATTCTTTCCTTTAAAACATGATGTCTATTGTGCGACTCCTTAATGTAGGTACCATTGTTATTTAAAGCGACCATTTTCATGTTTGTGCGTTCAGTATGTGAAGAGGATATCCATTTACTAGCAAAGAGATGAAAAGCAGGTATTTCACAAGTTTGTACATTGAAATGGGTGTTGATATAATGGCTCAGATAATCTTGCTCTTGAAGAAAGGCCAAAAGTGGAAAGCGATCCAGTGTAAAAGAATTCGAAATGTCCAAAGCTTTATGTGAATGCTCATTTATCCCACCTCCGGAGCAACTCTGCATCAGATGATGTTAGCATCTCTACGCTCAAAGGGAGGTTCCAAGACAGTAAGTAACCTACCACCTGCTAGGAGGCCCCGTATGACAGCTTGAGGAGTAAGCCTGGAAATTATTCCAGGGAGAGAAATGCAGGGATGTGAAAGAGAAAAAGTTTAGGTTGTTAAGTAGTTTATAAAATGTGTATCTCTTCGAAAAAATAAATAAAGAGATATGATCTAGTCTAATGCTTCCACAATCAGATGTTGGTCTTTTCTATCTATCTAATATATGTATACTGACCTATATACACATGTACATATATCCATACATATACACATACAAACATGTAAATACGATACACATATACAAACGTATACATCTGTATGTGTATATATAAAATTGGAAGTTGAACCCAGGGCCTTATGTACCTTACCTGCTAAACCACTGGGTTTTGCCTTCACTCATATATTTATCTTTTACTTCTCTTACATAATTTTCATCAACTTCAGTTTTGACATAGCTATAATATTACCCATCATTCACAGAGCAGGGGCCCGGGAAAACTACCGGATTTTCCTCATACATGGGGAAAGTAGTACAAGTTACTCATGAACGTTGCAGCTGTGATAGTTTCCGAATGATTCATACTACAGAGGCATTGAACTAGCTGCAAATGCAATTCAGGATACAGGTATCAATCAGTTCCTGCTTGGGAAAAGTTCTGCTAATGAAAATATGTAATTCCAAGGAGTGTGCCTGGTCTGCATTATGTGATTAATATGACAGCAGAATCTGAGGCTACAGAAATATAGACAATTTTGTATTATTTTGAAGTGTCCAAAGGAGCCACATACTTATCATTAGACTTTTGATTGAATCATATTCAGAACAGTGATGCCCTTGCAATGGTGTCTTGTGTGCAGTAAGAAAGTGATGTGGAAGGGAAAACTGTGCAAAGGATGAGGGTATATATGGTGTGATCACAGAATGGAGTGAATATTTAAATTAAAAGATAAAAACTTATTACAGTAAGAGACATACTGCCATTAGTCCCCCTCAAAATTTTCCCCTTCACTTTGAAAACTTCTTCCATGTTTATTCATGGCCATCTAGATGTCCTGAACTGATTCAAAACATTTACGGCAATTTCTGTCAAACAAAAACATTGTGTCCTCATCTACCTTATTCACAGATCTGGCACTGTGTGACATCTGGCTCTCCCCCAAAGTGAAACTGACCACAGAAAGTAAATATTTTGAACTGATTCAGGACAAAGAAAGAGGAGTCCAGAACTGATTGAGAAGGTGGCAAAAACAATAGGGTACCTGTGTTGGAAGCAAGGGTCAGTATTTTGAGAGGGATTAAGGACAAGGTGTATTTTATTATAACAGATTTTTAAAAGTTTAAACATTCATTGTATTTTATGATCACACTGTGTATGTGGAGTGGGTGGGCTTTGTGGTCTACTATCTTACATTGGAACTAGTGGGCTATTTCTGATACATACAGTTCTTTTGTATATGCATAATGCTTGATTTTAATGCCATGTCTCATGGTACATCAGGGATGTAAGTGCTTGGGACAATTTGTCATGTTATACTTGAATTATCCAGGCACCTTGATGATTTTAAAAATTAGGAAACTATCCCATGTCCTATGGCTGTCAGAAATAAAGGGGACACAATATTTGAGAAAAGATTTATTACAAGTTCCAGAGAGAAGCATTACAACAAAACTGAATTTCTGATTTGATACAAAATGCAAAGAATCTGATTCTTTGCTGACAAAACTTGAATCAGCTGGAGTTTAATACAGAAGTTAGAGCAACTGAGAAGCCTTTTGACACACGCAGGAGACCTAGGGTTTACATAGAAATTTCCAATTGTGTCTTCTAATGGTTCTGAAATACCAGCAGGGATGTCATTGATTTATTTGTTCTCATTCATTTATGCATTCATGTCAGTTCTGAAGTGGTCTTAACTACTGACTGTAGAAAAGTGAACTGAAGACTTGGGTCAGCTACCTGTGGCAAGACTTCTTCGCTTTCAGTGATAAACTTGAGCTGTTTATATCCTAGCCTGTTGGTTGTGTTTTCAGTATCCTTGGTGTTGAAAAAGTGCCACCTGTCTGGGAAGCAGCACCCCTGTCAGTTTCTTGTTTTGCTAATGATTTGCTGCAGTTGAGACACTGGTTAACTTGGTCTAGTTCCCAGCTCCTGGAGGCCACAGGAAGCAGACAGGTACCTGCTTGACTTCCCGAGGCTTTAGACATTCTTTGGCATGGGTGGAGCAGCACATGTTCACTGTACTTCCTGTGTCAGTCCATATCCTGCTGTCAGGCCCTTCCTCGGTGGGACTTGGGGGAGAATTTTCTTAATCTAGGCATAGAGTCAAACACATTCTTTTAGAAATGTTAGAAAACTCAGTTTAAGAAATATTAAAAGGTCTCATAAAAGAGGTTTGCAGAGTTGGCTAAGCAGTGAGCTTGCTAATGAGACCAAAGAGTCATATCTTATCTTGCCATTTAATCAATTCCTAAATTATTTCAATATGGAATATCTTTTCCTTTCCTTTTTTTTTTTCAGATTTTCCCTAGGCAATAGAAGGTTGCCAGAATTTCTCAGTCTTTGAGACTCTTGTGGATTATGACTTTTGCATTTCTTTCTATGAGATTCAGTCCTTCTCTGATACAGAGAAGTAACAGAAGAAATTGAGCAGTTTAGCAAAACTTATCAATGTAGAAAAGCTGTCAACTGAGATTTTGTTGCTTTGAGTCCAGTGCCTCATTTTAACCGACTATGTATTAAAGCAAGAACTTGGGATTGTGGTTCCATGTTTGAAATTCAACTGCCTTCCAAACCAACTACTAGGGAGAGAAAGCCAAAGTGCACAATAATTACTAATTTTATTTACCCAAAACTTTTCATTCCAAAAAGAAAATGAGGTGGTTTGCACCAAGAGCACATAAATAAGATCGGGGTAAAATATAAAACTGAACCAGGAGATATATATCAGTATAAAAGGTTGACATGAACTTAACCCAGGTGAGTTATAAAAGTTCACATAATTATCACAGTTCAGCCTCATACTAGAAAAAGTCAAATTGAATCCAAGTGTAAAAATGACCATAAGAGAAAAAGCAAGGAATGTGCAGGTTTTCTGTTGATAAAAATATCTCTGAATGCTGAGAATTTTTAATAATCCTTAAATCTTTCATTTCATCACACACTAGATAGTAAAAAAGTTTAATAGATTTACATTTGTCTGTGTAGCAAGTCACCATTTATTGTTTGAAAACAAGGACTGAGACAGGTAGATTTTGCCGGACAAAGAAGATCAAGTTGGAAGTTTAGTTCTCCAAAACAGAGATGTAGGTGAGTAAACCAAGAACCTTGGAACCTGGGCAGGGAGATAAAAGGATGGCGCTCAGGAGTTGCACCAGCAAATGGGATCCACACTGCAGTTTGGGTCAACACTACCTAGTGCTGGCTAGCACCCAGCACTGGTCCTAATGTAATAAATCACACACATAAAGAAAAATAAAGGATTTGTGGTTGCTTTGCGGAGAGTTACGTACACTTCCAAGAATGGAGATTTTATTTGATGTTAGCTGTAACAGGATCATTCTAACAAGGCCAATTTAAAACCCAGGAAAGTAGACAATTCAGGTTAGCATGACTTTATTTCCTAGACTTTCACAAATTTACCTGCTGCATATTATGATACAAGGATCTGGTATGTGAAGATGATCTTAGGTGTATCCTCTGGGTTGCCTTGACCATGATTCAGCCTGTACTGAAGGCTCTCCCAGAGGGAGCCACTGACATGCAGGAGTCTGATCTCCCTACAGCTTCCTCATGTGTACTCATGAAAAGATTCAGAAACAGAGCTGGTCCCTTCATGGAATGTAAGCTGCACTCTGTGTTGAGCAGAGTGTTTCGGCCTCTCTCTCCATAGTGATGGTGGTGACCTGAACTATGCGTTTCTCCATTTCCTTACTAAAATCCTTTCCTTAGTCCATCATCTAAGATCCACACCTGTCAGGCTACAGTCCACGAGGCCCACCTTTGAAAGTTTCTCTTAAGGCAAGGGGGCTGGTAATTGCTTAGAACCCAGGTTTAAATTGTGACCCAAAGGCCCCTCAAATAACCTGTAGCCTTATCTCTATCATCATTAGCAGTTCTCTTGTGTTCAGAGTTCACTTTCATCCCAAAACTGGTGGACACTTCTTGGGCACCGTTAGGGGCTCACAGGGTAAAATCCTTCTTCATCTTCAAGTGTCATCTCATTATTGTCAGCTGTGTTGTCCTCTGTAGGTAAAGACTAAGTAGGCCATAAAAAGAAGGGTTCATGGTCAAACTTCATCTGAAACTCAAGTGAATGACGCAGAACACAGTGGAAAGCCTTGTCAACATGGTCATTGTCACTAATGGGTATTTATCCAGTGCTGATGAGGCGCTCTGCTTCACTAGCTGCATGCTGAGTCCCAGCATCAATAATGAATGTGTTCTAACACTGTGAAAACAGCACAGCCTCATGCAAGTAAATCATCACTTGGTCATTATTCTTTTAATTGTTGCTGGAACATTGGTTAATTCAGTTCTGTCCTCTGAATTGAACTTTAACCAGGATTAGTTTTCATGACAACTAGGGATACTGCTCACAAAATAGGAAAAATAAGGATTGTACTGTTTTTCACAGATCTGGCTTTTCACCTTTGAGTCTGAGTATAGTGGACCCTTGTGGTTCTTCTTGTTCTTTTAATAGTTATCTACATAGATTCCAACAGGTCAAGGGTCCACAATGTTCCTTAAAGCAGAATACATGCTTTTCATCCAAATCTTAGATTGAATTCTGAGGCCACTTATGGATACTGAGTTCTATATTTCTACCACTTTCAACAGTAACAGGTGACTTCATTGAATTTTAGGTAAAAATCTAAATCATTAAGCAAAATAAATAGGAAGCAGTGCTTTAAAGTTGAAGTGCTGTATAAATGCATGTGTTATAATAATAGACTGAGGATTATACATTGCAGGAAGATATTTTCTTTAACTTTTACCTCTGGGTACACTGAAGTTCATGCATCATTGACCATATTCTTTGGTTCAAGATACATGTGGTTCAGCTGGGCATGATGGCATATACCTGTAATTCCAGCACTCTGGTAGGCTGAGGAAGGAGCATGGCAAGACTGAGTCCCACCCGAGCAAGGCCTTGTTTCAGAAACAAAGCAAAACAAATGCCAAACCAAACCAAACCAAACAGCCTGGGGATGTGTGGCAGGGCAAAGGACCTGGATTCAATTCCCAGTATTGAAAAAAAGAGTGATTCACTTTTTTAAATAATAGAAATAGTACACTTACTGTTTGATGTCAGAATAAGGATGTCACTGATAGTAAAATCAACCGTTCCTATCACTGTTTGTGGTCAAGTAATGTATAAAATTGGCTACTGGTTGTTTTGAATATCATCATCATTGTCATCATCATTTCCTTGAGGTCAAGCAATGCTCGAGGACAGAGTTATATCAGCTATTAAATGTTACCCCCACACATCTGCATAAGGTGTTGGATTAAACGAATGCAACCAATACCAAAAACTTTTGGTCAGTGGAATAGTGTGGTGGATTGACAACTGGTGGCCACTTAGTAACACCCAGCTGAACTAAATCAGCATGGTACTGGGTGTAAGGGGCCCACCCGAGAATTGTTGCCAACAGCACAAAAAAGAACTGGAGGGGAAGATGGTGCAGATGGTTCCTCTGGAGAAGCTGCTGTGCTGTCTTCCCTAAGATGAACCAGGCTGTTGGTGTCAGAGGGACTGGAACCTTGTTGTCACTGAGGATGGCTGGGTTCTTTTCAGAGGAGCTCTGGTTCTTACTTTGAGCATTGGTTCCTGGCTGCTGTGCAGATCCCTCAGCCTGCTGGCATAGATCCTTCATCCGACTGGCACAGACTTTCTAGCTTTCACTGCTGACCTTTGGGCCTTCCCAGCACAGATCCCTGAAACAGACATGCATGAGACATTGCCATGGACTCCAGGTCGTCAGCTGGACTTGTGCAGGACATTGCTGTGGAATTCAGGTTCTTTGGGTCTCTATTGTGTGGACAGATTTCCTGCACTTTTTTTTTTTTTGCCTTTGACTCTTTGGGTGACTATTATAAAATAATCCTATAAATTATGTGTTCTGTATTAAATTGTTTCCCTTGTAAACCCTATTCTGCTCCTTAGGGAGTACTGTATTTGTCATGGAGCTTAAACCATGTACTCTATGATAGAATCATTTTCCTAGTAGGTATCAGACTCCTCTATTCTGGAGGCTTCCTGACTGTTTAATGGCAATCTGTGTTCCATTCATCCTTTTGTTTATTGAGAGAAAATTTCCTGAGCACCAGGTATTGAGTGCAGCACTAGGGTTTTATGTCAAAATTGATGAGGTTGAGTTAGAGATTATTTCAGTGTTGCAGTGATGAGTGAGACAGAAGCTTTGAACAGAAGAGGTAGTTTGAGTGGGAAAAAGCATACTTATTTCTGTTTGAGCAGTTAGGGAAAGCCACTGGAGGAGGTGGCATTGGACGGGGATTTTCTTGATGAACAAGAGGTGGACATTGAACATAACATGGCACAAAGGTACTTTAGTAGGGCATAGGGAGATTTGAGAGCACTTCTTCATCTCCTCTTCTTTCTTTGAAAGCTCTCTGGCTTTGTCATGTTATTAGTGTCTGCCACTAGTCAGAGAATGACAGGGTCTCTATAGCAAGATGTTGTCCTGGGCTGAAGTTTATTCTGTGCAGACATATGAGAGCTCAGCTTTTCGAACAAGTGAAAAGATATACTTGGGCTGTCTCAGAATGCACAACGTCTAGATACAATGAGCAGCAACAGCATAATTATGAGAAGTGACAGTGATTCCAGCATCTTCGCTGACTCCCAGAATGAAACAATTCTCTGCTACCAGTGATACTGCAATGTTATTCTGGAAGAACTGCCTGTCCTGTCCATTTATACAGGCTCTCAGGCTTGTCTTTTGTGCAGTGGAAATACAGATCCCCTTAGAACCCAAAACAGTAGCACATCGCATAATTCTGTCTCAATTGTTTTCTGGAGATAATGAGGAAAAAGTAAAGAAAGACGAGAAAACATTTTGAGGGCATACAGTCTATAGAATGGTGCCGTAGCAACAATTCTTTGTTTCTTACAGTAATTGAGTCAAGGGCTTATAATAATATGATTGTGCAGCCAGAGCAGAGAGCAGATCTGTGGACCTTATTCTCTCAATTAGATTTCTGTGGCTGAGCCACAGGAAGCCATCAGAAGTTAAAGACTTAATTTTTCTCAATAGTGTGTCTTGAAGGAAAATTATCAGTATGCAGTTTTCTAGCTGCCTGGCTGCCTTGTAAAATTGTATTTTCTCTGCTCTCTCTTGCCATTGTTACCATGGCTATTCATCATTACAGTTGTGATGCATGGGCTGGCGGTGTCTTTGTTCTCACTTGCTGGAGTTATGCTCTAGGTAGGAGAGTTGCCCTGGGCAGTGAGGGAGCTACCTTTCATCTGGATGGTCCAAGTCCTGTGCAGTGGTCACCCTGGGTTAGCTTTGCAGACTGTCTTTTCTTGTCCATCTCCTCAAACTGTGTTTTAAAATCACTCCAGTCTCATCGTAGAGGAAGACATTCAGGAGGTTGATTTACATTTTATCTTGGCAGAGGTGCTATTTTCCTGGGTTGTACTGAATGTTATTTTCAGGTTTCATAAGGGCTTCCCAGGGTCCAGCAATTCTGCAGGCTGTGGGTGGGGAGGTGTGGGCACCAGCAGAGTGCCGCTCTGAAGGCATTTGAAGGATGTCTTCAGGCTGAGGCTTTGTGGTCTTGGGAGCATCAGAATGATGCTGCCTTCGTTTGTTCCTTTTGTCCTGTGAGAATCTCTTAAGGGAGTGGTGGCTTTCGATGATAACTTACAGACCATCCCGGCACGTGAGCCATGGTTTGCCACCACTGCCCTGTGATAAAGGGTTAGGTCTTTTGTGGTTCGTCTGACAAGGAAATTTACCCTTGATAGCCGTGAACTGAGAACAGGTCGTAGCTTGTACTGACAGTTTTAGAAGGCAGCAGGAAGGCCTGGAAATTGCACAGTTGGGTTCAATGTCTGTATGTGGTATTGATTTTAAAGAAAAATTGAACCAATACTTTTATTCATTTTACTTATTGCAATGGATACTTTTTTCCTCCCCCAGAAACGAGGCAGAAGGAACCAAGGATCTTTACACTTAGCTAATATCCTCTGTGTTTTAAACAGTTGTTAGTTTTTAAGTCTGAGAAAAGGCCTCACTAACTTGCCTGGGCTAGGTTCGAACCCACCATGCTCTTGCCTCATCCTCCTAGTGTAGGGATTACAAGTACGCACCACCAAGCCTAACTTGTGATAGATAATTTTGCATCGATTTGCCTGGGGTTGGGAATATTCACATAGCTGGTAAAACCTTCTTTTGGGGTGTGTCTGTGAGAGTGTTTCTGGAAGAAATTAGCTTTTGAATTTGAGGAGAGCTGTCCTGACTGGTGCAGACAGTAATAACCCAGTCCACTGAGACCCCCAGTTGACCCAAGGCAGAGTTTGCTCTGCTCCTTTCTGCTGGGACATCACTCTTCCCTGGCCTCAGACAGGAAAGCTTCTATTTCAGGCTTTCAGACTCAGTGATTCTCAGGCCTTTGTCTCAGAGTGGGAGTTGCACCTTTAAGTCCTGAGTTCTGTGGACTTTAGGCTCAGACAGAATTACACTATGTAATTCTTTGCTGGCTTTCTGTTTTGCAGATGGCAGGCAGTGGGGGTGAGACTTATTGTACCTGCAGTAACCCTAGCAATTGACCCAGGACTTCCTGAGGATAGGAAAATCGATTGTAGTCCCAGTCCTTTAAATACAATGGCGTAGTATATACATATAATTCATGCAGTCTTTCTGTATATTTTGTGTCATGTCTTGATTATTCAGAATCCCAATGCAGCGTAAGTGCTATTTAAATAATTGTAACACTGTAGTGTTTCGGGGATGATGGCACAAAAGTTAGCATATGCTCAATAAAAAAGCAACTATTTTCTGAATATTTTTGATCAGCAGTGGGTTGAATCTGCAGCATCGAACCCATGGATGCGAAGTGCCAACTGTGTACATTTCTCCAGTTCTCCTGTTGGTTCTACTTCTCTGGGTGACTTTAACTAATACGCTTGCAACCATGTTTTCATTTGTAAATGTGAGTGTATAACTCAGGTTGCCTCCTACCTCATGAGACAAAGTGAAGAGACTCCCTGTCCATCACTTCCACATTCCCACTTAGGACACAAGTTCATAGAACAAAAACATTAACGCTCTCCCTTGGGTGATCTTTGAGGTACCTAAGGGCTTTAATACACTTTTCTGAGTTTCTTTCAAATCCTAACACACTGGATCCTCATTATAACCCTACGACGTAGGGGTTATCAATATCATTCCCATTTATAGACAAAAGTTTGAGGCACAGAAGGGTAAAACAATTTCTTCAAGTTCATGCAGCTAATAAAATAGAGAGCAGAGTTCAAACTAAAGAGCCTGCTCTTGACATTCACTCTTAATCTGCTCTTAGCTGATCCTGTCTCTGCCTGATGCTAGCTGCTTTCTTGTCTCCAGTACTTCTTAGGAAGATATGTGCTGCAAGCTTGTTTAGAAAACTGACAAACCGACTGACTGACCAACTGACAAACATATGCAAATTCTTCACAAACAAGAGTGACCTGTAATTTTGTGTCCACTACTTTCCAGGTAGTATTTCAAGTACAGTGAGCCCTAATCCTAACTTTGGTCACCACCATTCAGAAGGCATCACTGCAAGATTGCTGGCTTTTGTGACCACCCTAGTCCTGCTGAGATTTAGGAAAATTGTGCCCATTCAAGTGTATTAATAATAATAATAACAACAGCAACAAAATGAACCGGCTTCTAGTGAACTGCAAAGGAAAGCGTAAAATAATTAATGGCAGCATTGTTGTAGGTTAAAAAATTCATTTCTCTTTTCAGAGCGGACCACTCTTACTACTTTAGACTTTATAGTCTGGTGTAATTTATGTATTCTACTGTTGTTGGAGGCTCATAGAAATTCAGGAAAACTGCTCACAGAAACCATAATCATCAATTCATTTAAATTTTGGATCTTCCTGTAGCGATTATGTTTAACTCCCCCTTTAATAATTCCAATGTGCTACATGAAATCTGAGCAATGAATATTTCTATCTAATGTCATATTAAGATTACAGACCCATACTGTGTTGATTTGTGGCAGTTATTTGTTGACTTGTTAAACTGTCCTTGTCTTGGACTTTGTGTTCCTCTTCAGGGTAGAGAGTAGAAATGTCTACTCCTTCTGAATTTCAGAAACCATGCTGCAACTAATACTCAGCCAGATGGTAGCACTTCATGGCTGGCCCCTAATTTGGAAGTTTAATTTGTTCTAATAATAGGACTTTCTGGTCACTAAGTTCCAAGCTCCTCTGTTGGAAAAGGCAACGTAAGTAAGACACTGCTTAGTGAATGAGGAGCTCAGGAATGGGTGCGGAGCTAATGTCTTGAGTATTTTGCAGTGTGCCAGGAATCATACTATTGCACTATATATGTTTCCTCATTTAATTTTTGAAACAGTCCTATGAAGCACTTATAAACCACCCCATAATACAACTAAAGAAATTAATATTTAAGACTTTGAATATTTTTCCTGTGACTTCACATGACAACCGGGTATGAGATGCCAACATGATCCTACCTAGTTGTGAAATGTGTGCTGCTTCCGCCAAACAATGCTCATTATGGATCAGAAGGCCTGGAGTTGTTGGTTTATTCATTTATTTCACCTTCTATGATGTTTGTTAAACACTCACTATAGTATCAGTTACTCTTTTAGTCCCCGACAGTTCAATAATGTTCAAGAAAGAAATGACTTTTATGAAACCTCACTTTCACGGTAGAAAAAACTGACAAACCGACTGACTGACCAACTGACAAACATATGCAAATTCTTCACAAACAAGAGTGACGTGTAATTTTGTGTCAGATGGGGATAGACAGATGGAAGAGGTGATACCCAAGGAACAAATAAATCAATAGGTATATAAATTGGTTAATCAAATATCTTAAAAAAAACCAGAAGGTTATGATAAAACAGTAGTGGGGTCTACTTAGGATTGGATGGTCAGAGAGGACCTTGATCATACTTAAAGTGAGCAAGGAATGATCAGGTAAAGCTGCTACCTGAAAGCAAAACTTCTAGGTGGGGGCTGTGGGAGACAACTCCAGTGACTCTCCTTGAATGCAAAACAATTACTGCACCTCTGACTAGTTGGAGGCTTATTTCATTATACTGATATGTAGAGAGTTGGCTATGGTATTTCCTTCTCTCTTCAATGGGCTCTAAGCATTGCAAATAAGGCTAGCTGAGGTGCTGGTATATAATCTCTAAAGCCATCAGACAGTCCTGTCTCCTCACATAGTGTTCTGCGTGTAAAGGGTATGAGCACAGTGGGATGTTAGAGCTAATAGCTCCTCTGGGAATGTCAGCCATGTATGAGCCTCAAAGGAAAGAGGCTATGACTCCCCAGGGCACAAGAGTTTGCATATCAGAAACCAAAGCAGCGACAGCCTCCCAAAACAATTCAGTTGCTACTTTAATTAGATTATGTGACTGGATCCTTCTGCATATCTTTATCTCTGCAATTTACAGAGATATCTTTCTCCTACCTGGCCAGCCAGCTCAAGTTACTCACATAATTCCCGCCATCCTCACTGTCACTTATCCCTGAGCCACCCACCTTCTTCACAAGATAATAAATTCTGGGAGAGGCCTAGGATCAAGGCCTTTGTCCATGCATCCTCACCATGATTGGATTTAGGACCCGTTGGCTGCCCTTAACTTGGAATATGTCTTGGTGTCTTTACTCTTGCCATGGGTTGCATTGGTTGTGATAGATTGGAATTAACTTGCTGGGATTCCAATAACATCTCAGTGGGATTACAAATATAACTTTTTGGATTGTGAGGAAAACTAGAAAGAAGATTACAATACATGGATGACTGTACACAGTATTTGGGGTTACAATAGGGGGCACAGCTGGTGCAACTTGAATTGTTAGAAATAAAGCACACTTCTGTCAACAAATGAAGCATTTAAATGTAAAACATAGTTTTGAGATAGAAGAAAAAATTTACAGTGTGTTTTGTTGGCATGGTATTTATTAATAACACTATTTAGAATCCATAATGTCCAAGGATTGCTTACCTACATTATGGGGTAGCGATAACCATGGAAACTAGTTATAAAATATGGCACGGAGAAGAAGAGACAATTCGCATAATAGCAGGCATTATTACCTATATAAAAAGAGTGAATGCATTATTGAGAGAAATAAAAGAAAACTTGAATAAATCGGCACACCTTACTTTTCCTGGAAGGAACGATTTACTCAAATTGTAAGACTACCAATTCCAGACTATTCTAATAGTTTAACACTGCTTTAAGCATAATATCTTTTCTGGGGGAAAGGAGTAGAGTAATTCTTAATAGCATTTGCATCACCAAACAATTGGAACCAACACAGGAAATTTCGCCCTCTGAGATGTTAACATGGCCTATAAAGCTATAGTAACTAAAATTGGTCATAGAGCTCAGGAAAAAAGTCTAAGAAATAGAGCAATAATTCTAGAAATAAACATTTATAAAGTTTTGGTAGAAAATAAATTATTTAGAATGAGTTACAAATTGATAGATTATCTTGTAAACATTATGATATTTGGCTTATTAAATTGTAAGAAATAAAGAGTGACTTATGCTAACAAATGTAACATATACTAAGCATTTAAATGTAATCAATAGTCTGGAGATACAAGAAAAAATTTACATTGTGTTTTTATAAACTTGAAGTGATTATTTTAAAGATATATAAATACCAGAAATGAATAAAGAAGAGAAAATAATTAAATTCTTTGAAACTAAAAATATTTAAAAAATTAGAAATAAATAAAGAAAAACAGGATAATCTATATGATCCATTACTTTGAAAAAGAATTACTGTGTAATAAGATCTTAAAGAAAAATTATGGATTTCAAAAGAAAAATAATATCCAGGACAAAAAGTATATGCAAAATGTTCTGTACCAATAATAATTAAGGAAGAGAAAATAACACATTAATAGGATCTTTTCTCTTTCCAACTGGCAAAGATGATAAAATACTAACATTCAATGTCATAATGGTGTGGAGAAAGGACATTTTACTATATTGTTAATAGGAGTGAATATTCATAAATACTTCCATCAGCAATTTGGCAATATGTGAATAATATATGTTTTGCTTCAAGTTTATATAGAACAGATCCTAAAGGAAATATGATATAAATATAAAAATGTATATAAGAATTCAGCTATTAGGCTACTTATTATAACACTGCTTAGGACCCTATATGCAAGAATTGCTTATATACACTGAGGGCTAAGGATAGCTATAGGAACACATTAAATATGATATAGTAGAGATATAGTAGTTGATGTGTAAGAGACCTCTACAATGCATTTCAAGTGAAAACAGGAAGCTTATGCATGAAACAGATAATTAAGCATAGCCTCCAGTTTCTTTCTTGTTATTAAATTGCGGATATATATAGAATGTGTGCTTATGCAAAAAGTTTTGTAAAGTTTTCTCTGAATGAGTGAGGTTATAGTTGTTTGTATTCTTCTTTTTATGCATATAATTAAAGAACCTCTTTGATAGTGTGGTCTTCAGATTTAGGTGGATTTGTGCATATCCTGATCTACTAGGCACTCTGTGACATTGGGAAAATTAAATAATATATCAGCAGGATTAGAAAAGTAACTGCCATTTCCTCTTGGTGGAGTGTCAAACCCACTAGATTCTGTTCTTTATTTCTTGCCTGTGTCAGACGATGTCTCTGGATTGCACAGTGTCTGTGGCTACAGACAGGGCAAGACAGTTACCACCTTGGTGAGATTACAAATCTACTCTGATAGGACTCTTTGGAGTGTGTGCTCTTAGAGAGCCTAACATGCCCTACGGTTCCAATTGGTCAGATGTGAACTAGCTTGGTTTATTTTTAGCCAGGAGAGGCAAGTGAGAATACTCCTAATAAGCCAAATGTTTCCCTACATGGTGGAAAAGCAAACTATAACATATTAAAGTAATACTGAGAACTGTTTGAAGGTTGTTGTTTCTCAGAAGGTTTGTGATACAAACAAAGGGCATGTGGTTCTTTCTGAAATGTGCCCTGAAAGGGGTGGAAGCCAGTCTGTGGGTTATTTATCCCAAAGGTGACTTTGTCCAGACTCATAATCACGCATGCATGTTTCAAGAAATAATATTTTCCCAAGTGGCGCCTTGTGATCTTTTCAGTTGCGTGTCCAGTTATCTAGGACCAAAGGTAAGGCAGGATTAAATATGCATCAGATGAATGCCTAGTTATTCTCAGATTGTTGAACCTTCACACTCCTTCTCTTGCTCAGTTTCTTCATCATCCTTGCATACAAAACACTTTCATCAGCGTTTCTAACTTTTCACCCAGGAAAGGGTAGATTGAACGGTCATACAGAAAGCTTCATCTGCATATGTTCCATATTTTTGATGTAGTTGGATTTCTTCTTCCATTTGATTTTTGCAGGGAGTTGGGGGGGAGGGCAATGAGTTAACAGAACCCCTTGGTCCAGTTAAGGAATACCTCCACAACTTTAAACGAAGGCCGTGCCTGCTAGTCTGGTAGGCTACACTTAGAAAGTGGATGAGTCCCTGGAAATGGCCTGTGGAGTTTTATTTCCATTAGGCTTTCATTTGAGTCACAATAGGGGAGTTAGAGCCAATGAGATAAGTGCAGGTTAGCAAGTGACTGCTTTGATTTAATATGGAAAAATACAAAATAATAGGAACTAGGTAAAAACTGGCACAGAGGATTTGGGCTTAAATCGAGACAGACTTCCCTCTTCCCAGTGAAGGGAAGAGGCTCTGGTAGTAACTATCTATAAACCCCAACCTAACAACTTCTTGCCTGGTGGTAATTAGGAGGCCAAAGGAACTATGATGAACAGGCAGAGGACAAGAAGGAGAAACAAAGAAGGCCGAAAAGGCTTTGGGAGGCTGAGAACAGGAGGTTTGCAGGAAGCAGGCCCTCAGGTTGGAGAAAAAATGGAGCCTCTTTCCCAGCCTCTGTGGATGGCCAGGAAGTTGACAAGCAGGAGAAGGGAAAGAAAAAGGGCAACAGGCGGAAGGATCCAGGAGAAGACAGGCACAGACATCCTACCATGAAGATCTGCTGGGGTTTGGGTGCCATGCCCAGGATTTCTTCAGGTACTCTACTCTGCCCCCTGTGGGCTGTGTGCCCCTCCTACTCCTGCTAATTCATATCTATTTTGAAATCAGACTCTAGGAATGGGTCAGCTATTTAGGATTGTCCTTCTTTAGGTAGGACCCCTCCATTCTCCTTTCCATCCTGCTAACCTTTTAGAGAGACCATGCAGGCTCAGATATGACAGCCTTTTGGACTTCAGCATTGGTTCTCCAAGGCTTGCCAGTCTTTTTCATTATTTAAGCAAAGTGCACACCAGCTGGGTTGAAGAGAACAGCTGGATGCCTTTCAAGGCTCATCCCGACTTCGGCTGCAGTGTATTTCTGTGTGGTTGTCCACATTAGGGATGCCCGTTCATGCTGGGAAGCTGAGTGGGAATTCTTTCAGTTCCATTTGCCTGGCAGGACACCATGGGCAAAGAGGTTCCAGTTCTATGGTAGTCAGGATTGCTACAGAAGTGAAGCAGTGGGTATACAGAATGCTCCAACAGGCATGCTGAGCTCTGGAATCTGAATTTAAATGGGACTCTTCTTTGATATTTGAAACCCACATACAATCCCAGGAGGCCAGGGCAGCACAGTCCACGGGGTGCCTTTTCTGAGTCAGTCCTCAGCAGGGTTGGGTCAAAACTCTGAAGCCTTTAGGTAGAAGAGCAATATCAGACAGTTACCTGAGAAGCTTAGCATGTTGTCCGCCAGGAAGGACATAAGCATCGTATAGCAGGCATCATTATTAAGAGCAATCAAGTTGTTCACACAGATAGTGTCCCTGTGAAATTTTCATGACCATTTGATGCTTAGTTATATGACATTGTAAGATTTCTTCCACAATTGTCTTTTCGGGACACTTCCTGCCACTGAAAACTATCTATGGGAGCTCAGGCATCCCTTTGAAAACTAAAGTCGATTCATCCAATCAGACACAAACACTGTTTGGGGGCATGGAAAGATAGACCCATGAAAATAACGGACACAAATTTTTGCCCTCAAGACAGATACATTCTTGTGAGTGATCAGGGGAAACACAAAATTATTAAGTTACCGCATATATGGGCAAAATAGAGGCTAGTAAGTGTTGAGTAAAAGAAAGGCAAGAGGGGCTTAGGGAGTGTTGCAGAATGGCTGAATTTGTTTGAAATCATGCAGGTGTTTGGCAGAACACAGACATAATTTTGAAAGACTGGGTAATTATTTTCAGAAATACAGTAGATAGAGTTTGTGTGAATAATAATATTCTTGCATCTGCATAACATGTTGTACCTTTTGAAGCACTCTTACATCTAGTATTTCCACTTTTGAAGCACTCTTATATCTATTATTTCTACAAACTGTGCCTCCACCGTACTCACACAGATAAACAATTTGCCTCACTCGGCTATGCATTTGAAGCATCTTAAGTTTAGGCTTCATAATGCACTGAGATGAGTGATTGAAAAAGTGCTCTGCTCTGTTTTATGAATGTGGAGTAGTGAACTGTATCAAGTGTTCCCTCAGGGAGCGGAGGAGGAGGTTCCATCCCCAGTGGTCTGCTGGATCCTTAAGAGCTCTGGAATGAGGGGCTGTCTTGGAACCCATTAGCACAGCTGTGTCCTGCTAAGTTTTGGGGTGTTTGTGAGGACAGAGAGCAGGTGAATGACAGAAAGCTAATGGGTATGGAGCACATGAATGACAGAGAGTTCTTGCGGAAGATCACAGTCACATGTCTCAATCACTGTTGTGTCTAGGCACTTGTGCCTACCTCTGTCACTGCTGTACATTGCTCCCTGGCCCTTCTACCTTCATCTCAAATTCAACCTATCTCCTTGAAGCTCATCCTCCTCCATTTACCCTGTCCAATCAGCTTTCTCATCTCAAATCTTAAGGTTTTGAGGATTTGTTAAATCAGCCCCCTTCCCTGTGCACTCTTTAGAAATCCGTCCAATCTTCTGGTCTTCTAATTGCCTCTGGACCAACTCAAGATTTCCGAACTCAGAACACATGTCTAAACAATTGCATTCATCTCCTCTCTGGTTACCTCAATTTCAATTTTGATGTTCTCTTTCTGTTTGGCTGTTCATCTGCTGTGGGCATAAACTTTGTGCTGTAAGCAGACCAATCTGAAGTTGCCTGGCAGGTTTTCGTGTCCTGTGCACTTTGGTTACACTCCCTATTTAGGATAGGGTTTCTGGATAAAATATAGAACACCTAGGAAAATATGAATTTCAGATGAATACTTTTTTGTCAGTGTTTTTTTTAATAAAAAATATTAATATATGTTTGCAGTATATGATGTTTACGCTCCTTGTGTGAGGTTGGTACATGGACATAACACCCCTCAACTCCTTTTTCATTCCCTTTCCCTCCCCTCCCTCCATCTCTTGATTCCCTTTATTTATAATTTGGGTGTCTCATGTAAGAGAGACTATTGGACATTTAAACTTGTGTGACTGATTTATTTCATTTAACATTGTGGTCTCAAGGTACATTGATTTTCCTACAAATGAATATATATATATTTTTTTACCATCAGTATTTCTTAGCATTGCATGGAACATCGCTATACTAGAAAAGTATTAATTGTTTATCTATAATTTAAATTCAAAAAACGTCCTGTATGATAATTGGGTAAGTCTGGTCATTCTTCTCAATGAAATTCTTGCTAACTTCTCTGTCCTTCCCAGAGTCTGGCTGCATCTCATTGGAAGGTCTATAGCTTTATTCACATTGGAACACTTACTTACAAACTCAAATCTGTTTTGTAAGAACGTAGAATAACTAATAAAAAACTAGTCCTGTTTGTATTGTGTATTTTAGCTGTTGCTGAAAGCCAGGGAGAGTGTAAGGAAGTGTGAACACATAAATAAACACTGTTCTTGTTCCCTTGAAGCACCTAGGGTGACAGCCCTCACCCACTCTCAGAGCACAATGACAAGGGAGAATCTGGTAGCCATTTGTGATTGTTAATTATGACATATCCACTTGGTTTGAATAAGAACCACCCAAAAGATTGGTAGAGCATGGTCCTGGGTGTGTGTGTGAATGGTTGACATGTAAGCCAGCAAACAGAGGCACAGGGAGGCAGGAAGAATTGCTCTGTGGAGAGAGACAGAAAGGTATGCAAAGGACCAGATGAGTGAGAAATGACCAGGAAATTGCAAGTTCAGTTGTTGTAGGAGGAATATGAGTTGTTTGACACCACAGTGGTCTGTTTAAGATCTGGTTGTTAAACATTTGCCAGCATACCACTGACAATGAGGTTTGGAAAGTGGACAAAAACTGCAATAGGAAGATTTTATATGTCAATTTTCAGGAGACTGAGCTCTGTCTTAAAAGCTATGGAGAGTTACTGGCCCCTTTAGAGCACTGACATGCTCAAATCTACATCCTGAGAGATAACTCCAAGAAGAGACTTAGTGGGGCAAGCCTGGCTGCAGGGTGATTATGTGGAGAGGTGCTGTGACAGAGGCTGTGGACACTGAGGGTGGTAGGGTAGGGGTGGGAGCAGCCCACTCAAGAGGTGCTAAAAGTCAGAAAGTGGACAGGATCTGGTAGCTAAATTGGCTAAGCAGGACGATGAAGAGGGAGAGGTAGGTATCTCTGGACTGGACAACTGTGGGGTGAGAAAGACATTCACCATGTAGAGGATTGAATGCAAGCTTCAGAGGTGAAGGTTTTGAGAGCTCCATCTGAACTTGTTTTAGTTCACATTTGGTATGTACTATATTTTTTGTTGATTTTTTTTTCAATATTGGGCGTGAAACTCAGCAGCTTACTTATGCTAGGCAAATGTTCCACCACTGAGCTACAATCTCAGCCCTTCTTAAAATATTTATTTTGAAGTAGGGTCTCACTAAATTGCTCAGATTGTCCTCCAACTTGTGATCCTTCTGTTTCAGCTTGCTGAGTCAGTGGGATGACAGGCACACCCCCCCCCCCATGCTAGGGTACTGCTAGTGTATGGCTCCCCTTTTCATAAGCTATGCCCTCTCCCCAGTTGGACTCTGATCCAATATGATTGCGAGATCATATTAAGCACTGTGGGTATACCCAGAGTCTTTAACTCGTTACCACACAAGGTAATCTCACCCAACATGGTGCATGAGGCCCCAAGCTAAGTCTGAGAATAGCTGCAAACGATATGGTCTACATAGCTGAGCTTTGCAGGGACTTTGAGCTGGGACCCAATCTCATCTGAAGATAGGCTTCGCCTTTAAGGGAAGCTAAGCACCAGAAGTGACCTGGCCTCCTCCTGGGCAGCAGAACCACATCTCATATTTTGCAGCAGGAGTGTGCAGGCAGTGGGTGATGGCTTGGCACTCTCTCTGTCTTTCTTTCTCTTTCCCCTTCCCTCCTTCCCTCTCTCCCTCTTTTCCCTTCCTTCCTCCCTCTCTCCCTCTCTTTCTGTCTCTCTCTGCACAACCCTGTAAATCCTTTGAAAAGGGAGTAAGCAGTTCCCACATGATCAAGAAAGCCCACTGCATTCCCGAAATAAATGAAGGCACAATGTACAGGGATTTCTGAGAAAAGCTAGTGTGGTGTGAGCACGAACCCTGGGTGTTACTGTGCAGGGAGAGGATTTTCCCCTCGTTTGAATGGTGTTCTTTGCTCTCAACTTAACTCATGCACTGGATTCAGTCCAAGTACATTTTGTTTCTTGATTTGCAGCCAGGCTGCTCTCAGTTGTAGCGCATTCTCTTCACTACTGTCCTTCCTGTAGTCCCTTCTGTCTTTTTAGAACCGGTTTGACTATTTCATGTGACCAAACCAAAATTGAGGAAAACCCACCGGCCCAGGCAGGGCTTGCATCAGAGTGAGGCCACTGTCATGGGGCTCTTCAGGGAAGGGGCAGCCCCTGCTGAATCAGCCTGCACCGCTGCCTGGTCTGAAGGCAGCTGAAGCAGGACACATTTGAACTCTGGCCCCTGTCAAATGCTTTCCAGATGTGTAAACTGTAGCCTCCCACTGCACTGTGACTGTAGCTTTGCCAACATCCATCTGCAGATTCCTAGTGCACAGGAAACTTGAAAGAGTATCTTTTACAACATCTGCCTTCTTTTCTCAGCTCTCCCTCCCTGCTTTCCCAGACTTTGTTCTATATTTCATCTCATCCCTTACACAAATACATTTACGAATTGCTGTGCAGTTCCTCTAGGCTCCATGTGGCCAGCTTGCCTGTCTCACCCCAGAGCATGTTCTTGGCTCTCAGTGCAGCTGAACAAAGCTCTATTAGAATCGCTAAAGAAGCATAAGGACTCCCTAGAGGAGCAAGAGTCGGCGTTCTCTGCTGGGTGGGTGCCAGTCCCAAAGCTGCAGCGGAGAAGGAGATTCTGCCCTAAGGAGGCCAGGCTGAGCCCTAAAGATAACAACAGGCATCTTTCTGAAGAGTGCCTGATGACCCCACTGAGAGAAGGGGAGGCCTGCTGGTGGCGAGACCCTTCCTCCACGGATGTTTAAGCAGAAACAAGTGGCCTTCAGGAAGACTGCCAGTATTCATGTGCATGATGAGTTCCTTGCCTCTCCCCAGCCCCCCTCAGTTTAAGAGGCCAGAAGAGGACTTTTCCTGAATATAACTCAAAAAGGGGAGAGAAGAGCTGGGGATCCTGGAGCAGAACACGGCAGAAGATTGTCACTGAGGTGTTCACTCTCACAGGAAGGGATTCTGCCCTTCATCTGTATTGACCATAGACTCTGTGCAGCTCCATCCTAGTGGTCATGGAATGGAGCCAGCAGACAAACTATGAGAGAGGAAAAGAGCGTGATGTGGAAGGGAGCAGAGGGGGAAACGGACCTCTGGCCTCTGTGGCCTGAGAGAGGCACTTCTAGGTGAGGAGTACTCACCTACCTGGGGGCATGCAGGCCCCCTTGAGAGGCAGTGGAAGAACCAGGTTAAGAACTACTATTGATTGCCATCCTCAGGGGTGGCTCTTTACACCCCAGGTCAGACGATCTCATTCTTTCACCATTAGTGCATGATAAATGGATGACAATTACATTTTGCTTCAGTTGTCACAAGCCCTTCAGCCTCTGGCTTTCCAGTGAAGATCTACTGCTAAAGTAACCTCCATGTAGTGAAAGTACATCAATCTCATACTTTAAGATTTGGAAAGGCAAGGGGAGGAGACGAAGCAGGACTTGCAATTCTTCTTCATCTATATCTTGTCTAACAGCTCCTGAAAGGCATTGGGCTTTTCTTGTGGCCATGATGGTTGCATTCCAAAGAGAAGAATATATGGCCTTTCATATAAAGGGGAGAATAGGTGCTGGGGAAACAAATTTTTCTTCTACTTGGAAATTTAACTGTTGGTTTTCTGTGCAGCTCTGCTACCTTATCAACCACTTAAGGGCAGATAGATGCAAGGTACATCCAGGTAGTTTGACTGATGATAAAAATGGCCCAGATGGTTAAATTGCATGTAGACTATGAAGAACAATAAATGAACCAACTTTGGCTTCCAGATTGTTGTGACTTTTACTGGAGTGCTCTCTGGGGCAATGAAGCTAGGGGTAGAAAGTTGTCACAGGAGAGTGTCACAGGGAGTAGGCAGATCAGTTCCCACCTGCCCAATAGGAAATGCATCCCTTGTTCCTGAGATGCTCCCAGGGAAAAGGTAGTGCTGGCTGGCTGGGAGTCAAGAGGATCTGAAATGGAAAACATGGTGTATTTCATCTACCCAAGTGAGGCTTAGGGTGAGACTAAGCCGGTTTTGAGCTCTACCTGTGGTATTGAATAATATCTGCTCTTGAATGACATGTTTATCTCACTGACGAAATATGACAATATTGAAGGTATGTTATTTCTGTGATCAGCTTAGCAAACACTGTGATTCTTGTCTCGCTAGCAAATCCTCTCTTTTACTGGCTTTGCTGAAGCAAGTTGCCCTGTTTTGAGAGGTCCACGAAGCCAAGAGCAAAGGGTAGTTTTGCCAGCAAATAACTGAAGCCTTCATCTCCAGAGCCTTTCCTGTACTGAGGCTGTGCTATAGCACCTTAAGTGAGCTGGAAACAGATCTTCACCTCATTGACCCTTCGGGTCAGATCCTAACTCTGCCTGACGCCTTGTCTCCAGCCTTGGGAGAGCCTGAGAAATTCACATCTAGCTAAGCAGAGCCCAGAGTCTTGACTCAAAGACACCAGAATACAAAAATAATACATTGTTTAAAGTTGATGGCTTTTAAGGTAGTTTTCTGGTCCTGATTTTCTTGTGCTCTCTCAATTTAGCACTGAAAATTCTGCATTCCAGTAAAATCAGTCTTATATGAACTGAAATAGTTGTCACCCTATTGGTCATATAGCAGTTGAAAACAATCCTGTGTGCACATGATGTTTCTCACTTAGCCAGATGTATCTTCAAGATATTTTTCTAGAAGTGGGCACTTGGGGTCTAAATGGTACATTTATCTAGAATTCTATTAGGGATTTGCAATTTCCCCTTCACAGGGTTTGAACCATTTTATTCCCCTGTTTGCAACATAAGAATCTCAACAATTTGTTTTCTTATTTGATAATTGAAACAATCAAATCTGATTGTATGTGTAAATCCCAGCTGGCTCAGATTCTGCTAGAATAAAGAAATTGGCTTAATCATTAATGCTGGTAGATTTGAACATTATTTGTTCTTTGCTTGTTTCCATGAACTCATTTCACTAAACACATATGGGGAAGGAAATGAATGTACCTAAAGCAGCCAGGTTCTCCCTGGTGTCTGTGTACATGTGGGCACATGAGCTCTCGCTTCCTACCTCCTGATTTGCTTCACATAGCTGATTGACTGAAGCTTCAATTTTATATTCAATTTAGTATTTCATCATGAGTGGGATTAGGCCAGCAGTTCAGTACTGGATGACAGTACTAGAGGCATGTGATACGGTAGAAGGAAGAAAAAGATTCTCGTTTGGGTGGCCCCTTTTAACCACTAGCAGATTGTCAAATTCGGATCACTGTATTATCAGGCTGATACTGTAGGGAAATGAGCACAGCTGGATGAGAATACTCACAAGCCTGACAGCAGATGCCCAATTTTGTGGTCAGAAAGGCTTGCATATCAGTGTTGCCTCTGTGCTCATTCAAGATAAACTGAAAATTTAAGTCAGGGTTTAAGAAATCTTTGGTTGAGGCCCTTAAAGGTGAACAAAATACAATATATGGGGAAAGGCAGGTCCAGAGGCCCTGCTTGGCTTCTAAGCGGAGGCAGCAAAAGCATCGCCTTTGCAGCATACCTGTGTTTTTCTCTTCTTCCTGGGAGACACACACTGCACACGTTGTCCTGATGCGGAAATAATCTCATGGACGTTAAATAACCGGTCAAGATCTGAAGCAAAACAGTGGTAGGTCCAGAGCTAAGTCTGTAGGCACCTGAACCTCTGGTCTTTCTACACAGTGGTGCTTAGTGCGCTTTCTGGTGTGACTCAGCTCAGTGTTTCTTAGAGAATGTTCCTGAGCAGGAAAAGAGGGGGCAATATTGTTCTTATTTTTGTCTTTCAGTGGCATAAACTGAATGACACATTCCGTTCACAAAGATTTTGGAAGCATTCTTGGTGGTTCCCTGTAGGGGGACTCCTGGTACCTCAGCCTCTGTGAGCAAGTGGCATTTTCTCAAGAGCAGAGGCAAGAAGCTGGAACCTTTCATCTCTGATTTCCCTCTTTTTATGAAGGGGATGAAGGAGCTCGAAGGAGAATAAAGTTAAAGTTTGAACCATTCTGCCTTGGTCCTGTACCTGGAAGGCATGAGGCCGTGTCTGCTCCACCTCCCATTTATAGTCTCCACAGAACCCCACTGCAGCCCCAGGACAGCCTGTGAGATGGTATTAATCGGGCATTTGTGAAGGGGCCTGAATGGGGCTATTGTAAACAGAAATGAGCCCCGGGAGGTTCAGGCCCAGTAGTCATCAGTTAAGCTGAGTGCTAAAATTCTTGTATTTTATAACCCGAAAGGCTGTTTTAGTATTTTTATTTTTATCATTTCTCCAAGTTATTCTTGCATCAGTCTACCTTAGAGCTGTGTAATCGGTACTTCTCTCCACTCAATCTCTTTATCTTGGGTTTCACTATTCTTTTTAAGGTTTTTAAACTTTCATCTGTTTTATAGATTTAATTAAGTTTTAGGTGATCAGGAGAAAACTGTCCACATTCTTTACAACTCAAAAAGTCATCCACTGTACAATGCAAAATTGCATAGCTGAGAATAAGGAGAGCTTTTGATGTTATTTGAGCACATTGCTTATTAATATATGAGGATGGCAGAAGTTAGCATTTTGACTAATAAGGTAACTTTCCTGATTTGGAGCAAGCAGTAGATATTAAATTTTTCCCCCCCATATATTTCTGGAGATAGAGGGAAGAGTGACTTGTAAGTTAATATGATTCTGTTCATTTTCAGCTTAACCAGAAAAGCAAAGAGAGATTAGTGAAAAAAAAAATCAAAGAAATCTCTTATGACATCAGCAAATTTGTTCTCTGAAAAACTAAGCCAGAGAAGAAATTATGTGATCAACAACTTTTCATTTTTAATTTTCTTTCTCTAGTTTTCAGTATCATTTTATAAAGTCAATTAGGTCTTGGAATAAGCTAGGAATTGCTTTTGACTAATACTAATAGAAACTCAGTGTAACAGTGACGTTAACAAAATAAGGCCTGTTTTTCCTTTCATGTAAAAACAGAAGCCGAGAGCCCAGGGCTAAGCGAACAACCCCATGGCCATCAGAAGCCAGGCTGCCTCTGCTTTTTTTTCCTCCTCTACTTATTGCATGGCTGGCTTCTAGTTTAAGATCATCTCGCCGTCAAAGGAGGAATGCTAATGCTTGCTTCAGCACTTCTGCCTTGCAGACATCAGGAAAAGGAAAGGGAAATGGGTATAAACAACTGCATGCTACTTGAGTTAGCTTCAAACACTTGTGCCTGAAACATTCACTAGTGACTTCTGCTCTAGCCTTATCTGCTTCCTGTGTCTGTGAGGGAGGTTTGGGAGTGTGGTTATTCAGCAGAGTCCACTGTGGATCTAACAACCTTAGTGTCTGTTACTAAGGAAGAAGGAATAAGCTCCTGAGTGGACAGATGCTTCAGGTTCTGTACCGGTTATTGATCTCTTTGTCCTGAGCCCAGGACTCTGTGGTGTGATTTTGAGAGTGGGGAGAACAATCTAAGCAACAGGTTACCTGGGTTCATCTTGTGCGGGATCATCCCCACAGTGCTTGCTTCTGTGGACAGACTGACTAGGCATATGCACTTGTATCCGTCTATGGCTTGTCATTATGATGTGATACATTAGTTTCTCATGACTGCTGCACAAGGAAATTCATTCTTTCATAATTCTAGACATCCAAAGTCAGTTTCATTCAGTTAAATGCAAGGTATTGACAAGTACTGAACTCTCTCTGGAGGACAGAGGAGAGAATCAATCCTTGATTCTTCCATATCTGGTGGTTGCCAGAAGACTTGGCCTTGAGGCTACATTATCCTAATCTCTGTCTTCACGTTACTTCCTGCTCTGCACGCCCCCAAATTCCCTCCCTTGTAAGAGTGACTGTAATTATGTGTAGGATAGACCCCAGTGGTCCAGGATAAGATCTTCCTTTCAAGAGCCTTAATCACGTGTTTTGTCAGATAAGGTGATAGTTATGCTTTTGCCATCTAAAATAACAGTCATAGGTACCAATGATGAGCACACAAACATGATTGTTTGGGTGTCACCATTAGCACACTACATATGCAGAATAATTTGTACCTTAAATTACCTTGTCTGTCATCTATGTAAATATTTTCCTTCTTGACAACTGCAAGGGCAGTTCATTTTCTTGCAAATATAGGAAAATATGTAAGTCTGATTGAAATCATATGAAGAACCACATACTTACCTTCTTTTGTATGTGATAGACATTAGGTAGTACTATACTGACTTGTCAACTATTTGTATTTTTGGCTCTGTTTTTATTTTTCTCATTTTTTAAAAAAAGCCAGACATACTGAAGTATTATTTATATAAAATAAAATTCATTCATTTTAAGTGTACAATTCTACATATGGGCTTTGACAATATTTATTCCCTCTTGCCCTTTATAAATAATCCTTTCCCTCCACTGTCTTCTGCAGAGACCACTGATTTGATTTTACTCTCTGTAAATTTTACTCTCTTTTCCAATGTTATAAAAATGGACTCATACCACATAGTTCTTTCATTTAAATAATGATCTTGAGATTCATTTTTGTGTTGTAGGTACGCCAGTCTGCTGAGTTAGTAGTTCAATGTCTATATGTGCTACAATGTATTCCTTTTCAAGTTGATATCCATGGGGTTGTGAATTTTACAAATATGAATGAGGAGTCTATAAACATTTCTTTGTCCAAATATATATTTTCACTTCTTTTTGATCGGTACCTAGTAATGAGATACTGCTGGGTTAAATAGGAAATGCATGTTTAGTGTTTCTAGAAACTGCCAAAGAATTTTGCAAAAGCAAATGTACCATTGTACATTGGCAAAGTGTGAGAATTCTAGATCTTAGCCCTTGGTGATGCTGGCTTTTGTTTGTTTAAATGTCAGTAGGTAGGTTGTATTATTTTAATATGACTTTAACATACATTTACTTAATGACCAATGATTTTACACATCTTTTTATGTTCATAAATAACGTTTAGATCTCATTGACAAAGTCTCACTTCAAATCTTTTGCCTTTTAATAAAATTGGTTGTTTATCATTATTATTATGCCATGAGGATTCCATATGTATTCTGGATACCAGTTCCCTATCATATCTGTGATTGCAAATAGTTTCTTGAACCTGCATTCCTATTTCAACTATCTGTTATATAGCAGAAATTAAATTTTGTATAAAATTCAGTGTAGCAGTTTTGTATTTTCAGATTCATGCTATTTGTGTCCTAGCAGAGAAATCTTTGCCTAAACAAATGTCTTGAAGATTTTCTCCAGTGCTTTCTTCTGGAGATTTTGTAGATTTGGGATTTTTTTTCTTTAGGTCTATGACTTATTTAGAACCAATTTTATATGTTATGAAATTTTTTTTTTTTGCATGAAATGTCCAGTCTTCCAGCACCATTTGTTGAAAAGACTACACTTTCTTCTTGGCTTGACACCTTTGTCAGAAATCATTTGTGCACATATGTGGGTCTGTTTCTAGACTAATTTGTGTTCCCTTTTGTGTGTTTATCCTTTTTCTAAAACCACATACTTGATTATCTCAGCTTTATAGGACATCTCAATGTCAAGGAGCTTTATAGGACATCTGGATACCATTCTTTTTCAAGACCATTTTAACTATTTTAAGTCTGTGCTTTTCCATATAAATTTAGAATCAATTTATCAATTTATTTACCAAAAACTTCTGGGATTTTCATCTCCATACTGATTTCCATAGCCATTGTACAGGCTTATGTCCTCACCAACAATATAGAAGAGTTTTCTCCCCCACATCCTTCCAATATTTGCTATTATTAGATTTTTTTGTTGTAGCCATTCTTTCTGGGATAAGATGGCATAGTAGTACCTTGGTTCATGAGCTTAAGTCGCTGCATGATTCTGGTTGCAAACTGAATTGGATAAGAACCAAATCAAATTCAGTGGTTAGGTTCAATGTTGACCTTACAGGGAAATTCGATTTGGTTCTTGTCCAATTTGGTTTGTGACCAGAACTGTGGAAAGAATTAACTTTGTGAACCAAGGCACCACTGTATCTCAAAGTAATTTTAGTTTGCAGTCCTCTAATGGCCAGTGATGTTGAACATTTTTTCTTATATTTATTGGCCATTTGTACTTCTGCGAAGTGTCTATTCATTTCACTTGCCCATTTTTGATTGGGTCTTTTATTTTGGGAACGTAATTTTTTGAACTCTATATATTCTGGAAGTTAGTCTGTCTGAGGAATAGCTGGAAAATTATTTTTTTCTCATTCTTCAAGTTGTCTTTTCACTCTGTTGGTTTTCTTTGCTGTGTAAAAGCTTTCTAATTTGATATGAACCCCTTTGTTGATTCTCAGCATTATTTCTTGTGCTAGTGGGCTTCTCTATTTAAAAAGTCCTTGCTTATGTCTTCAAGAGTTGTACCTATTTGTAGCCAACAGAATAAGTGTTTATCTTTTTACATTTAGATGTTTAATCCATTTTGATTTTAGCATTGATCTAGACTCAGTCTTCTGCATGTGAACATTCAATTTTCCCAGCACTATTTATTAATAAGGCTCTTTCTTCCAGTGTATGTTTTTGTCCCCTTTGTCAAAGATCAAATAGCTGTATGTACCTAGACTTGTTTTTGCTTCTTCTATTCTGTTCCATCAGCCCCTTTACATGTTTTTGTGCCAGTACCATGCTGTTTTAATCACTGCAGCTTTATAGTATAACAAGTCTGGCATTGTGATGCCTCCTGCCTGCTTTTGTTACCCAGGATAGCTTATCTGATTAGCTGTGTCTTCTTCAAATTCATAAAACAGCTTATTGAACAGCTTTATCTCCATTGCTTCTCTCTCAAAACTTTTGGCTTCATAGCTTATGATTTCCTTTTTCTGGATGCCCCTTGTACTAGGTTTTGGGGAGTTGGGAGATTTTGGCAGCAGTTCATTGTCTCGTCTTTCCATGTTTGCTTTTTTGTTTGATTTTTATGCTGAGGCATGTGGCTTCTTTGATCTAGTTCTTGGTTCTTCAGGAGTGAGTGGCAGTATTGTTTATGACCCCCAGGAAATCCAGGTATTGGTATGTGGAAATAATTAATTGACAAGGGCAACTGTGTCACCTTGGATATAAAAGAAAAGTCAATGACAGTGTTGGTATTAAATATCAACTGACAAACCCCAAATATCACTCATGAACTTCCCATAACCAGAGCAAAGAGGTCTATGATTTTAGTGAAGATACTTTAGCTACCCAGATATTGTCCTATAGAAACTCATCTCACAAATTTCTGCTGAATGCAGGCAATGGCTTAAGAACTCAATCATACCACTGGACTAAATGCCACCTCCTTCAGGTCTATGCCCTCTGAAGTTTGTGTCCATCGAACCTGGAGTCCCATCACAGAATATAGGCCAGATGATCTTCCTGCCACATGCCTGAGCCTCTTAGGTGATCCCAGGAGATCCCTGTTTAGCTCTTGCCTGCCTCCCAAGGTTGTCTCTCAACCTCTGTTGTTGGGTAACACTTTAATCCTGGTGTGAAACTCTCCTCTTGGTGTTAGTTTATGTCTTCAATCAGGTTGGTCTTTTAGTTGTCACTTTTGTCACCCTGTGCAGTAGAGAACCCAGGAGCCTGAGAGCAGAGCTGGCTAGAATTTGGGAGTTTGGTTGCTACCCTTTTGTCTTAAGTGCAGACTACATGGGACCGGGGCTAGGAGCAGGGCAGGGCATGGCACCCCAAAGGGACAAATATTATGAGAAATTGGTTTAGTGATTGTGGAAGCTGCCATCTGGGAAGGAAGGTCAAGGGCAAATTGATGTCACACAGCCACTGCTGATGCTATTGCAGGTAGTTAAAAGAAAACTTGGTAAAGGGAGAACAATTGTAGATGCTGATTCTATTTGGAGTAAAGTTCATAGAATGCATAAACTTTTAAAAGACTTTTGTTAAGTCAGTTCTACTAAGATAATCTCAGCACCAATGAACTGGGGACTTTGCTGCATCATCTCCTCACAGCAATGCCTACATTAATGTTTGGTTGAATAATTGGGAAAAGGTGTGTGCATGCTATAAAATGGCTAGAGAGTGTGGCCTCCTTTCTGTTTTTCTAGGTTAGCCAAGTTGACCCATCAAAAAAGTCTTTCCTTCCTCTCTTCCTCCACCCCTTTCTTCCTTTTTCCCTATTTCCTCCCTTTCTTCTTTCCAAAAGATCCAAAACATTTCACTTTGAGGCCAGGAACTCAGTCATGTCCAAGGTGCAGATCAGGCTGTAGAATGTATGTGTTGAAAAGTGTCTTGCTATAAAGCGGCACGAAGTCAGCATAGGTCCTGTGTTCTGTGTGTGCATTTCCCTAATTGTCTTGTTCCTCCATCTCAAAATACCTCTGTACCCTCAGAACTACAGCAGTAGTGGCTCTGTGTGCCGCCCTCATTCCCAAATCATTCCTGGCTGGGCTGCCAAGTCAAGCAGTGCAACATGCAGAGATAAATAACCAGAGACCCAACCACCAAGGGCTCAGAAGAATGACTTTAATATGGAAAGATCTGTCACATGGGGCAGCCACAACAAACAGCCACAAACAATGCCAATTGTGCTTACTTCCCAGCACAGAGGCAGTGCTTCTCAGATTCATCTCCACAAAGGGATGAGTCAAACTTATTGGCAAACAACCCCCAACATTGTCTTCCCTCTGTCCCATAACATCTTCTGAGCTCTGCAAAGCACAGAATGTGTGGGTAGAAAACCCTGCCTACAGTAGATAAGGTGCAGCTACCCCAAGATCCAGCTTGCTTGACACTTGATCTGAGCATTACTAAAACAGAGCAGTGCTCAAACCTTCCATTCAAGTAATTTTCATCTAAGGAAGGTCATTTTACCAAGAAGATAAGTCCAAAGATCTGCCCTAGGGGTATGTGAAATGTTTGACAGATTACTCAGCATAGCACCACAAACAAGAGGACAAGTTTGGTCTTTTATGTCTCCTCAGTATTTAGCCGATATAATTACACATTGTGTCATCTTGTGTACCATAAGATAATAGAGTGGCTCCAGCAGTGAGAATGCTTCAATGGTGGCGTGACTTTAGAAATTATCCAAGGGTTTGGAATTGTGTGGCAGAGTACTTGTCTCAGGTCTCAGTAGCCAAGAGTAATGTGGTCTTTGGATTCTTTAATGGACAAGCAAGCCTCTTCCATTGTCGTCCTTGGAAAAAGCACCCAGAACATACCCCATGCTTCCTTCTCCTGTGATCTTAGCGTGATGGACAACTTTTCTGACAGGAGCCAGATTAGTGGCATTTTAGGCTTTGGTGATCTATACAGTCTCTGTCGTAACCATTCATGTCTTCCCGTGTCTCATTAAGTCAACCCTAGACCATACACATGGATGAGTGGGCTTTGTTCCAATACAGTTTTATTTATTGACATAGAAATACTTGAATTTTATGTAATTTGTATGTGTGGTAAAAATTCTTCTTTTGGTTTTTCAGTTAGTGAAAAAAATGTCACAACCATTTTTAGCTGTAGACCGCTGCAGGATGTAGTAGGCTGGATTTGGTCCATGGAATGGGGTTTGCTGATAGGAGTCTGAGAGCATCACAGGATGCTCCCTGAATCTAGAGGAGAAAGCACCTCCAGGGGTCCTTCCCTCCATGAGGGTCTGACTTTCAGTCACAGGCCTTACACCTGATCTGTGAACCTCAACCTGAGTTTTTCTTCTTCTCTCTGGGTCCACCCTTATTCCCCTAGCAACCCATGGTAAGAATGAGTTAATGATTTCCAAATCCTCAAAGAAACATGAATTTAAGTTTAGAAATCTCTTATATTTTGACTTCTAGTTACTTTGTATTTACTATGGCTTTGAAAGATTTTATTTCTCCTTAGTCACCTGTTCTGACAGTCTCATTGGCTTTGGGGATTGCAGTTGCTTCAGTGAGATGAATTTGTCACTTAGATTTGGAAGTCTCAGAGGATGTGAAATGTCACTGCATGTCCACATGAGATGGGACATTTTAGCCTCTGCTGAGCACTCAGTTATAAGTTTGTCTTGTACATTTCTGTGCTTTGGGTGTACACAGAAGAAAAAATTTTTTTGGTTTACTTTTGGTTTTGACTATAGTTTTTTTCTTTTGTGAATCTTTCAATGGAAAAAGTACTTTTGAGCATCTATGTCAGGCATGGCTCTATACTGAAAATATGATGCACTTTGGACAAGACTCCTTTTGGAGAAATTTAGCCCTAAGTTATAATTTTTCTTCTTTTTTTTATAGGACAGAACAATTTTGAATAAGCTTTGAGTTTTGTTACTTTTCTCTGAGCATTTCAGGCCCCCCGATCACAAATAAGAGACCATTACATAGGAATAAGAAAACATGAAATTGAGTCGCAAAAGCCACCCTGGGGCCTTTACCAGCTTCCAGGGGAGCTGTGAGCCCAGCCTGTACCACACTGCTATCCTTTTGGCAACAAAGCCCAGGGCTACTCTCTCATTTTCTTTGGCACAGGAAGACAGAAGACAATAATTGTGTCCTTTCTAATGCACTGAGGTTTGGAAAGGATCTTAAAGCACAGTTTATAGCACGATTAGATTAAAAAGTATAGTGCTGCTCTTCACGAAAATCACACATAGTCTGTGAAAATGCTCCATAGGTTTATCTATCATATACTGCATGTTAGCAAGCAACACTTTAACCTCAGCAGCCAGCTCAAAGCATAGCAAGGCTCAGGACCATGGCCCCAGATAGAGTCTATCCCTGGGCTACCCCTGTTGTTTACAGGCTTCCTGTCTTAGGCTTATTCCCAGCTTAAGGGAAACAGTTTCTGTGTGGTGTATGTGTAGCTGAGACAGCCTCAAGGGCAGCACCATTGTTCCCAGCATCCAGGGTGCCAGTATGAAGCTCAGGCTTTTGTAAAAGTGAGTAAGAAGGGGCCCTTCTTCACTGCATTTCCACCTAGCAGTTAGACGTGATCCCAGCTGTTGTAGAGGGACCTGGTAACACAGGAACTGCAGCCTTAGACAAACACTCTTGCTCTTTCTGAGCATCTGCTATTCCCGACACTCTTATCTCCCTCTCCACCCCACATGTTCAAACATACATGTGCAAATAGCCAAATACACACATGGGCATATGTGTAATTTCCCATGCAAAACTAAGAGGTAAGCGTGCTGCTCATGCACAAACTTCCCAAAGGATGACTACACAAGACATGCAGGTGATAGAAGGATAAACCTTGACACTCAAAGAGCAAGTACACCCTCAGAACCTTTAGCCCTGGGTATCTGGCCTTTCATTCACTGTCTTCATCAATAGTAATAAAAGTGGCTTATATTTTTATGTTCTGGTTCTACTTCTTCTTCCTTTTTTTTTTTTTTTGGTATCAAGGATTGAACTCATGACTGCGCACTTGGCAAGTTGGCACTTTTGCCGCTGAGCTAAATCCCCAACCCTGATTCTACTTCTTATTCAGAAAAAGAATGATTAGTTCTATGTAAGGTATGAGAAGTATTCATTATATCAAATACTGACTGATTTGTTCTTGCAGGCCTAGCACTGAGCTAGAGATAGTGGAGTGAATGATAGGACAATAAAAAAGAAAAGATCCACTGCTATTGTGACAGTAATTAGGTACATGCTTCTGGACATATCACTGAATTTCTTTGTGGCTAGACTGAATCTCTAGTATTGGCTCATGCTCCAGGTCTAAGAATTCAGTAGAAATGGGTGGGAAGGAAGGAAAGATGGCTTTGGTGCCAATAGCAGAAATGACTCTTGAAGGAATAATCTGTCTGTGATAATATTGTCCAGAGGAAAGAGTGCAAAAACAGGAAACAGGAAGACATCCCCGGATATGAGAAGCCGAGACCATCATCAAGGGAATTAACTAGGACACATCCTTCAGAAAGGGATTCCACTGCCTAGTCTGTTTACAGAGGAAAGGAAGGCATTTCTTTGAATAGACTATGGAGTCCAAGTAACCTGCAGCAATGGGGTTCCCCTTGAAGTTGGAAGATTTGGAATGAAAGTGGATTGTAGGAAGAAAAGTGCTAATTTCTGAACCACTAAGATCAGCTTTGAGTCCCTCTTTAACAACTTTCTGGTCTACTCTGTGTGTACATTTGAATTTCTGCGTTCTGTTTCCTCATTTTCCCTAGCAGACTATTTGAGATTCTTCATGTTTGAATAATAACTTGTCATTTTCAGAGTCATATTCTTTGCATGCTTATTTAGCTCTGTGTGGGAGTAGATAGAAAGGAAGGCAGTAACAGTTTGCATATACCCTGTGATAATGGGTATCCGGTGGGCAGCCATCACTTGAAAAGATTTAGCATAATGGCTCAAGTCTCCCTGGAGCAGCCTTTGATGTTGTAGGAAGCCTCTGACCTTAAGTGCCTCAGACAGTGAATGAAATAGCAGTTATTCTGGACCTTGCTGTGCACACACAACACAAAATTCCACCTGTATGTGTGAGACAAGCTGGACTTATCTCTGGGAAACCTGCCACTGTATTTCTTATGATTCACTCAATAAACTCTTAGAAGCATTAACCATGACTGAGGGAGGAATGGGGGATTCTGAATGCATTAAACTTATACTTCTCATGTGGTTGACTTTGGAGATGAAGCAACTAGCCTGGCATAAGTTGCTGATTCTCCCATTTAGTTTGTCTCTAACCCTGCCGCATGAACTTAAAAATGAAACAACAATTTCTTTATTCTCCATCTGAATAGAATTTTGCAGAATTCTTGATGCATTGTGCATTGAAAGCCCTTGTTAGCAATGCAAGCACTTCAGAAGCAATGCGTGACTCAGGTCCAGAAATAGCACTGAGTAAAATTGCTTTTATGTAATTTTTTCTCAGAATGTCATGCTGTGAATACTTATCATCCCAGCAGAAACACGTGGAAAGATCACATCTTGTGGGGCCTGCAGGGACACTCGGTCTCGTAGAGCCTTATCACTGCCTCATGGACCTCTAGAAGCCACAGAAACTTGAGGGCAGTTGTTTAGGGACAACAGAGGAATAGATAAGTGAAGAGGACATCTGAGAAACAACAGTCGTCTTCTTTCTTTCTTTCTTTCTTTCTTTCTTTCTTTCTTTCTTTCTTTCTTTCCTTTTTCTCTTTCTTTCTTTCTTTCCTTTTTCTCTTTCTTTCTTTCTTTCTTTCTTTCTTTCTTTCTTTCTTTCTTTCTTTCTTTCTGGTCTTCTTGTGTTTTTAAAACAGGGTCTCACTCTACAGTTCAAGCTGGACTTGAACTCACATTGTAGCCCAGACTGAACTTGCAATGATCCTCTTGCCTCAGCACCCCAAGTACAGGTATGTGCCACCAAGCCTGACTGGCAGTCATCTTTCATTTCAATGATATTGTACTTAATTCATTGGCCCCAATCAGACCACGTTTTGGTTTAATTTTTGTTAATTTAAGTTTTTCTATTCAAAATAAAAATGGTTAAAATTTTAGTATACATAACACAAGATTTTTCATTTCAATCATTTCGAAGTGTACAGTTCAGTGACATTAAGTACATACACAGTGTTGTGCCACCGTTATTACCATCCATCTCCAGAGCATTTTCATCTTTCAAACTGAAATTCTACAGTGTTAATTAAACAGTAACTCCTCCCCCTGGCAACCACCATTCTACTTTTTGTTTCTATAAATTTGGTGTTATAGTTGATACATTATGTCAACTTGAGAAGTTTAGAAGTTTAACTAAGCAACTCAAGAGACAGCCAGGGCCTTTACTTTGTAGACAACCTTATCATTGCAAGAGGAGGGCAAGGAGATGGTTTGAGTGCTACATGAGGCAGCCTGCTTACAACATAAGGGAAGAAAAGAGGCTTGCTCTCCTCTCATTTTGCTTTTGCTTCTTTTGCGGTTTTCTATCACCTTGAGTGTTGCCCCTGTACCATGCCACTCTACCTTGGAGCCAGCCAATTATGGACTGAAACCTCCACAAACCGTGAGCTAAATAAACCTTTCCTTCCTTAATTTTGGGTGTGGGGTATTTTATCTTAGGAACAAGAGAAAAGTAACTAAGACATTTGATATTACAGAGACCTCATCTAAGTGAAACAATATGTCTTTTGGGTCTGGCTTATTTCACTTAGCATAATGTCCCCAAGCTTCCTCTTTGTTGTCACACATATCACTATTACATTGTTTTGAAGGCTGAACAATGTTTTGTTGTGCATATGTACCACATTTTATTTATCCATTCACCTGTCAGTGGACATTTGGGTTGTTCCATCTTTTGGCTATTGTGAATAATACTGCTATGAATATGGGTCTCTTAGTCACAACCTCATTGCTGAGACAAAATTTTGTCTCAGATTTTCAGTCCAAGGTTGACTGGCACCAAGGCAAAAATGACATGATGGAAGGGCATGGGAGAGGAAATATACTCACATCACAGTGATCAGGGACCAGAGAGAGAAATTAACTCAGGAGGGAGATATACCCTTCCAAGTCATACCCCCAGTGACCTTGCCTTCCACCAAGCCCCATCCCCTAATAGCAAGTCCTCCTTTATACTCCAAGAGTCCAGTCACCTTTCAAAAGTTCCCCCTTGAACATATGAGTCTTCTGGGGGACATTCCTAATCCACACCATAGTATAAATATGCAAATTTCTATTTCAATTATATTCAGTTATTTTAGGTATACACCCAGTGAAGTTGCCAAAAATAGACTCTTAAAAATTAAAAGGGAAGATCTTGAGGTGAGTGGACCATATAATTCATACTAGCCCCACAAATTGGAAAGAGAAAGATCAGAGACTTAAAATAAGATTCTGAACCTAGTAAGACTGATGGAGGTGGTCACCTGGGGAGTTTGGGAAAGACAGTGGGATGGGCTTCATCTTAAAGAGGGAAAGATTGTTGGCAAGTTGAAAATTAGACATGGAGACCCATCTCAAAGAGATCAAAGCCATCTTGCAAGAAGCTCTCAGCCACAGTCAGTACCTCAGGGAGCCATTAAAACAGCCGCTACACAGTGCTCATGCTAGGAGTCTCCTCCCTGATGTGGGGTGAGGCCTGCCATGACCTTGCCTGGTGCTTATCACATGCAAGTCCTCCCCGTGGGAGAAATGGCATGCTTTCAAAAATTCCTGGTTTTAAAACCACTCAGAGGTGGTAAGGATGGATATATTTCTTTTAGCATTTTAGATTCCACTGGCTCTTGGGAGCAAAATCAGACTGTGGAGTATGACACATGGCTCCTGTGGGTCCCAAAGGTGACTGTGCTGGGTGCAACCCTCCTGGCTGCAAAGAGCCTGCGGTGAAAGGGAAGATAAAATGAGAGCAAGCTTGAGAGTCATGGCAATGGCTTAGGATGGTTATTTTTGGTAGCCCGGAGTAATCTAACCTGGCACAAGGACTTGTCCTCCTTGGGACTGGCCCTGATAGTGGCCTGAGGACCTGCATCATGTTCCACTCTGCCCCTTGTATAGGGCAATGACCATATCATCCCAAATAATAAACATGCCTAGAGAGATTAGCATTCTACATACTTGGTTTTTAAAAAAATTATGTAACTGATGTTCTGCTTTTTCCTAGAATCTTTGCCTCTCTAAGGACTATGTCTTACAAAGTGAAGAAAGAAGCTCCAAAAATTATTGGTACATAGTAATTTTCTATTAGCATCTGTAGCCAAGTGATACAGATATGTTACATGCTCTGCATTCATATGAAAACCCACCCAAATCCTCACTTCATTGCCTAAAAGGGCTCTTTGCAGCACAATAGCTTTCACTTCAGGCCTGGACTTCAAAAGGACACTTTAGTCAGTAGTATAGGGTGGTGAAAGCAAGGGGGTTTGGCCCTATGACAACTTGGAAGGCTTACTGTTGATTTGGAAAGAACAGCAGCCCATGTTCTGGATAGGGAAAGGGAAAAGGGTACAGAGTTCTCAGCTGAACACTAATGAGAATAAAATGACACTGCTTCAAAAAGATGTCCAGCCAGCAGTAGAGAGGCCCAGGCGTGCACGTGACCAAGGGCTGGCACGAAGGCACAGCCACTATCATAACCAGAGCCAGCCTTCTGGGCGGGGATCAATGTGGGGGTCATTCCGAGGGATCCCTAGAATGTGCCTTTCCCAGACTTAAAAAAAAAAATCAATCTCTATATAAAAGCAAAAATGTTCTTGTTTAATTGTCTGTTTTTTTGACATTTTGACCTATGTCCTTTTTAGACTTGAACGACAGAGCAAGATGATTATTTTTATGCACATTGGATGCAAGATACAAATAATAAAACAAATTTCTTTTAGTGATTCACAAAGCAGTGAAAAGAATTTGAGTTGAGGAGTCAGGAGTAACAGAGCTGCCCTTTGCTCTGTCGCAATGGGTATGTGAAATGCTGGTAGAGTATTTTACCTGTCAAGGCCTCTGCTTTCTTATTTCCTGATGAGTTAGGAGTTGGTGGGAGGTAATGAGGCTGGTTGACCTTTGCTCACGATCAGGAGGACTTTGGAAACCTTGCACAGTCTCTGAAGTAGTTTGGACTATGTTATGGTGTACATTTGTTTCCTCAAGACAACAACAACAACAACAACAACAAACTAGAAAAAGGAAAGGCTCATAACACCTCTCTTAAACTGGTCCATGGATGCCCAGATATTAAGAACTCCTGGACTAGATCACTAACCATCACTTCTAAAAGATGTGAGTCATTGGTAGGAAAGTGGACACAACTTGAGACCATACTGTTAAGTGAGATATCTCAGACACACAAGCTTAGATATTGAATAGTTCTTTTACATGGGAAACTCATAGCATAAGTAAAGAGGAAAATAAAAAATAGGTAAAAAATAGTGAGGTAGGTCTTTTGCAAATGGGAGAGGTGCCAAATGATGGAGGGAGGTGCTGGGAGGGGAGAGGAGAAAGATAAAGATGTTAAAATAATTAAAATGTGGTATGTACCTGTACCAGCTCCTTAGGATGAATTATCATGCCCTGTAACATGCACAGATAAAAACAAAAATTTGGAAAAAAGAATATACCGCTGTACATCTATGACTTGAAGGTTATTTCGGTTTGCTCTGAGAGGCAGTCGTGTCGTTTTTGCCTACATCTGCTCTGTTTTCATTGTAATGTGACAACCATTTCGGGCATGTAAACTTCTCTGGTTCACTCTCACTGTCTAGTCTTAGCTGGCCTCTCGGAAAAAATAATTAAGAAATAGAAAATGTGAATCTTTGCTCTCTTTAGTCTTTGCAATTCTGATCATATCTGTTTACTCCTTGCTGGGTCACAGACAGCTTCTTTGTGAAGCCCGCGGGTGTCTGTTTCTAGGTAGCTCTTTCCTCCTGGATCCCTGCTTCCACACTGGCTTTACTGCAACCCTCCAGCCAAATATGCTCACTGTGAATCCCTTTCTGTAGTATTTTTTTATAACTGAAAAGACAACTAGGGAGTGGTTTGGGGCAGATGAACCTCTTAATACCTCCAAGATCCCCACTTCCTCTGACAAAGGACCATCTATCACTCCATTATTCATCTCTGCATGTTCAAAAGGAGGTGGAGACGGTGGCGTGGTGGCGTATGGATTCTTTTTGGAGGGGAGAGTTCCTGGTACAGATCTGCCACTGGCTGAACTTGTTGAGGACATCCATGGAAGTGACATGTTGGTCCATTCTTTCCACACACATTTTAAAAGAAAATGAAATCAAATGATCCACTGTTCAACATACATAAAATCTACTGTTTTTAAGACATTTTTAACAAGATTTTTGTTCCCTTGAGTTTTGTGTCCCTAGGATTTTTCCCCAACCCAGCAGGGGCATTACTGCATGTCCTGAAAACATTGTCTTCTCCCTGGAAAGCCACACTATCAGTGTGATGCTGTGCCTTGCGTGCAGCCTCTGACAGACGTGGGTCCTCTTTATAGACTTAAGAGTACGTGTGTTCGGGCAGGCAGAGAGTTCTGTCCTCTGTTCTGTAGACATTATGGGAAGCTTTGTTTTCCTTGGGCTGGGTGAAAATGGTTTTTATGAAATGGCACTGGGACTGACCAATTCTAAGGCACAGGATGAAGCAAGCTGACTGAGAAGTGGACAGGGCATTGCCGTCAAATCTTGGCTTGTATCTACTTTAAAAACGTTACCAAAGCCCAAGCTGGGTGCTGCGATAGTGAGTCCTTATGTTCTCTTGTAGGCATTCTGATATTTTTCAGGGATAAAAATTCAATTTAAACTGTTTGGAATTCTGAGTACCATAAAATTTCTTTCTTTTCCTTTTAATGAAAGTTCTTTTCTATCCAAGATCTAGTAAACATACATTTGGAAAGGAATTATTTGTGGCTACCATTTCGTGCATTCAGTGTTACACTTCTTATTCCTAGAATTGCAGGTCCCCCTGTACATGAATATGCATGTGATTCTACAGTTCCGTGCATCATCCATGCAACATGCATTTCAATGATTTTTGAAAGCTGAGACAGTTAACCTTTTTCATTCCACTTAGTGATTGTCTTTCATGAGCCTGTGTTATTTTCTCTAGAAATGTTGAGAAAGAAAATGTACTGAAACATTGCTATTCACATCACATGTTATCAAAGCCCTCTTGTGGGATGAGGTTTAACTCCTTAACAGTGGCTCTTTAAGAGCTAAAAATTTGGTGTTCAGCAATTACTGCTTTTTGAGAACTCCAAGTATACCCGGTCTTGCAGTTTTTTAAACAATCAGCTCTTTTCTCTGGGTCAGTTTCTCATCTCACTTGGTTCCCCTTAGCGATATGAGACAGGCCCTCTGTTTCTATTGAAATAAGACAGCTGACATTTATGGCCCAGCTGGAAGGCGAGAGTGGTTTGACTGATTCAAGCTTTTAATTTTTTTCCAACTGAAAATGCGATATGGGTTTGGTATATGTTTAATCTTATTTCAGGCTCCACTATACAAATCCTGCAGGGAGAAAGAAAGCAAAGCCTCAACATATGTGTTGAACTTGAAATAAGAAACTTTAATCCTTGGAAAAATGGTATTGTGTAAATTCCAGACTGCAACTAATCACAGTATATTCAGACAGTGGCAGGAACATTTTATTTTCCATTTTAATATTCATTTCACCCAATCATGCAGTAAAGTGACCTTTTGAATGCATATTTTCCCTGAATTTTTGTCAGGCTTATATTTATTTTATTTGTCAAAATCCTAGTGGCTTATACAAAGTAACCAGATGTTTTCCACTTGCAGATGTTGCACCTGACAGTGAGAGGCTGAGCAGATTGCGGGAAGCCAGCTGTCTGCTTGTGCCCTCTGCATCAGTACATAATTTACCTGCAGAGAACATATAAAAGGCTCCATTTATTGGACACTTTTGTGCTGGGTCCTGTCCTACAGGCTTTAGGTTCATTCGCAATTTATGACTTATGTGGTTCTATGAGGTTAGTATCCCTATGAGTCCGTTACTTTATTGATGCAAAAACTGAGGATCAGAGAAGATAAATAGCTTTCCCAAGGCCAAGTGGATAGAAGCAAGAACAGAAACCTGGGGTGTCTGGGTATAAATCACTGTCTATCTTAAATCACTTTGACCCAGGTGTCAGTGGTCTTCATCTTATCTCCTCCTCTGCCCAAAACTTCAAAAACAAGTCTGCCTTCAACTTCACCCCCATTCCATGCAAAAATCTGAGGAAAAGTCCCATAGCATAGCTTGCATTCCCGGCATGCACTGTATTTTCAGGAGAGGAGGCTAGACTGACTTCAAGAGCACAGGCTTTGTTCCATAATCCTCTGTGCCTCACCTTGCCCAGCTGTTACGTGGAGATAAGGTAGTTCCTACCTCCAAGACCTGCCACAACCACTAAACTAGCTTGCCTAATTTGTGAGCACCTTGCCTCAGGGCAGTCCTTAACCCATGGCAACACTCTGTTCTCAGCCCTAATGGTTATAGTGGACGTTACTTCTGCATCAGCCCTCCTGTTTCTATGAAATCAATTCTGGGGAGGATGCTCTCATCCTTGGGCACCTGGGGTTCAATCTGTGTCAGTGCCAATGAAAAAACTCAGCCTTTTTGATCTCCATAAAACTATCAAACTATTCCTATTGCTCCAGCCTGCTTCCTCCAGTGCATATGCACATATGCTTGTGTTTAGTAAGTTATAGTAAGGGCTCAAGGGAATAAAAGGCAAATCTACATTTAATATATCAGATAAGCAAGTTGCCTCAGTTGAAAATGAGGAGTACATTTCTTAGATATGTTGTTCTTGTCATATTTGTTATTGCTCTGCCAACCCCTCTTCTCATAGTGTCACATTCTGCTTTCTTAAAATGTTTGCATAAGGGAACCATTTCCTAAAGAGAATTCAAGAGGTGACTGTTAAGGCAATTTGTCTTTAAATACTAACACTGATTTCAAGGGAGGGAAGACTTTTTTGTTGTTGTTGCTCCCCCCTTCCCTTCTCCTATTTTTCCCTCCCCTCTTCCCTCTCCTTTCTTCCCCCACTTTCCTCCCTCCCTGTCCTTCCAAAACATAATAAAAGTGAAAAATGCTGCATTAAATGATTATTTTCCAATATCAAGAAAAATATGTCAGTTGAACTTTCAAAGACTCCTTCCTTCTCCCCTTGACCTGTTGGAATAGTTCATTTACCTCTTGGGAGCCTTGATTGTAAAATTTGCACAATTTACTTAGAAATTTATAAAGATTCAATGTGGTAATTTGGGACGTGTGCTTAGTGCAGTATGTGGAGAGCACACAATTTTGAAGACAACAGTTCACTAGCTGCAAGATTGGAGAGCAAATTAATGTGCAGTCTTTGCATGGTACTTTCCCAAGGTGAACCATACAGGAAGGACTGTCCTACAGCCTGACATGGAGGGTGAAGTGGTGCAATGCTAGTGCTATGGTTTGAGTCTGGATGTCCTCCCAAAGCCTCATGCAGTTATAGAGGCAGCCTTCTAGAGTTTATAAATGACTGATGGTCCAATGCCAGGATTATGGGTGTGAGTACCACCCCCAAGTAGGTGTGGCCTATATACAATATAAGAGACAGAAAGAATCTTCTCTTTGTGCTCCTCTCTTTTTGCATTTGTTGCTTTTGGTATCTGCCACTGCCATGAACTGTTGCCCCACTGCCACACCATCCTGCTTTGGAGCCAGCTGAATATGGACTGAAACCTCCACAAACTGTGAGCTAAAAAAACCTTTCCTTCTTTCATTTTGAGTTTTGGGTATTTTGTCCCAGAAATGAGAGAAAAGCAACTAAGACAGCCACCATGTCAATAGTTATTTTTTGCAGTTTCTACATTCTAAGCACATTGCAAGGGCTTCAATCTTATAAAGAGGATACTGCCACTTTATCAGTTAAGATATTTGAAATCTTGAAAGGAAGTTGGCTTAAGTGGTAAGAAAATTTGTTCACTCTCATGTTAGAAAGTCCAAAATTAGATCAGTCTGCAGAGCTGGTTGATCTGGTGATTCAACATGTCAAGTGCTAGCCTGATTCTGTCTGCCATCTCTTTCACTGGCTTTACTCTAAGGTTAGAAGCAAGGTGGCAGCTGCATTTCCAGACATTACAGCCATATGGACCTGAGTCCAGAGTGAGATCATCTTTTTCTGCAGCTCCCTTTTAGGAGTGAGAAAAATTTCCTCAAATGTCTGCCCAGATTTTCCCTTTACAAATGATTTTTCAGAATTTTGCTTATTTCTAGCAAATCATTAGAAAGTCACATAGAATCACTCTGATGGCTCAGATCTACTCTTGGAATTAAGCAGGATGTGGCTTCCCTGAAGCTCATGGTTGCACAAGGGAAGGTGGATATTTGGACAAACTTAGGTCCTGCTAACAAGGAAGCAATATTGGCAGCCCATAACATCCAGTCAGTGGGTCATTCCCAATTATCTCAGATGAGAAAACTAGCAATCAAATAGTTTAAGACAAGCAACAGATGACCTATAGATAAAGAGGGACAGAGACAAAATTCTAATCCATGATTCATCTGACTCCAGTGATGCCTCATCTCTAAAACAGGTGAAGATAGAGCTGTCCTGTGTATTTTGCATGTTCTCAGGATAAGAGTACACTTTAAAAGACCGTAAAAGTATTTATACTGACTGACACCTCACAGTTTGCAATGTGGAATGCTGTGCATACCACATGGAATGATCTGGCACAGAGATAGAAGATGCTGGTGCTAGAGATGCACTGGTGAAAGGGCTGATCCTTCAACAGCAGCAGGTTGTACAAAGAACATATAGTCTTATGCCAGAGATCAAAGTGTTGAAAGGATAGCAAGACAGGAAGTCCTGCCCTGGCACAGGTCAGTGAAGTTTCCAATACCAGTGTGCATGTTATTTATTCTTCATAGATGCTAACTTAGCTGTTTAACATGAGATCAAATATGCTTTTCAATATGTGGTCAAGGAGAGTCTGGGAGAGTCAGATTGTTCCCTGGGGCCCAGAGTTTGAACCAGAGTTCCCTGACTGCATGTTTTGACCATATTCCTTTCTCTCTGAGAGCTCTGTCAGCTGCCCTTCCCTTCTGTGCCCTGAGATTCCATACTTTTCCTTCTTCTTGATCTATGGGCTCTCCCTGGTCATCTCTTAAAAGACAACCTGAATTCCACTGAAGTGTGGGGAAATGTTGTAGACATCTATGTTTTGCCGAAGGCCCAAGACTTGGTCTCCAACACTTATTGACACCTTCACTAGATTGCCTCACCGATTTCTCAAGCTCAGTATGTCCACATACATTGGTATTTTCTACCCTTCCTCCCACAGGAGTATGTGTTTCTATTCTACTCTTTTGAATCAGGTATCACCATGAAGCCCGAAATGGATTCCTTGGATCCATTTCGGCTTCTAACTCCTGACAATAAAGCTATTGCCATATATCAATATTGCTTCTTCTCCAACCCAATCATCTCCAACTCCTCATCCCTATTGACTCATCCTAGTTCAGATTTTTATCTCTGTGTATATGGGCTATTTCTGTAATCTTTCACCTTCTTTTCATACTTTTATTTCCTATCAAACCTGCCCTTCACATTGTCACTAAAGATACCTTTCAAAACACACATACAGTCACACCCCTTTTCTGCGTAAACTCCTCAGTGTCTAGAGAGGAATTTTCATCCTCTTTGGAAGGCCAAATAAGGTCATTCCCAGTTTCTGATCACTTAAAGAAGTAATACATAGCTTTCATAATTTAGCATCCCGCTCCTGGATTCCTTAGGTGGAGTTCTTAAACAGTGAGGATCATTTCTTTCTTTTGTCTTTGTATCTCCCAGGTAGCTAGTCATGTCTGAAACATAAGTGCTCTTGGAAAGGAAATAACTTCTCTCAGTTGTGAGTGGTGAGAAGTTCATGGGTAAGTGCTCAACAAACTAATGCCTGTGCTTCAGTTGTTCTTTTATTCATTGTTTAACAACCGTCACATCCTGCAGGCAACACACACCTTTTGCAGCAACTCATTTTTGGTACTGATCCTTACTCTTACACAGCAGGGTGCACAATGGTGCTCTCTTGCCTTCTTCATTTCTAGAAAAATCATTGCTCTCTACTATGATTCAGAATCATGAGATGTATCCATTTTAAATTCATACCATGTGCCAGAAGGTGTTCCTCATTGTTGTGTGTGTACTAGCCGATTATTTAAATTATTCCAAAAACTCCAAGAACTTGCTTTACTCCTTCTACAGTTTACAACTGAGAGAAGTAAAGCACAGAGAGATTAAGTAACTTGCTGCAAGTTATACCACTCAATATGTGATGGAGCAAGGAAGGAAATCCAGGCTGACCTATCCCAGAGCTAACGGTCTTGACCACAAATGGCCCCTGGAACTATTCATCATGGCCTTGTCTTTATCCTATAGTCACAGTTAATCATTTGTTTTTACAAAAGATGTTGCACCTCAATTAAAATCATTAGTGGTCAGGAGCAAATATGAATATGCTTGAATTTCTCCTTTTGGCATCTTTTAGCTGCGATTATTCTAGTCGACACAGTCTTCTACTGGTACTTGGATCAAGACATTTCATCTCAAATTCACTTAAGCTAACACATGATTGCGCCTCATAAAGATGGGTAACAAGAGATCAGAGCCATTAATTTGTTTTCCGTATTGTACACTTTGAGAACTTTTTCTTTTTTGCTCTCATAATGACATACACATTTTTATCCTAACTACCCTGATAAATCATAGAATTTTGTACAGAGTAGAAATTTTCAGACTTGGACCTTGAAGAGGAAAGTAAATAGAAGCCCTCCATCAGAACCATCAAAAGAAGCAAGCTCTAATTATCATGCTAGAATTGGAACCCATGGTTCCAGGAAGTCTGAGCATTTCAAACCCTCAGGGTGAAAATCATTGAACTTTCAGCTGTGTGTGTGTGTATGCGCGCGTGCGCACGTGTGTGTGCGTGCGTGTGTGTGTGTGCACTGAAGGATGGGGTTATACAGAAGGAAAGGAATAAGATCAAATGCATTTTCAAATTCAGGGTTCACCAACATTTTGTTTACACTTTAGAGAGAAGAAAAAAGATTCTGTCACTTCAAATATAGCACAGGCTATCCCAGGGCTCTTATGCCTGTGTTTTCTCTCTTTTCCCACTCTCCTGGCTTTCTTTTTCCTTCCTTCTTTTTCTCCTTCTCTTTATATGTCACTGAATCATCTCCTTACCTAGAGGTCCCACCCCTCATCTTGGGCTCTGTTTGTTTTATTTCAAGCACTAAAGATACAGTATTCTATATAAAATATGTACTGAACAGTGGCTTGTGGACAGGATCCCTGTGTGGAAGAACAAAGCCCTGCCTTCCTGGGCCATGGCTCCATGGGTTACCACACCCTTCCTTGTGTTATGGGTCTGAATTTTTGTCTCTGATCAACATCAGCTTAAAATCAGCAATGCTATGTGGGGCCTGCTCCTGAGAATTAGGAGACCCTGGGATGGAATAGGTCAGTTTTTTGCAGAGTTGTGCCAGCCCTAGACCTGATTTCTTCAAATGAAGTGAAATAATCCCCATGGAACACTTAGGAGAGAGTTTGGCATATTCAGGCACTAACCAATATTCTTTCTTTCCTTGTGATTGCCCTTAAGATATTTTTCCTCATTCTCCACATGTCTAAGACCTGCTCAAATGCTGAAGTAGAGGAGTGCTTTGGCTGGGGAGTAGGTATGGAGGAGGGATAGATTATAAAGTGATTAGACACTGGCTCATTAGAACCCACTTTAGCGCTAGACTCTAAGATGACAAGTTCTCATTTTTCTACTGTGCATCACAGCTGATCCTGGGATATTTGTGACTCATTCTTTCTGTGTATGGGAGGTTGGAGAAAGAGGGAACAAGCAACATACACCCGCGAGGTCTCTGATGGTCTGCTGTTCTATGGAGCTTGAAGGGGAAGAGACACTGCAGTTTTAAATTACTAGCCTGGTTGACAGGTGGTCCTCACTTGCTGAGTTGAACCCACCTTCTACATACAAATGAGGCCTGAGCTGATATTTTGATACTGGGAGAGGTGACAGTGCCCGTGAGGAGAGAGAATCCTGCAGCAGGCTAACTCCCCAAGTCTGGAAAAAGGACTTGAATGGTCAACTGAAGCAGAGAATTATTCACTTCCTGTCATTAGCTGAGCAAAAATATGCTTCACAAACTTTAAGATGGGAAAGCACACTATGCTAAAGACCCTACTTCCTGAGCATGGCATCAGCTCTTCTAATTGTGTTTCACTGACTCCTGGATAGCTCCACCTTCTGCTAAGTGACAGAAAGCTCAGTGTGTCACAGCTGCCCAACCCTGGGTCAAAACACTGTAGTGACTTCTGTTTATTCCTGATTAGCTCATTCATGTTACTCCTCAAATAGGTACAACAATTTTTGAATGTTTAGGGATTACTTCTCAGGGTATAACATTAATGTTCAGGTTTACCTGGGATAACTCTGTGAAAAAGAAAAACCATAAATGCCCAAACTAAAACCTAACCTCTTATTTAAAACTATGGGTGTGTGTGTGGGTAATTATTGGCAAAGAATTCATTCTTAGGAGAAAAATTCCACCCCCTTCCAAGGTTTCAACCAATAGTCTATTTAGTTCACTTTCTGAAATTGTATGTTTATATTTAAGCAGAAAAGCCCCATTTATTCTATTTTTATTTTCCAACCTGCCCCATATAATATGGCCTCCTCTTGTTGCTCAACCATGCCAGCAATTCACTTCCTGGTTCTTTATCTATGACATCTTGGGCACTATAAATTTCCATTTCCCATTTGATCAACCAGTTCCTCAAAGTCACTAGACCTGCCCTGCCCTATCAAAAACCAGTGCATTCTGCTGCTGTACTTCCTGCCTGTAAAAGTCTATAAAAACTCCAGACCACCAGAGATTGGGATCTGTCTCTTTTGGGAATGATCCCAGCTAGGTCCACCAGTATTAATCAAGCTACATTCTGCCTCCAAACCTTCTCAGGTACCATTCCTTTCACTGTGCTGGTTTGTCGTAGCATTCTAACTATAGATTTTAATATACAGAATATTCCTTTACAAGAAACTTAAAAAATTTAATCTTCTTTCCTACTTCTTTGCAGAATATTCATAGAAGAAACAAGATGATAAATACATTTTTTCCCTTACAGGTGGCAAATGGCTTAGAGTTACAGAAAAGGTCAAGTAATTTGCTTAGGGTTACACAGCTGCAGTTGCAATCTGTCATAGAAAAATGTGTGTTTATCTTAGAGTTTAATACTACCAGCCCTAATTCCATCTCGAGTGTCTAGTAATCCCTGTTTATGGGGTACCTGAGAAATACATTCCAGACTAACGATTGCCATTCAGATTTGTCTAAGCTGGGGGCTTCCACTTGATTCATTTGTATTTCATCACTAGGGTTTTATGAGAGGAGTTTTGCTACCACTACAGCACAGATAGATAAACTGAGATCCAGGGTCCCATAACTGGCAGAGCAGTGACAAGATTTGAACTCAGATCTGCCTGACTTCACTATATCAGCTGCCTCTGAACATATAGAAGCCAAGAAATGGGGATCAGAAGTAGATGGAGTTGGCAGGGATGCACTTTCATTTGGGAAATCAGTATTGTTGGACCAATGGAAGAGTAAACATTTCAGATAAAATTTGATTTTTAGTTTCTGGTTACAATAAAATTGTGAGCATGTGTCTCTTCCTAGGCAGGGTCAATACTCTACAAGGAAGCAAGGATTATTTTGAACAGTGTTTGGAATAAGAAGGGAAAGGAAAGGAAGGACAATGAAGATGATCTTCACAAACATGGCCTTGGTCATCCTATATGTCTTTGGAGAGAGCTGATTTGCAGTGAGGATATGGAGAGAGGAGAGGAGAGGAGATGAATGACTCACAGTAGCTGTTAGGAAGGTGTAATCAGCTCTGAAGAGCCCCAGTGCCATCATCACCTCTGTTAAATAATAGGCAATGCTTCGTCAAGGCCAAAATCTTGGAGGAACAATATTCAAACCATGAGCCCAGAGTGGAGAAGGGTTTTGGAAATGGTAAAGAGGGGAAAAGACCAAGTTTATCTTGGCACAAGCCCTCTCTGATAATCTAGGAAAAGTCACTTGCAAATCAGCATGGGTGTGGTATGATCCCAGTAGCAGTATCTTCTGGGCATCTCTTAGAAACCAATGCCCAGGTTCTACCTGGACCTGTGGTATCAGCATGGTGGAATGGGGCCTGGTCCTTCCAGGTTTTAGCAAGCTCTCCAGGCCCTGTATGCTTTGGGACATGCAGAGGTGACCTATGATAGAAATGAGAGAGAAGCTTGCCACAGGGTTGAATTTTACATTTAATAATGTGATTAATTAATAAACATGTCACACTTGGTTATACTGTCAGATCATGGGTCAGAGATGGATAAATTGTTCCTAATCATTTTATTCTTCTTAGAGACTTTTCCATCCCCCTTGCAGTTAGACTGGGGCCATGTGACTGGGATCTGGCCAATGGAATATCAGGGAATCGAAGTCATCCATAAGAAACCTTGGTCTTGGCAGGGCTTGGAGAAATAAACATGCTTTATATTAAGCAACTGGCAATTTGGGCTTGTTTCTCAAAGTGGCAGCTGTTAATTTCTCCAATTAATATTGACTATAAAGAAAATGAAGGCAAAGGCCAGGCTACTTTTAGTTAATGATTATATTCAAGGGTATTAATTATAATGTTAACTGATGTGGGGCCCTGGAACCTATCAATCTGCACAGTCACTGGCCACTGTGCTAAGATTGTTCCTGCAGGCCATCTGTATTTCCAGGCACTGACCCTTTGGGTGAGGTATCTAGGGGAGCCCTAGTGGACTGGGGGAGTAGATATTGGCTTGGTCAGTATGGAAGACTTTAATATTTTAACAACACACACAGCTATACTGGTACATGACAATTTATTAGAAGTGTTTACATAGTCTTGGTCTGTGTAGGTATCCAATCAATACATTTTGAATTGAAACCAGATAACTCAAACAAAATAAACTGATTGAACACTGAGAACACAAATTGCAGACATCTGGTGGGTGTCCCCTCTGGTATAAATAATCTGCATGATCTGGAGTCATCTATGTGGACTCCATTTGATCCATTTCCTCACCCTAAAAGGGGAAAGATGGATGAAGATCTTCTATTAGCATGGTGAGCCCTTAACTTCCTCTGGGTTTCTGAATCATTTTGGTGTTTAATGACATTTGAGCTCTTTTTCTAAACAAATGTACATATACACATAAATACAAGGAAGTGGATTCTTTTTCAGAATTCATGTGTCTTTTGAGTTCCACCTCTAGGACTGAAGAAGAAGGTAAGAAAGAAAATAATTCTAAAAGTGGCTAAGTGTAAACCAAGATCTATTTGCCTTTGAGCAGAGAATAAGGGTAACTTCACAAAATGACTTATGCCATTCCTATAGGGCTTCCATGATGTCTTACTTTTTTTTAGTTCTTATCTTTTTGTTAGTAGTTAATAACAGTATAAGCACTTAAAAGGACAGAAATGAACTTTGTGGCTCTGTGTAGAAATGAGTATTAGCTTTTGTGTGATACTTACAGATTGAGTTTGACTAGCACTCAGGACAAAATATGAACACACAGCATGTCATGGCTGGGTACTTCCTTCCGTGTACTTCCTTCTTGGTCTCAGCTTTGTCTTAAAGTACAAGGAGGTCTTCAGGCTTCCAGAGCTACTTATTTTAACACCCAGTGTAAGAGGATCCACCTTTGTGTTCTCTCGCTGGATTTAAATGCTGTCAGACAAGGAATCCTGCAGATCTGAAGGGAGGAATTTCTGGCCAGTGAGACATTGAATGACTCACTTCCTGTTGTTAGTGTAGTGAGAAAAATCTCATTCATAAATGATCTCTCACTTGTAACAACTTTAGATCTAGTAGATTTTCATTACTGGATCATTTCAGACCCTGATGAATCTTTGGCATGGTCTTGAAGGATGAGAGAACACTTATACAACAGTGTTTGATACATGAATCAGCCACTTTAGGAATCAAAGGTAGACAGTCATCCAGAAGTAGAGATTAAAATGATGCTGAGGGAATATATATATATATATATATATATATATATATAAAATCTAAATGTTCTACCACCCAGGTATAGCCTTAGCAAAAATAGAAATTTTAAAGCTGGTGTGAACTCAAAATCACCTTCTACCAAGATTTAAAAAAAAAGTATTCTGGCTGTCTAGCCCTGTTGTCAAATTAGCTTCACTTTTCTCACTTCTGAGAATAGAATATTTTAGGGACTGCACTTTGGCGATCTTCTGCAATTTGTAGTTGAACACCAAGTCCCGAGGTCAGTGGCCGTACAGGGGATAATGATACTTTTGCTTGACTAGGGCCAGGTTCTGCGGAGAGGCATAGTGAGAACATAGCAAGGCTTTGCCAAAGGAAAGGATGGAGGTGGGTTTGGAAAGCATCAGAGAGAACTTTTGCTTAATCTGTGGCCATGAAACATTACTCAAGGTCTCTAAGTATGAGAGTGAGAGACCCAGAGCCAGGATTCATCCAGGGGATATGCCAGGAGTGGGACAGATTGGGCACATGTGGCGGGTGTGTGGAAACAAATCACCTACTTAGTAAGTTTATTTTGGCTCAGCTGCGAGCTTGAGGCTCACTCAAGGAAGTCCTCACCCTCACACCCTGGGGGGCTGCCACCATATGGCATGGATTGGAGAGGCTGAGCCAAGGACAGAGGTGATTAGGGAAAGACACCGGGGCCAGGAGGGAAAGAGGTGAGGAAGAGGTCAGGGGTGAGGAAATACACAAAATGAACCAGGAAGGACATGGAAACTCCTAGAATTGTGACCAGTCAGGAACCGAAGAGTCTATGGGAGCTGGAAATCCATACAGTGCAGCTCATTACAACTGGGGCGTGAGGACAAACTACCAGTTTCCAGAGAAAGAATTAGCATGAGGACAAACTATCAGTTTCCAGAGAAAGAATTAGTGGTAGCCTGTGGGGTCAGGGGCCAACACTTATGCCCATCAAACACTACACGTAGACTGCAGCTCTGTCACCACAGAACTGAGTCTCAGAGAGGGGTTTCTAGTTTGCATTCAATCACATGTTTTAACTCTGCAAATGGTAGTGCTAGGATTTGATTCTGGACCAAGTCTGTGACCTTCTTAGCACTGAGGTGGACCTGGCCTCAGAGAAGGAACTTTGATCTCCACACTTAAATAACAAGAGACAGTGACTGAGTCTTTCCTTCAGGTTGCAAATCTCCCCAGGGACTGATTATAGACCCCAATCATTCCTAAACAATTCGGTACCATGAAGCAGGGGTTGTGTCTGCCCCCTTTTCACCTAGCAGGCAGGCAGTATTGGGCTGGAGGGTGGGTGACACATTCCCTCACTGATGTCCTTACTGTTCCATACGATAGGTGATTCTTTTGTCCTGCAGGAGGAAAGACAGAGCAGTGAATGGGTAGGTCACTGGTCAAGGCAGCATCCATGTCCGGCAGTTCCAAGGGCCATTTAGAAAGGCTGTTATTAAGAGGATGCATCTAGCCAGGGATTTTGCTCGGTGGCACAAACACTAGCCTGTCAAATGCGAGGTTGTAGATTTAATCCCTGATGCCAAAGAGTGAGAGAATGCATCTAGAGTCAGAATAAGATTTTATCCAGCTTCTATCACTACCTGGCTATATCACATCAGGCAAATTATTTTTTCTCCTTGAACCTCAATGTCTTTATCTTTGAAATAGGGAAAACAGGATTTGCCTCCTCAGGGGATTGTGTTTAGGACTGAATGACTTCCTCCCGTGGGAAGAGCAACAGATTAGTTCCTGAAGTAAGGTCCACCCATGAATATGTTAGTTGTGTTCCTCATGCTGATAATGATGAAGTGGCCAACACTAGGAACACAACTGCCCTTTTTATCACTTTGGAAAATAGTCCCTTCTCACAATATTTCAGGGGTTTTCACTGACTAGGGATGTTTTGGTAGACGCTGAGCTAACAAAGACAGAATATTGACTGGCTACTTGGAGAAGGACACCACCCCTGAAAAATTACTCTCGAGACTTAGGAGTGAATGTTCCAGATACTTCCATGGAGGAAGTGAGCAGATGGTCAAAGGGAACTTCCTTCACAGCCGCAGTCTGGTGCAACTGTGAACCGAGTGCCCACGGGGAAAGTGGGGAGCTGGGTTAGGCAGAGAAAGGCAGATGGGTAATTGCTGTTTCCAAGTAGAACCCGAACCTCCATCCCACACAGGAGACATTTCATGAATCAACACTCAAATTTCCACTGAAGGCTGCATACGAGGCCCCATGATAAAGTTTTATCACCCAGATATGATGCTTTAATAGGATTAAATAGGCCCCAACCAAGTGGGCCCAGCTAGGGGTGGCAGTGGGAGAGCAGGACAGCCTGTGAACTCTGACCTCTTTGTGAGGTGAAGAAAATGTATATGAATTCTAAAAAGCCTCCATGGACCAGTAGCTACAGATCTCGTGGAGACATAATGAGAAAGCATTTCACTTTGGCAGACGCGGTGCAGTGTCTCCAAAGCCCAGCGGTATTTGACTGGTTAGCTTTTGAACTCTGTGAAGGGGCACAGCAATCCCCAGTAATCACAGGAGATTTCAGATCACCAATGGGCTTATACAAGAAACATCTTAGCACATGGCTTAAAAAAACCTCACACTCTAATTACGTGCTGAAAAAGGTCACTGGGTGGAATTTCCTTAAGAAGGATTCCAGTGTTTCCAACAGAGACCAGCAGGCTGAGGCCATTTTGACATTCTGTTGTAAAGCTATGGGTTTTTTTTGTGTGTGTCTGCAATTTCCACGGAAAAGTGGTGAAGAATTCTGTAGCCATTAAGTGCATGTCAGTTTGGAATGCTTCTCCTCACAGGCGAGCTTGGGTAAAAGAATGATGCATATGGAAAAACTGGGCAAAGTATGCAGATATTCTTGGGGTTTGTGTGACTAGAGATATACTGTGTGGCTTCTTTGATGTGCTTGGTCCTTGGACTGAATCTGTAAACTCATCTCGCTGTGGCCTTTAGAAATAGAGTACCAAACCTCTATTGTGTATTTATGCTGTGGGAAAAGACAATAAAAGACAATTTTGTCTCCCTATGTTCGTACCAGTTTTGGACTGGAGAGAGTGAACTCTCCTTGGCTTGTGTGTTCATGTCACTTTTCTGGATCTTACCCAGGATGCAGCATTGGAATGCTAACCTCAACTTATACAAGATTATGAAGGACAGGAAAGGCTGTAGATGAACATTTTCAGTTGGCTCACAAGTGCTGGAGATATTGGCATACAGCAATACATATTCTCTCTCTCTCTCTTCCCCCACCCCACCCCCCATCTTGCTATGTAGTACAAGCTGACCTTGAACTCATTAGGCACCCCAGGCTGGTTTCAAACTCATGGCGATCCTCTGGCCTCAGTCTCCTGAGGGCTAGGATTATAGGCGAGCACCAGCATATGCCAAGCAAGCCTGACTATTTCCAAGGCAAAGTCTAAGTTGGTACATACAAGTGGGTGAGTGGGCGGGTCTTATTTCACAACATTCATGAAATGTGTAGGGCTGAACTCACCAGTTTGACTACCTTTACCTGGCAGAGAAATGGCTCTAGAAGGTTCAAGGTAAGCAGTTTCTGTGTCAAAGCTAAGGTCTTTGCTGGAATCATTCACCACTGAAACTGTCTTCCAAAGTAACATTAAGCTTCCCAATTACTATATATCAAGATACCTCTGAGCATCCTGTTCCTATAATGGTAAAACTTTGATTCAAGATCTAAATTTCTGAGTGTCCTGGGAACTGACTTCTACCTTTTAGCATGGCATTCTCCCTCCTCTGTCAATCATACTTCTGTCTCTCCTGCTGCTGACAGAACAATTATAGGTCAGCTAGTTGGTGCTTCTCTCCTTTTTTATGCTCCTTGTTGAATAATTGCTGGTTATGCCTCAACTTTTCTAGGATGATAAGGGAAAAATTGTTGCTTGGTCCTTTGGAGGGTTTTTCTGCTTGCTGGCACAGGCTGTAGAACATAGAACATTATGTACAGTCCGAAGTACTGGTTACTAAATATCTCTAGTTTGTCTCTCTCCTGGCTACATGCAAGACCAGTATAACCTAGTCCCTTGGTGGTTAGAATGGGCCATTGAAATACATCTGGCTAACAAGATGTGAGCAAAGTGACTTGGATCACCTCTGAGTTGGAATATTCCAAGGCCAGTTGTGCCCTTCTGAATTCTCCCTGCCCTCTGAGAAATTTGACACAACCTTTCTGCTGACCCATGATAAGAAACCTGAATTGCTATAAGTTACGAAGGTTATAGGAGTTGTGTGTTACTGCAGAAAAACCTGGCCAATCCTGGCTAGTTAAAGCAGTTATGCTTATTGAGAATTTAGTTCTCTGTCCTTGTTGTAGTGCAGCCTGCTATGACTTAGTGGTTTTAGAACAGCTAATCTACTTTAGAGAATCGCTACCTCCTCATCATTCCACCCACCCTGCCTCTAGCTTGTTATGCTGCTGGAAGCTATGTGACTTAGAGCAAAAAGCTTTGTCCTTCTGAGCCTCTGAAGTCGAACCTTAAAATGATACATTGGATGAAGTGGGCTGCCAGGCCACAATTGGCTTTTCACTGTGTATATCAAAAGTAAGCTGTTTCCCAGGCATCTATTGTGGTAATATAACAGCCTGAGATAGGAATTACAGTTTTTTTGGTCTTTCTCTAAGGCCATTAATGGCTTTCCCTCTGCCTCTTCTGACAGTAAGGTCTTTGCATGTTTTGTTTCTTTCATGTTCATTACTCAGCCTTAACTGTAATCTTTCCAGAGACACACTCCTTGACACCCACTGCCACAAAAGTCATCCACTCTCATCTCATCTGGTTGCATTTTCACCAAGGTTCTTAACATTACTTGCAATGGCCACACCTATGGACTTTAAAATTTACTTATTGTCAGTTTTCTCTTATATAGCATAAATTGCACCAGAGCAAGGAGCTTGTCTTTTCCATTCATGGTCATCTCCCAATACTTACACATAAGCCTGGTGTACATTGGCCTGCAGTTAATATGAGTTAATACCTTCTGTGCTAGGGAATGGCTAAACCAATGGAAGAAGCAGCCAGAGCCATGTGTGCCAAGCTCAGGTTGTCATAGTTAGGAGGCTGCCAATCATGTGATTGGCTTTCTGGGTGGAGTGTGCATACAAGACCTGGCTTGTTGGGAGCCTAATAAAAACAAAAGCATTTTCCCTGATGGTTCTTATGCTTGGAGAATCAAACTCCTGGAACATGCTCCTTCCAATAGCAAATGCGCAGTGTATCAGCCTATAAGGACCAGGATGGAAAATAGGAGACAGGAAGAACTGCTCCTGGGCCCCAAAGCACTGGCATGCTTCTTAGTTCTCAGTCAGGAGTGAATGCTACTCTGTTTTCTTGGAATGATTATGAAGGAAGAGTATTTAAAGAGATAACCCCATTACCAAGACTCCTACTGTATATCTCTACAGTAAATTTCAACATGGGCATTTGAATATTGCTGTCATAAGTTTTGATCTTCTTTTCATTATCCATTATCCCTTTTTCATCTTGTGTCTATTCAGTAATATCTAAGAAATGAAATAAAACTCTGACAGGAGAATTTTTTTACAGGAAGTAGACTGGCTCTTTTAAGTAGCATTCAATTTGTTCCTCAGTTCTCAAAAAGGGTCAGTTTGGAAATAGGGAGATCTGTTTTATTCTCTTACTTTAAACTGGTGTGATAGTTCATAGAGTCCCTGTCTTTTAAAGAAAACATCCTTTCATTGTCAGACATCCAGTCTTTTGGGTACCAATAATACAGTACTACAACCTGCATGGATGTCAGGCAAGAAGATAAATAAGCAACTTAGCGGTCAAGTAAATTGACAAAGTGTGTTGTTATTGTCTAAGACTTTGAAAAGTCAGTGAATCCAAATGAGGGAGTAAGAAATTAGGATTCTTTTACTTAAAAACATGGATTTTGGATGTCACTTTCTCATTGCTGAGACAAAATGCCTGGCACCTGCAGGTTAAAGGAAGAGAAAGTCCTTCTTTTGGTTTCCAGAGGATTAGGTCCATGATTAGTTGGTTTCAAGGCAGAAATAGCATAGCAAAAAGGCATAGCAGAGAAAACCTCCTCAACCCATGGTAACTAGGAACTAGGGAAAATACAGAGGAACTGGGGACAAGAATACATACTTTATGTTCATCTTCAGTGACCTGCCTCTTCTAACCAGGCCTCTCCTCTAAAACATGTGATTTTTGGAAGACCTTTTAAATCTAAACCATAACATTCTGCTTCAGCCCCTAAAAAGTACATAACCATTTTATTATGCAAAAATGTAGTTAGCCCATCTCTACGAGTTGCCAACATTTTAAGAGTTCCAGCATTATTCAAAAGGCCAAGTCCGAAGTCTCCTCTGAGATGCAAGGAAAACTCTTAGCTGTGAGCCTCTATACAAATCTGAAAGAAAACTAAATGCTTCTAATATACAATGACATGGCAAATATTCTCATTTCAAAAGAGAGGAAAAGGGAGATAGAAATGAAACCAAAGCAAGACCTAAGCCCTGTATAGCAAATATTAAATCTTGTAGCTCCACAGTCAATACCTAGGATATGTTGCAGTGAGATATGTTCTTCAGAGGGCTTGGGCAGCTATACCTCTATGGTCTTTGCTGGTTACGGCCCATATGCACTCTCTCTTGGGCGGGTCCAATCAGTCCCTATGACTTTCCTTAAAAGATGATCCACATTTCCGGCATCTTCAACTTCCTTTCTGCCAGGAGTTTGAACAGTACACTGGTCCCCTTATATATTAGCTGGGGTGGCCCCTGACTACCTAGATGGCTAATACTTCTCTAGATATCCACGAATTAGGAGGGTGTCCCAGGGCTATTTTCTTAAAGCAAAGCCTTTCAAAGGAATTTACTTTTTTATACCCTTGAGACTATGATGGGTGGGTTTTTGAGATGTCTTTAAATCATTTTTTCTGTTGTTTTGATGCAAAGTATTTGGCTTCTTTTTAATGCTTATCTTTTTAGCAACCAGGTTTCCCTTGGCTCATACTTTACACATGCTTCTTTTTTTGCCCACAAGCAAAGAATTTCACATTTTTTGGCTCTACTTTCTATTGTAAATCTGGCTAAAGTCAGCCAGCAGTGCCCATTTCACAGACTGAATGTTGGTCTGCTTTAAAAATTTGTCCACCAGATTAATTAGTTAGCAACTTTTAAATTCGACCTCATACAAAGTCCTAAGAGGTAGGCAAAATGAAGACAATTTCATTACCAATATGAAACATGAGTGGATTCTAGTCCAGTTTCCAATAAACTCTTCATTTTCAACTGATACCTCATAAGCTAGGCCTTTATTGTTCATTTTCCTATCAGTATTATGGTCTGAATTTACTACAGTTTCAACCACATGGTCAGGTTGCATCACAGAAATATGCCTATTCTTTGTACCAACTTTTGATATTAGCCACTTTCCCATCATTAGGACAAAATACCAAACACTCATTAATTAAAGATAAAAAGACTTACTCTATCCCATGATTTGAGGAAGATTTTGGCCATGATTGGTTGACTTCAAGGCAGAAACAATACAGTAGAAAGTCATGGCAGAGGAAAGCTACTCAGTCTACAACAGCCAGGAAGCAGAGAGGGAGGAGAAGGGTCAGGGACAGGAGTACACTCTGCTAGGTCACATACCCTGTGATCTGCCTCTTACAACTAGATTGGACCTCTGAAAACATGATATTTTGTGGGGACTTTTTAACTATAAACTGCAACAATGCAAAACACATTTTAAAATTTTCTTTTTCTAGAATATACAGGAAATGGCCATCACACCAACTTCCTCTTCCATACATAGGCTGTGTCTATCTACATTAGAGGACTCCCCAACCACCTGCAGATTTGGTTTGCATGCCGTGTGAGCATCCAGATTATACAGACAGCTCTCATCTTGGTGAAGAGTATTGGATTCAGCATCCTCACAGCAAAAGGGTGAGTATTTTCAAGTTTCACTTTTGGCAAAGCTACAAATTGCTCTTTTGTGGGAGTTGGGAAAGTCACAATTGGTTGTCTGTTTCTTGATGGACACAATAAAGAGGCAGGGTGGCCTCTTTTTCCTGCATCCAGTATAAGAATTTGGGAGCATTGCCTCCTGCTCTCCCACTAATAGGCTTTCCCTGAGTCTCACTGCCAAACACTCTGTGACTCAGCTCCTTCCTTTGCAAACTGAGGATGGTCAGATTAATTCAGAAGCTGTGAGGCGTGCTTGAAAAGGTCTTTGAAAATGCCAGCTCATGTAGAATAACTGGCTATCTTCTATGGCTTGGGAACTGGCAAAAAGATTTTTCCTTTTTTGGGGGTAGTCATCTGTGGCTTTCTATGCAGAAGTTTGGGGTGGCCTGGCATAGAATTTCCTTGATCTCTTCCAAGTGCTCTTGGGACTTGTGGCCCATTGTAAGAGCTTTCCTCCTTGCTTTCAGGATGTTGTAAGCTCTGCTGTGTCCTAGGCTTCACCTTACTGTTTCTTAATTCTCACAAAAGTCTTGTCTAGCTGGGCATGGTGGCACACACTTCTAATTTCAACACTTGGGAATCCTGAGACACGAAGGTCACAAATTTGAGCCTACCTTGGACAATCTAGCAACTTAGTGAGACCCTGTCTCAAAATAACAACAAAAACAAAACAAACAAATAAAAAAAAACTGTAGGGGTATAGCTCAATGTAAAGGCCCTAGCTTCAATCACCAGTACCACAAAAAAGTCACTTTTAACAATACAGGATTTGAACAGATGGTTAACATAGAATGAAATGAAGTGAAATGTCATATAGAAGAAATACTTGGCCTTTAAAATGAAAACAACTCAGGTTAGCAGAAATCACTATGAGGGCTACAAGGACACATATACATTAATTACTTGGTTAGTGATTTTCAGTTATTCTAGTTCTTCTGGATAGTGATTTGCCAAGGTGGAATGAAAGTTATAACTTGCTCAGAAGAATAGATTCCCAAAAGAATAAAAGGGAAAATTATTTGAAAATGTCCAAAAGAGTAATTTATAACAATGAATACAGAAAAAAGGGGAAAAATCACCCAAATAATGACCAGGAGAGGAATGTTTAAGTAAAATCTGGTGCCTTATTGATCTGGGATGTCATATATTGGAAGTTGTGGTGGAGTGGTAGGCTAACAAGCCATTGTCAGTGGTCGGAGGTTGCGATCTTCCTAAGGTATATGGAAATACAAAGAGCAGATAAAAATTACTATCATACCAAGGTACATCATAAACATGTATCAATACCTCAAAATTAATGTAATTATCACACATTGAAAACATATAAACTGATAAAAAATCACTATCATAGACAGTTGTGGAAATGTTGCATTTAACTTCATAGAAGGATATATGATATATATATATATATATATATATATATATATATATATATTATATAGCATTTATTGCAAAATATTTTATACACAGTGATTGTAACTGTAAAAAAGCATTTATGTTTCCTCCTGGCTCACTTAAATACATTCAAACTTATGTATAATAATGTAAATGTTTCGGTAGTTAAAAAAATGAAATTTTACAATAAAATTTATAATACTGTAACCAAGCAAGTGCACACACCCTAATCATTTCCTGATGCTTATTTCCAGATAGGGTATGAATTTGTTTCTTTTCCTCTAGCTTTTAGCATAATATCCTACACATAGTAAATATTCAGTGTACATTGACTGAAAGTTGTAATGTCATATTTGATTACTTTAGGTGGAGGCTTTCAGCCTCTGAATTGGTGCAGGTGTATCATCTAGGTGATGAAGAACCATTTTTGCCCCTGTCTTCCTCTCCTAATGGTTTTATGAAAGCTACATTTACACATATCCAGAGGGCTCTTAAATTAAGTCAATGCCAAGAATTAAAAATAGGACATCAGGAAGGAAGGAAGGAAGGAAGGAAGGAAGGAAGGAAGGAAGGAAGGGATTGAATGGTTTTTGGGGACAAGATCCTTTATTTGCCATTCAGATTATGCCTTATAGATAGCTAAGTAGGCATCTTCCAGTAAGCCTTGTCCTGGAAAACAGAAATCGTGTCTCTAGCATGATCTGTCTTGGGATGCCAAGCACAATGGTGTCCCATGGGGGAGCAGAGAGCCATACAGAAGTTTAACTGAAACACACTCAGGGATACTTATTATTTTCTCATATCTTCATATAATAAGCAGGGGTTTCCCTGAACAAAGTATCTGTCCTTCTTAAGGAAAGAAATGAATTACTTCTGAGAATGGATTTCTCTTCTAAGAGGAAGATACTTTACTACTCTCCAAGGTGACACCAATGTTATGGGGATTTCTAAATAATGTATGCTTAAGGATTATAGCTCCTTCACTTCAGTTTTTCTGGTGTAGTATTTTCCTAGAGGTAATGTGATTGTACGCATGTCCAAGCATGCACATGTGTGTGTACTCTAAGTGCAGAGTAACTATAGTGGCATTCAAAGCCTAGGATTCAATGGTTAGAGGTAAATAGGATTGTTATCACAGGGTTTGAGAGAGAATAGATTTAATAGTTTTATATGAGACCTATGATATATAGGATTATTTTATAATATTTATCCAGAAATTCAAATGTAGAGGAGCACAAGAGATCTGTTCATGAGTTAGACATCCAAAGAATCCAGCTGAGGGCCTGGATCCCATGCAATATCCTCTATGAGTCCAGCTGAGACCTAGAACCCATGGCAATGTCCTGCACTAGTCCAGCTAAAGCCCAGAGCCCATGGCAATGCCTTGTGTAGGTCTGTATGAAGGATCTGTACTGGGAAGGCCCAGAGGCCAGTGGTGGAAACTAGAAATTCTGCCCCAGCAGGATGAAGGATCTGTGCTATAGGCTGAGTGATCTGTACTGGAGCCAGGAAGTAATGCTCAAGGTAAAGACCAGAGCTCCCCTGAAGAGAACAGCAGTCATCCTCAGTGACAGTGAGTACTCAAGCTTCTTGGATGAATAAGAACAGCTGAGCATGTATCAGGAGACTCGACAGCACATCATCTTCCCCTCCAGTCAGTCCTCCTTGTATGCTATTGGCAACAATCTCGTGCTGATTCAGTTCAGCTGGGTGTTCCAAGTTGATTGCTAATTAAACCACTGCAAGGGTTCCATGTAATGTAGAGGCACAAAGACTCTCTCCATTCTAAAGGGAAATTTGAGGCCCTTGCTTTACATTAGCAGAGATGGAGTCAGCCTGCTGTGTCAGTTTGCACATGTCGTGACATTTGGATGACAAAATAATTGGCCGTGGGAAATCTGAACGTTAAGATATATTATGTGAATGAAAATTTTATTGTCAGTCACCAATAAATACTTACTAAGAGCTAAATTGAGTTATTAAAAATGGCCTTCAGTTTAGTTGCAGACTAAGGTTTTTTTATATTGTATTTTTAAGCTTTGAGGTCAGAGTCAATCAATGAAATTTCCATTCGAAGAATCTGGCATTTTTCCCATGAAGACTGTCAATTAACTATAAGATGGAAGGATTAAATTCTTATACTGTCAAACACTTTCTGTCTTGTGGAGCTCCTTATCTTCTGGGTTTGTGATGCTACCGGAATATTTCATTCATAATCTGTTTAACTGGCTTAGTTATCTTGGTGAATTTATTATAGCGGTAGCTACTTGAGAGAATGATAACACTAAATCACAAAATGAGTTATTGATTTGAAATGTTATTTGTTAGGATTCAATCAATGAAGAATAAGACAATATGTTTTGTGTATATAGATCTTAATATTATTCAGAACTAGAATAACAGCTCTGAGCTTTGACTTCTTGTTTGCCCTTGCATGGACAAGACTGACCCTTGTTTTTTATAGTATCTTATGATACTTAGCACATCTTGCTTTTTATTGAGGCTATTTCCTTCACATCACCTATGTTTTCACCTAGATTTTAATCTGCTTATGGTCAGTGACTATTTACATGTCATAGGGTGTGGAGTTTAGTAATTTGTGATTCTTGATGGCATAAGAACTGAAATCTCTATTAAACTATCTTGGGTTAGCAAAGAGTGTATTTTAATCATCTCAGAATGCTGAAGCTTTTTAGAAACAAACTGATACCTTGCTTTGAATTGCATTTCAATAAAGACTTAGAAATTCTGCCTAAGTAGGTGAACTTGTCTGAATGGCATGTATGAGGAATCAGGTGAGAGCAATGACTTCTCATTGACTCCAGGGCACCTGACGAAAACATCCATTGACTGTGGCTGCAAATGTCTGACTTCTGTATGGAAACTACAACTATTTTCATAGTCAGTTTCTTTAAAGGGACTGTTTTATGTGCTTGGCAAACACTCATTCATATGCTACCCTGAAAACAAGAGAGCCCAGAGAACTAATAAGGAAGGATTCAGAGATGGTTCTGGAAAGCAAAACAGGCGTGTGTGTTTTCACGGAGTCTGTTTTAGATTGAGAAATCCCACTCTTTACCTGCATGTTCAGCACCTAAGTTTCTTTTGGAGGATCAGACTGCTTGGAGTTGTTAATGCCCATGATTTTCCAGACTCATGGTCATAAAGAAGATTTAGTAGACAAACATGATGTAAAATTCAGACTGAAGACTCTTTGGGTGGTTTGAGAATATTCTCAAGAGGCATTTTAGTTGGTTCCATTTTTGCTGGTTGTGAGAATCCATGAATCTCAAGATATTCAGCTGATCCTTGATAGTGGTGTTTTAATCAGTATCAAGTGGATTAAGTGATCACTGCTAGCAGACTCTTGAGTATAAACCAGGAAGATGGCTGTGACTGCTAGCACATACAACGTTCAGCTCTGTGTAACCCCTAGGAAGTCATTTTTTCCTCCTCATTTCCAAATACTGGGTTCAATTGGCTTGTGTCTGTTTTCAAGCCTCCTGCGGCGGTGGTCCATGGATATGTGTGCCCCATGGTGTTGCTTTACTTCTTTGGATCTTGAACCTACCATCCTTTTCTGGATTATCCCTGTGAGTCTCTACTACTTAATTCTATTTCTCTAGAACTTCTGCAGGGTTTTGAGAGAGGTATCCCCAGGGAAATGTGCAGTCCCACCATGGCTAAGTGGAGGACAGAGAAATGCAGCCTCTAACCCTATCAGGGCTTGTCAGTGAGTAGTACAAGAGCAGCCTTTTCCCTAGTCTTGTGTCCTCTTTAGGGGACTCTGCCCATGTAGCAGGCTCTTAATATCTACAGGATCCTCTCCCCTCTTCCCTCAGCAAAACTAGATATGAATATGCATGAATTAGACTATAATTAGGTCACAAAACAGATGCTATTAATCATATCTTTACCAGAGGGAAATGATATATGGTACTGCTTAGCATAGAAACAATATTTTGTGCACATTTGGAGCTTCTTGCTTTCCTTTACCAAGAGATTGTAAAGGCAAGTCTAGTAGAAGGCTGCAATACCTGCCTTCTGTTGAAACCTGGACTCTCTCGGGGTAGATGTTATCTGGCACGGGAGGTCTTGCTTTCTCATGCCAATGATGATTGTACCACAGCAACTAGAAACTAGCCTTGGTGTGCAGTGCCCACTGCCATTTCTCATTACTGTCAGAATGTCTTAAATTGCCCAGGGGTGTTTTTTTCTCATTGTTATTGGTTTAATTATGGTAATGCCATCCTATGGGAGAGAACTAATTAAACTTCTGTCGAGAAATCAACTCTACAATATTGCATATGACAGTAATGATTCTAAGTGTTTCAAGGCAAGTTTTAAAAGGTACTTCTCTACTTTATTATTATTGTTGAAATCTTAAGAAGAGTGTTTTTTAAAAACTATGGTTGTACCCAAGTCCTTGTGGTTGGTGTGGGAATCATATTAATACTCATTATAAATGAGATGATGGTAAGTAGTGGTATGTTGGTGGACTACAAAAGAATTTCTCATAGAAGTGTTTATTACTTAAAATTAATAGAAAGGACATATTAAAATGAGGAAAGAGAGAGAAGAAAAGAAAGAAAAGGAAGATAACATTTCCTGAATGCTGGCCACCTATCAGGTACCTCATATCTCCAAAGTCCTGAAAAATAGGATTTATTCTCTGTATTGTGTACATGAGATAGATTTTGAGGTTTGGAGAAGATGTAATAGTCAAACAGGGGCCGAGGCCATACTTAAACTGGCATGATTTCAAAGCCAATCTTTCCACAAAGACAATCCATAATTGTGTAGTTGTTGATGCTTTATAGACAATCTTCTTTCCATTGTGTAATTTACCATGGAAAAGTGTCTTATTTGTGGCTTTTGGTAGCAAATATTTAGATTTATAGCAAACATTTTGATATGTTAACTATTTCATATTCCATTTTGTATTTCAAATCTTGTTTCTTCTTCTGTTTAGCTTCTTTTTTTAAGAGTAGAATATGTCTATTGAGAGAAAGAAAGCTCCCGTCTGAAGAGAGACAGAAGGGGGTCCCAAGCGGGGGTCCCTAGCTTCTTTTCTTATATATTCATGTCAGCTGTCTTTTTTCTGAAATACAATAGGTATGCATAAATAAAAATACTTTTCACAATGATTCTTCTAGGTTAAATATTATCTTATTTTATATTTAATTATATTAAATTTATGTTTAAATAAACCCTTATTTTACAGTAGAGAAATCACTCACCTAGGTTAGATATCTACACAATACGAGCTTTGAGTATCTGGTTCTATGTTTGTTTCTTCATACCATGTGACTGTACTACCAGTGGAGGAAAGAGTACTAGAATCAGGGATGTACTGAATAAGTGGGTTACATGGAGGCAGAAGAACAGTATCCTCTTTAGAGTAGGAGGAAATGAACCAAAGGAGCAGGTAGACTAAGTGATAAGCAAAAAGCTAAGCTGGATCTAGAGTATTAGCATATTTCTTTAGACTTAAATATATTAAATTTTGCAACATATTTTTGTGATTTAAGTCTGTTAGTTATTACAAGCATAGGATAGTTTTCATACTTGATTTGGTGGTCAGGTCTTTCTTCTTCACTGTTACTTGAATCAGAATGACATCTTCCTCATTAGCACTCTTGCTAAATATTTGATCAGTATCTTCTAAAGGTGACATATGTCATTTGAAGGCACAGTTTCTTCCCCGTTGAGCTTAAAAACAATAGAATCTTTCAAATATAAAAGATAGCACACAGAATTCACATATATATTTTAATACCCTTTCAAAATTTGAGATCTGGGAAATTTTAGAGTCCATCTGACCTCATATTTCCCAATGTGTAGCTGATACAATGGAGGTAGAGGGAAAAAGTGGTTTGTTAAGAGTTGAGGTAGTGGGTAAAGTCCTCTAAAATTTGAGTAATAGGAATATGAATATAAGGGCCACCTTGAAGATAGTTTTCAGTGAGTTTCTGTACCACAAATCGAAAGAAATTTGTGAGTTATTTTCCTAGAGAAAAACCACACAGAATTTGGTTGTTGCTTAAGTTCATGTTTTCTCAGAATGGTACTGCAAAGCAGTGTCCCCAGACAGTCCCAGTACATGTCCTGTTTTAGCTCGACTGTACAAAGGATCACTCATCCCACCTCAGGAATTAGTTTCTCCCAGGAAGAAAGAACATTCTAGTCTTGGTAACCATGTCTCAGCCCTACCACATTAATGATCAAGAAGGAATCATACTTAAGTGACTTGGAAACCTCAGAACAGTGAAGGGTCCATATTTTCCAGTGAGAGATTCCCACTAAGGGATATGACTCTCTTTGCCTTTTCCTCTATCTCAGCAATGATTAATAAAAGAAGTTGACCCTAGACCTGTTTTCTGCTTTCCCTCCCTCTTCTAGATAGCATGGTAGCCTCTCTCACATTTTCTCATAGAGATATTTATGTATTTTGTGTGATCTCATCACATTTAATTTGGTGATTGGAAGGGAGATTCCCCGTTGGGGTCTCAAGTCTATGGTAAGAAATGTTATCTAATTTACAAGACAGCTCTACTTTGTTGCAGAAGACCATGTGGACAACTCTCCTTAAATACAGAATGATTGCCTCCAATTTAGCCAAACCTGGCCCCATCTCTGTGTACTGACATGTGCAGAGCTGGCTAATCTGTTTCCCTTTCCTTTCAATTGGCTCTAAGCCATATAAGTAAACTGAGGTACTGATGTGTAAACTCTGAAGCCAAGAGATAGCTCTGTTTCCCTGTTTCAGTGTTGCTCTCTAAATGGTCGAGCCCAGTGGAATGGCAGAGCCAACAGCTTCAGGGCTGTCAACTGAGTTCCAGCCTAGAGATAAGAGATTATGACTTCCCAGGGCACAAAAGTTTGTACATCAGAAACCGAAGCCTCCTAAACATTAAATGCCACCTCAATTGTGTTATGCAGATAATCTTTCTGCATATCCTTTTCTCTGCATCTTACAGAGCCTCCTAGCTAGCTCGGCTTACATTGCTCATGTAAGTCCTGCCATTCTCACTGTCACTCATGTTTAGCCACACCCTTCTTCATGAATTGACAAGATCTGGGTTAGGTCCTGGGTTGTGGCCTTTTTTCCATGAACCCTTATCTGGACCGGACTCAGGACCCCTTGACTGCCTGTAACCGTAAATACATCTTAGTGTCTTTATTGTCACCATGGATTGCACTCGAGGTGGTAGATTGCAATTAATTCACAAAGAGTCCAATAATATTTCCATGAGATTGCAAATACAAACTTCCTAGACCAAAATGAGAATGGGAAAAGCGCTTCCATATTTTATGATACTGACTCCCCGAGAAGAGGGGAAGTAGAGTCTTACTAATTGACCCTCATCATCCTATTATCCATAGGAAACCACCCAATCTGAGAGGAGGAAGGGAGAGGTGGCAGTGAGGGAGGGAGGTCACACTTACTGGGTCAAGACAGACTTTGGGTCTTGCTGCATTATCCTGACATATGGGCCCCTTCCATCTCATCTCCATTTTTTTCTTTTTAAAGATATATGAGAGACAGCAGTTCTGTCTATGTTTGTTTATTTTTCAAGTAAACAATAATAATTGCTTTGGAAAGTGACAAACAAGATAATATAGATGTGTTTGAAGAGATAGGAAATAGTTCCAAGAGGATTGGTGACAGTAAGTATTTTACTGTAATGCATTATAATTTTTTGTTTTTTGGATTCTGAAGTTTATTTTTATTTTTTAAAAATTTCATTTAAAGAGAAAAAAGTGAAACAGAAGAAAGGGTAGAAATAATACAAAATTTCAAAAAACATAAACACTAAGAAATCACTAGTTGATAAATTACTAGTTGATAAATTATTGTCCTCTTAGAAATAGTTGTTCAAGTTACAAAAGTAAAGCATACAAAGTGGACATTCAAACAGTGAGACTGCAAACAATTCTATTCAACAATCCAACAAAAACCTAGTAATATGGTTTTCAATCCTACACACTTAAACATACATGCAGTTATATCCTTTAGAGCACTTTCTTTTCCTCTCTTTTTTACAACAGCAAATACACATTTTGGGTTTTATTACACCTACATTTCTTATTACTTTTGATACTACAGACACAATGTGATATTTATAAATATGATTCTTATTTATTTCACTAACGAGGATAGCCTCAAGTTGTCTCCATTTACCTATAAAGGCCTCAGGATCATCCTTTTTATAGCTGAGTAATATTCCATTGTATAAAAATACTACATCTTTTTCATCCACTCTGCAGTTGATGGGCTTCTTGGTTGTTTCCAAGATTTAGCTATTACAAGTTGTGCTGCTATGAACATGGGTGCACATATATCACTGTGATATGACCTTTTCAGTTTTTCTGGGAAATACCCAGGAGGAGAATAGCTGGATTGAATGGAACTTCCAACCTGAGTCTTCTGAGAATTCCCCATACTGATTTCCATAGTGGCTGCACCAGTCTATACTCCCACCAACAGTGGAGCAGTGTTGCTTTTTCCCCACAGCCTCACCAACATTTGTTATCAGTTCATTTCTTGATGGCAGCTATTCTTTCCAGAGTGAGATGACATCTCAATGCTGTTTTAATTGGTATTTCTTGGATGACCAGTGATGGTGAACATTTCTTCATGTATTTATTTGCCATTTGTGTATCTTCATCTGAGAACTGTGTGTTCATCTCATCTCAGATGTCCATTTTTGGAGAGGGTCTTTGAATTTGGGGGCTTGATGTTTTCCAATTCTTTATATGTTATGGATAGAAGTCCTCTGTCTGAGGGGTTTCTGGCTAAAATTCCTTCCCATTCTGTGGGTTTTCTTTTCATTCTATTGGTGATTTCTTTTGAAGTGTAGAAACTTTTCAGTAATATGAGATCCCAATTGTTGATTCTTTGAAGTGTTTCCCATGCCGTTTGCATTTTGTTCATGAATTCTCTGCCTACCCTTATGTCTCCAAGACTTCTACCTACCTTGTTTTCCAGTAGATATAGTGTTTCTGTTTTAATATTGAGGTGTTTGATCCATTTATACTTTAGTTTTGTGCATGGTGATAGGCACGGGTTTAGTTTCAGTCTTTGGCATGTGGAGAGCCAATTTTTCCAATAGCATTTATTAAAGAGGCTATCTTTTTTCCAGTGAACATGTTTAGCCCCTTTGTCAAATATCAGGTGGCTGAGTGTCTTTGTAGTTGTGCTTGCATCTTCTAATCTGTTTCATTGATCCTCAGGTCTATTTATTTGCCAGTACCATGCTGATTTTATCACTGTGGCTTTGTAGTATAGTTTCAAGTCAGGAATTGAGATGCCTCCTGCCTTGCTTTTGTTCCCCAGAATTGCCTTTGCTATTCTAGGTTTCTTCTGTTTCCAAATGAATTTTAGGAGTGTTTTCTCTAGATCTGTGAGGTATGTTAATGGTATTTTGATTGGGATTGCATTAAATCTGTGTAACAGTTTTGGGAGTATGGCCATTTTCACGATGTTCGTTCTTTCTAGCCAAGAGCAAGGAATATCCTTCCATTTTCTAATAATCTCTTCAATCTCTTTTTTTAGTGTAGTATAGTTTTCATCATATAGGTCTTTTACATTCTTAATGAGGTTGATTCCTAAGCATTCCACTTTTTTAGATGCTATTGTGAAGGGCAATATTTCCATAATTTCTCTCTTGGTGAATTTTTTGTTTGTTTACAGGAATGCTATTGATCTTTGAGAATTGAATTTGTATCCAGCTACACTGCTGAATTTGTTTATTACCTCTAGTGTTCTTTTAATGGAGTTTTTTGGGTCTTCTTTATAGAGTATCATGTCATCTGCAAATAGTGATAGTTTAACTTCTTCCTTTCCTATCTTTATTCCTTTTATTTCTGTCTCTTGTCTGATTATTCTGGCTAGTATTTTTAGAACTATATTGAATAGGAGTCGTGATTGTAAACATCCTTGTCTTGTTCCTGATTTTAAAGTGAAAGCTTTCAGTTTTTGTCCATTTAGTATAATGCTGGCTGTTGGTTTGTCATAGATGGCCTTTATGAGATTGAGGTAGACAATGTGTGTTCCAAATTTCTAAAGGTTTTTTAGAATCATAAACATGTGCTGGACTTTATCGAAAGCTTTTTCTGCATCTATTGAGATGACCATGTGGTTTTTGTTTTTGGATCTGTTGATGTGGTGTATTACATTTATTGATTTGCGTATGCTAAACCATCCTGGCATTCATGGAATGAACCCCTCTTGGTCATGATGTATAATCTTCTTGATAATTTGCTGCATTCTATTTGCCAGTATTTTATTGAGAATCTTTGCATCAATGTATCTTAGTGATATTGGCCTATAGTTCTCCTTTTTGGTTGGATCTTTCTCTGGTTTCAGTATGAGAGTAATACTTGCCTCCAGGAATGATTTAGAGAGGATTTCTTCCTTTTCAATTTCATTGAAGAGTTTAAGGAGTATTGTGTGCCTGACTTTTTTCATGTAGGATAATGTTATCCAGGTTTATCTGTATTATTACAAATGACAGATTTTCCTTCTGTTTTGGGCTGAGAATTACAATGTGTAGGTACAACATTTAAAATTTTTTTCATTTGGTGATAGGCACTATAGATGTTTTATCTTGGCTGTCGTGAATAATATTGCAATTAACTTGGAGAAGCAGATGTCTCTTGGACATACTGAGTTCGATTCCTTTGAATACTGCTAGGGCTTAACTGTGTGCTCCCTCTCCACTCCCCTCCATGAGTTCATGTGTTGGAAGCTTGGTTCTTAGTGTGGTCATGCGACAGGTGGGCAAACATCAAGAGACGATGGAGGGTGATTAAGTCACTGGGATGCTGCCACTGAAAGGTGGTTCTTATTGAAAATATCCCTCAATTCCAAGCTAGTCGCCCTGGGTAGGTAGCTCAGGACTATGTTGAACAGAGGTGTGGATGCATGTCTTTGTCTTCTGGGTCTCAGAGGAGCCTTCACTTCTCACCACTGAGTATGACATAAGCTATGTACTTACATGAGGAGTATGATCAGAAAATATAGTCAATTTTTAAGTAAAAATTTATTTAAAAGACATATTGCCATGAACCCCTTTCAGGATAGTCTCCACCCTAAACCAAATTGAAGCACCTTTATCCCTCTATTTTTGCTATTTTCTGAAGCAGTTCTGGAAGTCTGTCTAGTATGTCTTTTATTGTGCTATTGTGGCTGCCCTGAACTGATTCAAAACTTCTACCTTTAATGGTCATTTGGGGAAAAGACAGAAGCTGCACTTGGCTAGATCCAGTGAATAAGGTGGGTGAGGACACAGCATCACATTTTTACGAGCCTATCTTTCTGCCTGATGGCACTCAGCGTCAACATTCACTGTATTTATCCATTAGCAAAAGTCACAGAAAGGCCTTCCAGAACTACTTCAGTACATACAAAGAAGGATGGGATAAGTGTGTTTGAAGTGAGGGAGAACATTTTGAGAGAGATTAATGGTAATGCTTCTTATTGTACTGAATATTTTCTTTTTTAAAAAAATTAGAGATTCTCTGTATACTTTGATCACCCCTTGTCTATTTCCTTTATTATGTTGAAGGATATTCATTTTCTATGTAATCTTTTGAGAATTTTTAATCATAAAAATATGCTGAGTTTTCTTACATTCTTTTTCTATGCCAAGTGATGTGGTCATGTGATTTTTAGCTTTTAATCTGTTAATATAATGAGTCACAATATTGATTCACCTATATTGAGCCATCCTTGCATCCCAGGGAAAAACTCCACTTGATCATGGAGAATGGGCCTTTGTGCTGCTGAACTCAGTTTGCTAGTGCTTTGTTGTGGATTTTTGCATTTATATTAAACAGGGGTACTTGGCCTGTGGTTCATTTGTTTGTTTTTTCTTTTTTCTTCTCGTAGTAACTCTATGTAACTTTGGTGGGAGGGTAATATTGTGTTCGTCAAGTATATTTGAAAATGTGTCTTCCATTCCTGTTATCTGGAAGAGTTTGAGAAGGATTTGTTGTAGTTCTTCCTTAAATGTTTGATAAAATTCAGTTGTGATTGTGAAGTCATCTAGCCTGGACTTTTTGATGAGAGATTTGTATTTACTAATTCAATCACCTTCCTTATTATTGGTCTCTCCAGATTTCCCATTCCTCTACTATTTAAGCCTGGTAGGTTTTATTTTCTAGGAATTTATCCATTTCTTTTAGGTTGTCCATTTTACTGGCAATATAGTTGTTCATATCAGTCTCTTATGATCCTTTCTATTTTGTGTCATTGATTATAGTGTTTCTGCTTTTATTTCTAATTTTTTTTTTGTCTTTTTGAGACAGGGTCTTGCTATGCAGTTCAGGCTGGCCTTGGGCTCACTTTGCAGCCACAATCTCTCTGCCTCAGCCTCCCAAGTGCTGGGATTACAGGAGTGCACCTCCATGCCTGGCTCATTTCTAATTTTTTATGAGAATCTCCTGTCTTTTTCTTAGTCTAAGGTTTGTCATATTGACTAGGTTTTACACAGCACCAACTTAGAAATTTGCTGATTTTTTCCAGTTTCTAGTTTTTCTGTTTCTTTTACTTCATGTCTGATCTTTGTTATTTCCTCCCATCTGAGAACTTTTGTCTTAATTTATTCTTTGGAGTATAAAGTTAGGTTGGCTTTTTTTTTTTAGAATTTTTATTTTTTTTGAGGCAGATATTTATTACTATACACTTCCCTTTTAGAACTGCTTTTGTTACTCCTGTAAGTTTTGGTATACTGGATTTTCATTTGTACCAAGGCACTGTAAAATTCCTTTAAAAACTTTTTTGACCCAGTAGTTGTTCAGAAACATACTGTTTAATTTGCATATATTTGTTAGAATTTCTATGATTTATGATTAATTTCAAGTTTTTTACTGTTGTAGTTGAAAAAATGCTTGATATTATTTTGATAGTCTTAAATATAAGATTCATTTTGTGGCCTGGTAGGTGTATATTCTGGAGCATGTTCTATTTGCCTTCCAGAAGAATGTTGGAGGGCTGGGGATGCTCTGTGTTAAGTCTGCTAAGCACGTTTGGTCTAAAGTATAGTTCAAGCCCAGCATTTCCTTGTTGGTTTTGTGTCTGGATTCCTGTCTGTTGGTAAAATGGGGTGTTGAAATCCCCTGCTCTTATTAGGTTGCTGTCTGTGTCTTCTTTAAATCGCTTGGTGTTTGCTTAATTTATTCATTCTGATTTCTAATATGCTTCTTTCCGGCAGAGAAATAACCTGTTATAAGAGGAATATGCCAGGGTTAGCACAAATTTTTCAAGTGTGGCCTAGCTAGGGTTGTTAAACAACTGGAGAAAGGCTGGTCCTTAACGCTTCTATATCTATAGTTAACTCCCAGAACTGACCATCTCTTAATTTTTCCCCTAAACTTCATGTGCCTTTGCTTTCTCCTTCAGTAGTCTTGTTCTGTCACAAATTGATGATGAGAGTAGTGTATATTAGTAACCATTTTGGTGAATTAACCATCGTACTGTGGTCTGACAAAATTCTGAACAAATTCTGGCTCTGAAGCACAAAAGATTGGGAGAAAAGTATCAGAAACTCAGAGATTACCTTGCTGATCTGTGCTTTATTCCCACAAAGCTAATCTGTGCTTTCTTTTCTCTTCTTCCTTTCCTTTCCCTTCCTCCCCTTCTCCTTCCTTCCCTTCCTTTTCCCATCTTCTTCCTCCCTCTCCCCCTCTCTTTTCTTTCTTCTCTTTTCTCTTCTTACTTTCTTTTACTATTTTTAGTATGTGCTTGAAATTACATATTTGTGCTCTTGATTCTGGCTTTTCCACAATAGTTAAAACTTTGTTGGGTAGAGATCATTTGTCTTGATACCACTCTAACTGTTAAAACTGTGCCTGGCTCATAGCATGTGCTCATAAATATTTGCCAAATAAATACATAAATGCATGTAAGTGAGACTCATTAATTTTTATGTTTATCTTTAATGATTTGGGGGAGAGAGAAATCTCTAATCCATTGGACGCCAACTGGAAAGATTAATCCCAGAAGCTGCATCAAGGCAGGCTGAGAATAGAGAATATACTGAGAATTTAGAAAAAAAATTAGATACAAAATAGTTCTTGGTCACATTGTTTGAGCCCAAGATAGAAATTGGCTTGAACTCTGCTATACATCTATATTTTCTGATAATTGTAAGCGATTTCCTCTATTACACTTTGGGATTTTTTGTTAGTTGCGGTCCATGTAGATATAAATCTTCAGGCATGTGGTCCATAAAAAAAAAAAGGCTGGCTTTAGAAAGGAAAAAAGTGTAAATCAAGAGTATAGGGCAGGGATGGGTAAATGGAAGCCTAATCTCCAATTTACTTCAAAGATTGGTCTACAACAGATTTCGATCTTTTCTTCTCTTTTGTCCTCTGTCTCTCTTCCTCCACCAAAGGTATTCTTGGGGTCAGGATGGACTTCAATAAGAGGTGGTAATGAGTTCAAATACTTTCTCCCAGGAGTGCCCCTTAATCTAGGGTTAAACTTCCTTGGGTGCAAAAGGAGGATGTGACTCATACACATACTCTGCACTCAATGGGCAAAATATTCTCCCTTCCCTTTGTTTTAGTGATCTAATAAAGGAAGTCTTACAAAGTAAACTCCAGCTGGATTTTGACACATTTACTCAAAAGTAGTTAATTCTACGTAAATGGTGTTTCTAAATTGCTGCCCAATTTTATAAGGTGTAGAATTACATAAAATCAATCACTCACTCACAGAACAACTTCTTAATAGTAAGAGTCTAAACATAAAAACAAAAAGTGGCTTTGGAAGAGATGCTCGTAAATTTACTTTTTATTTAGCATACTTTGTTAACTGAATGAACATTAACTCTCCAGGGAAAAGCAAATTGATATTGTGCACCCCAATAACACGATGCATTAATGAGGACAGCATTTTTCCTCCTCTACATATCCATACTCCTTTCCTAGCGGAAATTGGACCACCCTTCAGGTCTCAGATTCTACCAGTGGCTCAGTCTGTCATCTTCAGTACAGACCTTGAGAAGAGGACCTAGGAATTGCCTGGAGACAGACTTAGGAGCATTTGGGTGGAGAATTCCAAGGCGCTGTGTATCTAGACAGGGTCTAGCAGGAATAGTATGGGTTGTTGGTGGGCACAATGGAGAAAGATGCCCCTGGACAGAGCCTAAAGAGGATGTAAATCATGAAACAGGGCATGTTTCATTTTGTTTCAGTGATGCAGAAATAATTGTTCCTGAAATTCCCACATGTCATCATGTGCCCAAGGAAACAGATAGGACAGTAAAAATTTATACTTCTTCCAAACAACTAGCACTTGAATTTTTACTGATTCAGATGATTTATGTTCCATTAATATTTCAAAAAACCACACATAAGAGAATGAATACCTATTCTACAAAAGAATTTCAAATATTGTAAGTGGATAGTCTTCTCTGCAGGAAGTGGAGTTTAACACCTTGAACACATAGGATGAACCTTGTGATTTATGTCCAAATAATAGAGAATGGAAAGGGAAAAATATTGTTTTTGTAGTGGTTCTGGACAACCTTAAATACATGACCAAGATTAACCTTATGGCTGGTAAGTCCTAGTGATCCCATGTCTTCCTGATAACATGTCATGTGAGGAGGAAGAACTTCCCTTTCCCATGGCCAAGTCTAACAAGGAGGAAAACATCAAAAAAATCTGAAATTAGGACCATCTGAGAAATCTCTGACCATCCCTCCTTAAGATTATCAGGGTCATAAACATCAAGAAGAGAGAGAGAAATTGTCATGCATCAAAGATTAAAAAGATTAAGAAACAAAATACAACATGGCACCCTGGAGTTAATCCTGACATAGAAGAGGGATATTCATGTAGAAAACTGTGAAATACACCTAATACTTGGAGTTTAGTTAATAGGATTGTAATGATGTTTGTTAGTTATGATGTTTATTCCATAACCGTGGTAAGATGTTAATGGTAAAATCTTGTTGAGCAGAGCATGAGAATTCTCTGCATTTTCTTTGCAACCTTTCTGCTCTCTAACATCTTTTCAAAATAAAAATGTATTTTACAATGCTCTACCACAGTATTAGAAAGCTAAAGTATGCAGTGTCTATCATTCTGCCTCAGCCAGGCCAGTATTCACTGCAGGAAACAATGGGGTGTTATTGACCAGATCTGGGACAATGGTTTTCCATAAGATCCCAAAGGTGCCAATTCTTATGGGCAAGAACATTGTGATCCCTGAGGAGCTGACAAGTGACAACTCCTTGGAACATCAAGATATATTTGTATGTATTCCACATGAAATAAGGCATAGAAGAAGTGAAGGGAAAATTACTTGTGACACATTTTCTACTTGAAATTGCATAAGATAGAAAACAAATGACATAAACAAAACTCATAATAAACTTCAAGAGGGATTCTAAAACCAACAATGGAGACTATAATGCTCTGGGGTAGAAAATTCAGCTCTAAAACATCCTTCTAGCAAGCACACAGTAGGGGCTCTGCAAAATTGGGCCCAAATTAAATGAATTATATCAACCTATTCTTATAGAGGGGATGTTGGGAGCTTGCATTTAAGTCAATAGATCAACTATTTTTAAGAAAAATATTTAGTTTATGATGGGAAAGCATGACACATAAATCTCCCATATGCCAGGTTTTATTCACGCAAAGGTCCAGATTTTAAAAATGTTAAGTCTTGTACACATGAACTTGTAGATCTCGGAAAGGGGGTGGGTAGAAAGGGAGAGGGAGAAAGAAAAGATAAAAGGGACTGAGATGAAACGTTTACATCCCGATTCCCCTTGATGAGTATTTTTGTTATACATTACAAAGATAAACTAATAAGGGAAATAAAGTAAATGAAGAAAAGAAAAAACTTGTAGTTCTTGATAGAGAATAAACCATATATAACTTCAAGTATTTTCTATAGTTATATACTTGCTTCATGAAAAAATAACCAGTTCTTTCATAACTAATGTATGGAACCTTAAACTAACCCCACTAAGTTTTAGGGAAGCAAAATCATATAAAATGGACTATATTATTCCTGTTCTAATTTAAAAACAAACATCAGGAAATTTATCAGGGTCTCTTTCAAGAGCCAGTCTTACTCTGGCACTAGAATTCTTAGTGTTGAAAAATTGTTTTGAAAGTAATTGATTATAAGAAATTCCAGGCCTTACAACATTTGACAGTGATTTATTTATTTACTTATTTATTTTATTTTAAAGAGGGTAAAACAAAACAGAACAAAACAGAACAAAGCAGATCAGAAGAAAACAATATAAGTGACACAGATTTCAAAGCAAGGTAACAGGAGATCAGCAGTGGCTACCATGTTTCTTATTTTCTTCTAAATAGTTGTCTACATCTTCACACACAATGAATTCATATAAAAATAGTATAAAACTGATCAAAACAGAATAATGAAAGCATTACAAGCCTTGAAAACCAGACAATAAGAAAATAAGCAATGGTTACCGTAATGTGTCTTGTTCTCTTCAAAATAGCTGTCCATACCTTCACATATGTTGAAATTAAATAATACAAAACAGACTAAAACCACTATAAACAAAGAATAAAAGCATTAGTGAATTTCACAGCATGATGATAGGAAATCAGCAATGGATACCATAATGTCTCTTTTTCTTCAAAGTAGCTGTTGGTATCATCAGATATAACAAAATCAATTCTCGTAAACTGTTTAGGAGAAGTTTTAGGCATTTATAAACCTCTACATGTACATCTATCCTTTCTGAATTAGAGGGAAAAACAAAACAAAACAAAACAAATTACTAGAAAAACAAGAAAGAAAAAAGACAAGTAAAAAACAATAGCAGAAAGCCCCAAACAATGACAATACAGGCCTTCAAAACAAAGTAGGAACATAACTAAGGTTGTTATTTTACATAGTAATTTTCAGAAGAGTTCCTAATATCACTAGACGCAAACATGCAAAATTAATCCAATCCTATGAATGTTAACTATTTTGTTCCAAGAACTAATAGAATTTGTAGCACAATCATCTTATCTAAGTGTATTTATACAAATTTACATATTTTTTCTTTTCCCTTCCTTTTTTTCTCCTTTTCCCTGAGTTATTATTTTCCCCCCTTTGGGCAGATTCTTACATGTCACAGTATTTATGAGGATTTTGTATCTTAAGTACTCTCATGATTTCTTACACTAGGGAGACAATATAGTATTTACACATGTGAGTTTCAATTACCTCACTTATGAGTATGATCTCAAGTTGCATTCATTTACCTATAAAAGTCTCAGTGTGATCATTCTTTATAGTAGAGTAGTACTCCACTGTATAAAAATATCACATCATTTTTATCCATTCCTCAGTTGATGGCCATTTAGGTTGTTTCCAAGATCTGGCTATTACAAATTGTGCTGCTATAAACATGGGTGCACATGTATCACTGTGATATGATGTTTTCAATTCTTTTGGGAATATGCCAAGAAGTGGAATAGCTGGGTCAAATGGGACTTCCAATCCTAGCTTTCTAAGGAACCTCCAGACTGACTTACAATGTGGTTGTACCAGTGTACACTCCCATCAACAGTGGAGAACAGTTCCTTTTTCCCCACAGCCTCTCCAGCATTTGTGGTTGGTAGTTTTCTTGATCCTGGCCATTTTTTCTGGAGTGAGATGGAATCTCAGTGTGATTTTAATTTTCATTTCTCTAGTGGCCAATGATGGTGGACATTTTTTCATGTATTTATTTGCCATTTGTATTTCTTCATCTGAGAACTGTGTATTCAAAGATTGGGTCTTTGAATTTTGGGGGTCTGATTTTTAAAAATTCTTTATATATTCTAGACAGAAGTACTTTGAAGGACAGTTGACTAAGATTTTTTCAAAATTAATGGGTTTCCTTTGTAATCTGTCGGAGATTTCTTTTGATATGCAAAAACTTTTTAATAAGACGTGATCCTAGTTATTGATTCTGGGAAGTATTTCCTGTGTATTTTGATTTTTTGTTCATGAATTCTCTGCATACCCTTATGTCTTCAAGATTTCTACCTACTTTGTCTTCTAGAAGATTTAGTGTTTCTGTTTTAATATTTAGATCTTGGATCCATTTTGACTTTAGTTTAGTACATGGTGATAGGCATGAGTCTAGTTTTAGTTTTTGTCATATGGAGAGCCAATTTTTCCAGCACTACTTGTTAAAGAGACTATCTTTCTTCCAGTGAATGTGTTTGGCCCCTTTGCCAAAGATATGGTAGCTGAGTGTGTTTGTAGTTATAGTTGGATCTTCTAATCCATTCCATTGATCTTCAGGTCTGTTATTATTCCAGTACCATGCTGATTTTATTACAGTAGCTTTGTAGTATAACTTCAAGTCAGGAATTGTGATGCCTTCTGTCTTGCCTTTGTTGCCCAGAATTGCCTTTGCCATTCTAGATCTTTTCTGGTTCCAGATGAATTTTAGGAATGATTTCTCTAGATCTGTGAGGTGTGTTAATGGTACTTTGATTGGAATTGCATTAAATCTGTATAAAATTTTGGGAGAATGGCCAGTTTCACAGTGTTTGTTCTTCCTATCTATAAACAAGGAATGTATTTACATTATCTGAAATCTTCAATTTCTTTTTTCATGATATTATAATTTTCACTGAATAGATCTTTTACTTGTTTTGTTCGATTGATTCATAAGTATTTCATTGTTTTGGATGCTATTGTGAAGGGTGAGATTTCTCTCTCAGTAAGTTTGTTGTTTATATAGAAGAATGTTATTGCTTTTTGAGTGTTGACTTTGTGTCTAGCTACATTACTGAATTTAGTTATTATACTTAGGGGTCTTTCAATGGAGTTTTTGGGGTCTTTTATATAGAGCATCATATCATCTCCAAATAATGATAATTTAACTTCTTTTCTTATCCTTACTCCTTTTATTTTTCTTATCTAATTACTCTGGCTAGTATTTCCATCACTGTATTGATTAGGAGTGGTGATAATGGACATCCTTGTCTTGTTCTTGATTTTAGAGTAAAAGCTTTCAGTTTTTGACACTTTAATATGATGCTGGCCATTGGTTTGTCATAGATGGCTTTTATCATATTGAGGTAAAGACCATCTATTCTGATTTTCTGTAGGCTTCTTATCATGAATGAGTGTTGGATCTTATCAAGAGCTTTGACAGTGATTTAGAAACACTATTTACAGTCTAGAGGTACAGAATAGAGCTGGACTTGGAAGGAAAAAGGGACAGTCCACAGATCAGGGGCTGAGCTTCCTGTAAATGCCATCTGCTAATGCACATTTGAATTTGGAATATAGAACTCCAGATTATTGAGAGTTATATTTATTACAGTGGAGAATAGAACATATTTTATTTATTAATTTCCTTCCTTGATTTTTAATTTAAACATGTGGTATGTTGGCTTCCATTTGTACTCTTGCCCTGTTCTTTGAAACTATTCAAACAGGCTCATTTCAATGCAAGTTAAATGGAGAAAATGTATGGGCTTTTGGCCACCATCTGTGCCCCAACCTCAGCACTCTAGAACATCATGCCCTTGGGTCAGAAGTTATCACTTTGTCTCTGGAAACATCTGTGCCCATGGTGTCCTTTAAAGTCCTGGAGGGCCTGAGTGGGGGTCACTCTGCAGTCATGGTAGAAGGGTCATCCTTGCTTTTGCCAACTGAGAGTTCCCATTACCCCTCTAGAATTCTTTTCTCTCTCCTCTCCACCTACCCAACCCTTCACTATCTGGAGCTGTAATCCTTCCATGAAGCTGCCATGATCCTACAGTCTTCTCTAGAGATGAGCTATGTATTGGTAGTTGTGATTTTCCACAGATGACTGCTTCTTTCTCGTAGTCTCTTTTAGTGTAGTTCTGATGTGAAGCTACAAGGAAAGACTGGCTCCTGAATTAGGGAGTGACCATCGTCTCCAGATTCTCCTCAAGTACATACAGCACCATCTTACAGGTGGCTGACTATACATGACCTATTTTAAAACATTTAAATAAGAGGTAGGTAAAGTAAGGCTGAGAGACATGCTTAAGAATAGGTGTATATGGGTACTTACTCACTAATTCTTGTTGAGACATTAATCAAAGCATATGTTTCTCCATAGGTTTGTTAGAATCTTTGCTGTAACTTATCTGCAATCACTTGATTGAGTCAAAAGCTCTTCTGAGGGAAGATGCAGAGCTCTGGTATTTTCAGAAATTCCAGCAGCTGCTAAAGCACTGTGCTCATATTCTAACTGAAAAGATATATGGGCTCTGGAGAGTAATTTTTCTTTTCTAGCCATGGGTGAGACTTAGCTCTTCTCTTTCTCATAGTTTCTCCCAGTTATTGTTTTTAAAAGCTATAAGGGAATTGTCTTTTTATTTTGGAGACTGAGCTAAAATCTGTGGAAAATGATGTTCAAGTTGGAAGAATTCCTTTCTTGTTCTTTCCAATACTGTCTTTCTTAATTCAATAAAGTACTAATTATATTGCTTTTATTAATTTTCACAACTTTATTTCTATAAGACAATAGTGGGCTTTTTTTTTGTACCAGGGATGGAACTCACTCATGCTTGTCAGACAGGCACTTGTGCTGCTGAGCTAAATCCCCAGCCTCTATAAAGACAATATAGGTCCAATTTTCTTTTGAATTTGAAAGATATGATTTTTATTTTTTATTCTATTTTAGGAAAAATAAAGTTTCATAATGAGAAAAATATTTAGTACACCATGTATCATTATCTTTGAAGTAGTTATGCAGAATACAAGACAGACAAAGTACTTTCTCTTACAGTGAAGAAAAAGATAATAGAATAAAGTTTTCTCTTCAATGAATTAAGATAAACTAATAGTATATATGAAACAAATTTTCATATATATTAAAATATTTTTGAAATAATGGAACAGGTAATTTGGAGAATTACTTCAATATCTTTCTACTTTTGATTTATCTTCTATTTTGTTCTTATTTTGCACATATATACTTTGAAAGAACCGTGAAATATTTAAACTTGTGTGCCTGACTTGTTTTACTTAACATTATGTTCCCAAGTTGCATCCATTCACCTACAAATGCCTCAAGTTTGTCTTATGGCAGAGTAGTACACGTATAAATAGCACATTTTCCGTATCCATTCATCTGTGGATGGACATATACATTGTTTCCAATATGTAGCTATTAAAAATTGTACTGTTATAAATATTGGTGGGCATGTATCCCTATAATATGGTTATTTTAACTATTGAGAAAATACTTAGAAGGCAGATAGTTGGGTCAAATGGAATTTACATTTTTAACTGATTATACTAGTTTACATTTCCACTGACAGTGTAGAAGCCTTTCTTTTCCCCCATGTCCTTACCAGCATTTGTTATTATTAGATATTCTGATGATAGCTATTCTTTCTGGGGTAGGATAGGATCTCAATGTAGGTTTAATTTGCATTGCTCTAATTGCCAGTGATGTTGAAAAGTTTTCCACATTTTTATTGATCATTTGTACTTCTCCTGAGATATGTCTGTTCATTTCATTTGCCCATTTTAATTGAGGAGTTAGTTATTTTGAGTTCTTTATATATTCTACATGTTAGTCCTCTGTTCGAGGAGTAGCTGTAAAAATATTATTCCCATCCCATAGGTGGTCTCTTCACTCTATTGGTGGTTTCTTTTGCTGTGAAGAAGCTTTTACATTTGATATGATCCCATTTGTTCTCAATATAGTTTCCACCGGGGTTCTGTTCAAAAGTCCTGGCCTACACCTGTGTCTTCAAGAATTGTACCTATTTTATCTTTTAGCAGATTAAGTATTTATGTTTTACTACTTACTGTAGACCTTTGATCCATTTTGAATATAGGTTAGTACACGGTAAAATAAATTGGTCTAGACTCAATCTTCTGCATGTGGATATTCAGTTTTCTCAGTACCATTCATCAAAGAGGTTATCTTTTCTCTGATGTTTTTGACCTCTTTGTCAAAGATCAAATAGATGAATATGCCTGGAGTTGTTTCTGCTTCTTCAGTTCTGTTCCATTGATCTACTTGCTTTTGCGCCCATAATTAAAAAAAAAAAAACACCTTCCTCAGTTTTACTAGGTGTAGTTGATAAAGAATTGCACATATTTATATATTTATATTGAGCTTGAACATCTATAAAACCTGTGAAACCATCACCAAAATGAAGATAATAGACATATCAAACATCTCTCTTGATTAAGATGCCCCATGTGTGTGTGTGTGTGTGTGTGTGTTTGTGTGTGTGTGCCTAGGAGCGGGAGAAAGAGAATGAGATAGAAGCTCTTAGAATCTTAATATAAAAGCTTTCCTCTTAACTTTAATATCATTAACTCTACATAGTATATTGTATAGTGAATTATAAGAATTTTTTACAATGTAACTGAAATAAACTCTGAACAACATGATTGTTCAATATATTCTTCTGTGCTCACTCATCTTTGTTTTGGAAAATAAAGTAAATGCAATTATAAGAGAACATACTTAAAAGGTAGAGAAACTTATCAAGGTTTTTAAATTTTTTTATTTTAAAAGTGCAAAACAGGAAACAGAATAGAAATGATACAGAATTTCAAAAAATTAGTAGGAAATTACCACTAATATATTGCATATTATTATTGTTAGAAGTAGTTGTTCAGGTTACAAGATTCAGGCATGAAAAAAATCATGAAGCAATCAAACAATGAAAGCACAGACTGTTCTAGATGAACTAACAGAGATTAGTAGTACAGCTTTCTATCATGTATAAACACACACACAGACACATATATGTACACCTATATGCATACAATGTTTCCCTTCTTCCTTTTCTCCTTTTCCCATCCAAGCTGCTCTTTCCTTTTGAGCATTTTCTTTCCCTTTCATTATCACAATATCTATTGTACATTTTGGATCTTACACTACTTTTTCGGGTTTTTTTTTTACACTAAGGAGACAATATGATATTTACAAATGTGAGTTTGATATATTTCACTTGTAAGCATGGTCTCAAGTTGCTCCCATTTACTTATAAAAGTCTCAGGTCTATCCTTCTTTAGAGCTGAGGTAATATTCCATTGTATAAAAATCAAGGGTTTTTTTTTGTGCTAGAGATCAAACTCACAACTGCAAGCTTGTAAGGCAGGTGTTTATGCCACTGAGTTAAATCCCCAGCCCTACTATGCTTTACCACAGTGTCTCCCGTGCTCCAGAAGTAAGAATCAACTCTTTTTTTTTTTTTGTACCAGGTATCAAACTCACGACCTTGTGCTTGCCAGGCAGGCACTTAAGCCACTGAGCTAAATCCCCGGCAAAAATCAAGGTTTTAAAACAGAACTTTAAAATGCATCTGTTAGGAAACTGTCAAAATATGTGTTCTTGATTTCACGCATCTTAACATTTAACTGATTCCACTTTGTACTTTTCCTTACTTGACTCATTCATTCAACAAATGTATAGTAAACGTCTCCTGTTTTAGGTCCTAAGGGTTTGCCTGTAAGGTACAGAAAATGTTAACACTCTTAGAATAGCACATGTGTAATTCCAGCACCCTGGAGACTGAGGCAGGAGGACTGCAAATTCAGTCCTGGCCTGGGAATTTCATAAAACCCTGTCTCAAAATGGGAAATAAAAAACTGGGGATGTCACTCAGTATGAGTGAGTTCATCCCCCAATATTCTCATGAAAGTTCAGTTTTAGTGAAGCCAGATTATAAAAAGAAGTAAGTGAGGATACAACCTCTGTTAGGTGGTAGTCAGTTATGAAGAAAGAGAAAACAGAAAACATGCCTAGGAGGTGGGGGTTCCAGGGGTTACAGATTAGGATGATCAAGGAAGTTGCTTAAGTTCTCATAGCAAAGGTGAGACCTGAGCAAACCCTGAAAGAGATGAGGGTGCAAGGTACTTAGATTGGAGAGGAAGGACTAAGAAACAGCAAGTGTAAAGCCCCTAGGGCAGCTGGTCTGTGTTTGTGAAGCTGGCAGGAAGCTCCTGGAGGCCAGAGTGAAGGGAAGAGTCCGAGACTTGTGCTGGGGGTGGCAGGAGGAGGGCAGTTTCTACGGGCTTGCAGGATTTTTAGCACTGTTTTGACTCTTACCTACTGGATGCCACTAGCAGTTCCCTGCTAACTGTGAAAACCAAAATTGTCTGCTGTGGGGCAGACTCTTGCTCCAGAGAAACCCTGAGCTGGGACAACAGAGGCTGGCCCTGAGCTGCAGTCCCCTCCAGCAACGAGCCCTTCCTTGCATCTAATTCAGTCATTGTCGTGAAGCCTTTAAGTCCCTTCTACTAATCCAGCCTCACTAGACTTATGATCACTTTCATCTTCTTTTTTCTGCTTAATGTTTCTTTTCTTTTTTCTTCCTCTTATTTACCTAGGAAAACTTCCAGAAGGGCTTCACAAAGTGTCAAGAACAGTGGGATAAATGTGTTTGAATCAAGAGAGAATATTTTGAAGGAGACAAATGGCAATATGTCTTTTACTGTAATAAAAATTTAAAAATAATTTTAGATATTCACAGCATTTTTCAGTCATCTCTCATACATGTTTTTCGAGATAAAAATCAGAAATTTTAATGAGACTATATCTCCATTAAAAATTAATACTATCTTTGAAGCTCTTACAGATGTAAAAAATTTGGAATCTGCAATATCATCTATTCCTACTGCTGCCTGGTTCTTCAATACAAACTCCTCCTTAAGGACCAGTATCAGGTGGAATAAAAACTCATTTGGAATTAATTTAATGGTCATAATTAATTAGTATTCTTGTAAAAATATGACTTCCCACTCTTGGGGTCTTGCCTTGGAACAGAGCCAAGTGAGGGAATCATTTTGGGTTAAAACAGTCTAAATTCCAATGAATGACTTTGAAATGAACTCTGGAGTAGTAACTTTTCATGGTGACAGCGTCTGCTTTTTTGTGATGGACTCACGGCACTGAGGCCACACTCAGAGGTAGGTGGTGAGTCATGTGCAATTGAAGGTCTCTCTCTGCGCCTCTAAAATAATCCTGTTTTCAACACAAGAGGTGCAGAATCCAGATGAATAGTGCTTAAAACTATTCCTTTCACCGACAGTCGACATCCATCCCATTCTTCTGTATTAGGTATTGTGAGGTGTGAAGTAATACTCTGTTGATAGAGTAAGCAAAAAGAGGAAGGTGTTCAGTATATGCAAATGTGCACAGTGACACCTGTGTTTCTATCATTCTGAGAGCTAAGTAATTGTTGCTGGTGGGAACAGAATGAATAATGAGGGCCGAACAGAATCAGTCAATAACCACCCAGAATAAATTGTTAATTAGAAGCAGAGCTAGCACAGGCTGATAAGTAACAAGGTTACTTTATCTAAAGAAAGAACCTGCTTTCCCTCATGCTGGTAATTACATCAATACAGAGAGAGAGACAAGTTAGCTTTCCCTGGGTTACAGCCAGATGATGTGAATCAATGGCGTGTTCATTTACAGTCGCCTGGCTGGTGTCTAAGTAGCCACTTATCTGGGTTTATGTCACCAAAGGAGCATGGTGGTGACCTTGCTGGCTAGTGTCTGCTTTTCTGGAAAACTTGGGCTCACATTCACCTAGACTACCTTGTGTGCACTGATTACCGGGGGATCTTGTTAAAATACAAATCCTATTCAATAGATGTGGGGAAGGTTTGAGATTCTGAGTTTCTAATAAGCTCCCTGGTGCCTCCCAAGCTGCTGGCCCAGGGAACACTTTGATGAGAAAAATACTGAGTAGAAGGAGAATCTGTGGTGTGGGAGTGGAATAGGAGCAAGGAAAGGAGTGGAAATAGAAGCAAGAAGCGTGTGGATTAGGATGATGGTAGCAAAATGGCCAACTGGAGGCGAGCGTGTGAGTAGTACTCATCCCTCCACATAAAAAGGACCAAAACAACAAATGAACAATTACATTTTGACTACAGGGCTAAAAGACAGCCAAACCTTTGGGAGCGCGGAAACTCAGAATGACCATGCACAGAAGGGAGGAAACACCTAAACTCATGCCCCAGTTGGGATCAGGTTAACCCAGCAGGACCTCTTTCCTGCAGAGTCCACGGGTATAGAGGTCCTAGGGTCTTCCAGCACTGCGGCAGGCACATGCTGTCATCAGGACTGGAGAATCCTGCAGGCCTAGAGTTCACAGTGCCACACTACTTCACAAGCAGGGACCATACTGTACTCTACCCTCTTTGGTTTGAACTGCTATCACATTGTGTGATCATAATACATGAGCTCTGCTCTGGGGGCTCATAGCCTCTGCACTGCCCACTGCTAAGCCTCTGTGTACCCTGCCACACCTCCCCGGGGAGCAAACCACGGAGGAGGCTCAGCTCTTTCATCTCTGTTACTGCTGTACCTTGGCTGCTCAGAGCCTGGCTTCCGTGGAGCAGTCACATCTCTGGCTACCTGAACCAACCTGGCGCCCTGCACCTGGGAGCCAGAGCTTCAGTCCTGAAGAATAGCTCCAACATCTGACGCCTACACAGCAGCCCATCCCTTGGGAACAGACACAGTGACTCAGTGAAGAGGCTCTGCCTGAGTAGGCAGAGAAGCTGTACGTCCTTGTGCTTTTCAGTGTCTAAACCAACCTCCCAGGACCTGGAGCAATGGCTGGGGTGGACATAGGGATAGTGGAACCTGAAACTCAGTGCCCTGTATCCTGGACACTGGAAGTTCTTCTCCAATGAAGACGCTACCCCGAGCCACCTGAGACGATGTGGTGGCCCTTGAGCATAGAGGAACGTATCTTGGCCGCTCTCTGGGCAGACATTGTACCCCTCTTTCCTGGGTCTGCATTAGTATTTCAGAGTCTGAGCCGCTGAGGTCCCCTGCTTTCTTAGGCAGTGGAGCTATTGTTGCACTGATCCCTGTGCCCTGAATCACAGCCCATACTGTCACCTCAGTATCCTTACAGCTCACAATACTTGTCTTCCCTGAGCCTAGACATTGGTGTGCTTCATCCTTCCAAGTTCCTGAGATACTACTCTGCAGCATCCCCTCTCTTGATAGCTGAGTTGCCACTGTGCCTTGTTGGCTCTGGGACCTGCTCCCTGGGAACCAATCTCTCTGAAACACCCCTTCTTCCTTAGAGCTGTGCTACTGTTGTACCCTGGTTTCTAGGTTTGGATTTTTGCCTTTTGGCCCTCACACTGTGGGAGAGTACTTCAGAATCACAGTTCTTGTATTGATGGGATAGCTGCATGTATTTATGGTTCCTTGCACCTGTACAGAGGTGTCACAGCAATTCAACAAGACACTGAACCCAGGATTCCAGTTCTACAGCCACTTTGACTATTTGTGCCCTGGAATACATGTCCCTGTGGTTGCTTATCAACCACAAGACCTGACACCAAGGGGGACCCTTAGTGAAAGTCATTCCCTATGAAATCTGCTCTTTGCATTTGGAAGAAGTAGCTGTTCTAACAGAAATAGTGGCATCAATACAGGACATAAGACACACACACACACACACACACATAAATAAAAAGAAGCATAGCACCACCAAAGAAACACAATGATCTCCAGTAGTAACCTCAAAGAAACAAAGCTTTATGAATTGGCTGAAAAGTAATTCAAAATACTGATCTTAAGGAAACTCATTGAGACATAAGAGAATACAGGTAGACAATCAATGAAATAAAGAAAATAATTCATGATCTGAATGAGAAATCCAACAAAGACAGCTATAAGAATGAAATAAAAATTACAAATGAGAGGCTAAGGATGTACAGCTCGGTGGTACAGTTCTTGCCTACAAGGCACAGGCCATGGGTTCAAACTCCAGAAGTTAAAAAAAAATGAGAGAAAATATAGGGTGCATAACTTCAGCAGTAGACAAGATCAAGAACAATCCCTGTACTTGAAGAAATTCTTTTAATATAACTCAGAGGAAAAAAAAAAAGAAAAACAAAATAGGATAAAAGCTAACATATCTAATGAGATGCCACTAAGCAAACATAGTTTTTTATTTTGTAAGTTTCAAGGGAGAAATAAATGAAGGAAGTCACAGAAGATTATGTAATGAAATAATTGATGAATAAAAACAAAACATCAAAAAATTGTCAACAGGGGCTGCAATAGTAGAAAATCTGTCTTTCAGAAATGAATAAAAATAATCTTGTTTAAACAGGCAAAAGTGAGGGAGTCTATCATCACTAGCCTACCTTACAAGAAATGATAAAGGTAGTTCTTTAACCAGATATAAAAGGGTAATAACTACTATCATGAAAACATATGAAAGTATATTTATCACATGGGTAGAGATAAATTCACAGTGCTCATTATTGTACTGGTAATGTGTAAATCAGGTCTCTAGTGTGAAAGTTAAAAACCAAAATTATCAAAAGCAATTGTAGTTGCAATAAGATGTTATATACTATAAAAAGATATTAGATGTGACAACAAAAGCATAAGTGGGGAGGTAAAGTTTAGAATATGTATGTATTACTGAAATTAAGTAGATATTAGCTTAAAATAGACCATTATGACTACAAAAACTATATGTAAATGGCATGATAACCACAAAGCATAAAACTATAGCAGATACACAAACAAGAAGGATTGAGGAATCAAACCTTAGCACTACACAAATTTATCAATGCACAAAGATAGAAAAACAAAAGAGGAATGGAATGAAGTGTCTACTAAACATCCGGATGACAAGTAACAAAATAGCAAGAATAGCTACTTACCTATCAATAACAACATTGAATATAAATGAATTAAATTCCCCGATAAAAAGACAGAGTGGATAAATGGATTTAAAAAAGATCCAACTATATGCTGCCTGCCAGAGACTCTTTTTGGCTTTAAAGACACATGCTGAAAGTTAATGAGTAGAAGGAGATGTTCAATGCAAATAGTAATCAAAAAACCAACCAACCAACAACCAACAAGCAGAGGTGGCTACACTTCTGTCTAATAAGATTTCAGGTCAAAGCTCTTAGAGAGACAAAGGTCATTATTTAATGACCAAGAAGTCAAGAGGACATGATTGTAAATCTGTATGTACTCAATAACACTGTATGTAAAATATAAGGCAAATATTAATGGACATGAAGAAATAGATATGACTAGAATAACAGCAGAGGTCATCAATACCTCCACTTCAACAATGGCCAGATCAACTAGACAGACGATTGATTAGAAAGTACTGGACTGGAACTTCATTGTAGACAAAAGGGATGTAAAAGGCGTATGTAAACTTTTCATCCAATAGCAATAAAATGTACATTCTTCTGCACTCCTAGGGTTTTCTCCAGGATAGAGCATCTACTAGGGCATCAAACAATCTTAGCAAATTTAAGAAGATTCATGTCATATCTAGAATCATTTTTAACCAAAATGGTATGGAAGTAGAAATTAATAACAGGAGGAATCTTGAAAAACTCACAAATATATAGAAATTAAACTACATGCTCCTGAAAATTCAAAATGAAATTTAAAAAATTAAAAAAAACTTTTAACACAATGGAAATACAATACTTTAAAAATCTATGAAAAGCAGCAAAAAATTCTAAGAGGGAATTTTATAATAATAAATGCCTAAATTAAAAAAGAAAATTCCAAATAAATAGTCTAATATTTAACCTGAAGGAACTAGAAAAAGAAGAACAAATTAAATACAAAATTAGCAGAAGGAAAAAAATAAAGGTGAATACAGAGACAAAAAAAAGTATATAATAAATAAAACCAAAAGCTGGTTTTGTTTGAAAAAAAGGAATCAATCTCTAGTTATACTAAGAAAAAAAGACTCATTTAAATAAAATTAGAAATGAAAGTAGAGACATTAAAACAGATGCCTCAGAACTAAAAATTAGGATCATAAAGGAATATTATGAATAATTATATGTCAACAAATTGGATAACCTAGAGGAAATGGATAAATTCCCAGAGAATACAACCTACCAAGATTGAATCAGGAAGAAATAGAAAGCTTGACAGAACAGGAACAAATAAGGAGACTGAAGAAATAATTAAAAACCTCCCAAGAATGAAAAGCAGATGGCAACATGGCTGAATTCTATCAAACATTCACAGAGCAACAATTATCAATACTTCTGAGTTCTTCCCCCAAAAAACAGACTTAGAGGGAATATATTCAAATGCATTTTACAAGGCCAGTATGAGGTTGGATACCCAAGCCAGACTAAGAAACTGCAAGAAAAAGAAACTACAGACCAGAATCATTAATAGGCTTTGATGTAAAAATCTTCAACAAAATATCAGTAAACCAAATTCAATAGTATATCAGAAAGATAATATAGTATGACCCACTGAGATTTATCTCTGGCAGGCAAGAGTAGTTTAACATATGTAAATCAACATATGTTGACTTGAAATATGTAAAAACCCACAAGTAACATTATTAACAATAGAACAACTAAAATCATTTCCACCAATATCCAGTATGTGGCACAGACTCCCACTCTGCCAACTTGTATTCCACATAGTACTGGAAGTACTAGCAACAGCAGTCAGACAAGAAGAATAAATGAAAGGCATCCAAATAAGAATGTGAGATTTAAAAATTTTGCATGTGACACTATATATAGAAACAAAATTTCCAAAAAATACCTTTTAGAGCTAACAAATGAATTTAGTAAAGCTGCATAACACAAAATTAATTTATAAAAATCAGTAGCATTTTATGCAAAAATAATGGCCTATATAAAAATAATCAAAATAATAAAACTTTACAATAGCAATAAAATTAAAATATTTAGCAGTAATCTTAATCAAGGAGGAAAAATGTATATATACTAAAAACTATAAAACATTGCTGAAAGTAACCAAACATAAATAGATGGAGAGATATCCTGCATTCACAGAACAGCACAATTAATATTGTTAAAGTGCCCATACTACTCAAAGATATACAGACTTAAAATCTCTACCCAAATTTTAATGCATTCTTCACAGATATAGAAAAAGTAATTTTAAAAAAAAAGTAATCCTAAAATTTATATAGAACCTCAAAGAAACCTGAATAGCTAAAGTGTTACTGAGAATATTAAAGTTGGAGGCACGTTTCTTGATTTAAAATTTTATTATAAAGTGATAGTAATCAAAATAGTGTTTTGGTACTGGCATAAAAGCAGAAGTACCAACCAATGAAACAAAATACCCATCCCAGAAATAAATTCAAACAGATATGATTGACTTAATTTTGACAAAGCCACCAAGAAGAAACAATGGAGAAATGATGATTTCTTCAACAAATGACTTTGAGACAATTAGATTGACACATGAAATATAAACTGAACGCTTATCTACACCATATATAGTAATCAATTGTAAATGGGTATTACATACAAATATAAGACATGAAAACCTGTAACTCTTAGAAAAGAACATAGAGGAAAATTTTATGACATTGGCCTAGACAATAATTTTTTGCATATCACCCCAAGTGTTCAGGCTACTAAATAAGTGAATAAATAAGTAAATAAATACTCGAGACTACATCAAACAAAAAAACTTCTGCCATAGCAGAGGAAACAACAGAATGAAAAGGCAACATTCAGACTGAGAAAAAAAAATTTGTAATCTGCATAATTGGTAATGTACAGAATTTATAAAGAACTCATAACTCAATAGCAGAAAACCAAATAGGCTGATTAAACTGAGAGAAGATTCAAACAGATAGTTCTCTGAGAAAGACATAAAAATGGCCCATAGATATATAAGAAGACATTCAGCATCACTAATCAAGAGGAAAATGGAAATGTTATGATTTTGATCTAAAATTTCCCCCCAAAGTCTCGTTTTCATAGGTGACTGGACACTGAGGGCCCTATATTCATCCATGGAGCTATCTGTGGATTAGTTCAGTAGCTAAATGTGCTGTTAAGAATCAGGGCTGGCATGGAGTGGGTCATCGAAGATATGACCTACCAAGGTGTCTTCTTGTTGCCAGCTCTTCTCTCTTCGCTTCCTGGCAGCCAAGGATGTCAGTTTTCCTGCTACCTTGGTCTTCCACAGAGACATTTCTGCCTTGGACCCAGCTGACTATGGACTGAAGCTGTGAGCCAAAATAAATCTCCCCTCCTTCAAGTTGTGGGTGTTGGGTATCTTGTCCTAGTGATGTGACAGTAAGTGATATGGCGAATTAAAGCCGCTCTGAGATTTCACCTCACACTTGTTAGGATGACTACTATCAAAAAAAAAAAAAAAAAAAAAAGACCAAAAGACCAAAGACTTCATGTGAAGGTAGATGGGTAGAGCCATTGAGGAAAACAGTACAAAGGTTCCTAACGAAATTTAACTAGAACTACCACATATCCCAACAATAACTCTTCTGGGTTATACCACCAAAAGGAGAGAAAAAAATCTGTCCTATCATGTTCATTGTGGTATTATTTGGAAAAGTCAAGGTATGGAAGTAACCTAAGTTTAAAAGATGGACAGGTAAAGCCAATGTGGTACATATACACAGTGAAACATTATTCAGCCTTAAAGAGAAAGAGATCCTGCCATCTGCTGCAACCTGGGTAGACCTGGAGGACATCGTGCTAAGTGAAATGAGTCAGACATAGAAATAAAGATCTGGAGATATCATTTGAATGTAGAACTATCCCCTCTTAAAAGGTCAAATTAGAGAAATAGAGAACAAAACAGTAGTCATATGGAGGGAGAAGAAATGGGAGTTGTACAAAGCATCAGATACGTAGGAAGAATAAGTCTAGAGATTTAATGTACAACATGGTGACTACAGATAATAAAACTTCTTCTGTAAGAAATTTATGTTACACAAGATTTTACCAGGTGTTTTCACTGCAAAGTAACTACGTGAGATGATAGCTATAGTAATTTTCTTCATTCTAGTAACTAACAATTTTACTACCTATTTGTATCCTATAACGTCACATTGTAAACCCATATACAACACAATATTTTAAAAATAAAGAACAAAACTTTGTTTTTTACAGCCTTTCTTTCTTGGATTTTTTTCTTTTCTCTTTTTAGGGAAATTCATTTCTGCCCAGACCCCCCCCATACCCACCAGGCCCATTGGAATTATAATTTAACTGTTCTCAGCCTGGGCTCTGGGCTCTTGTATTTTTAACTACTCTCTGAATGACTGTGACACACAGATGTATTTGAGATACACTGATTAATCATCTTTCTTAAAAGTGCTTACATTTATCTTTAAGAATCTTAACACAAAGGTGAGTATGCAATTAAATTCTTCATAATGATTTTTTTTATGACAATAAATCCAATACATAACATAAGTGCAGCCCAACTTCAGGTTCTGCAGGAAAAGCAGAGTGATCAAGTGCAGCACTGACTGTGTTGACTGTTCCATCTTGTCCTGGGCCCTGGCAGTATCTCCTACCTGGACTCCTGCTTCCAGAGTCCGGCCTCCCCCTACAACTGCTTCTTTAGGTTCAAGAGCAGTGTGGTTCCCTAACTTTTTGGCCCCAGAGACTGATTTAGTGGAAGGCAGTTTTTCCCTGGATGGGGGTGGAGACAGGGGTAGGGACAGGGTAGTGGCTTCAGGACGATTCACAGGAACTTACAATCTAGCTGCCTTGCATGTGCAGCTCAGGGTAGAGATCCTGTTCCTCTGTGATTCTAATGCTTGGCCGATCTCACCCAAGGCAGAGTGCAGGTAGTAATAGGAGAGATGGGGAGCTGCTGTAAATAGATCTTCCCCTCCTGCCATGCATGCTCATTCCTCACAGTCCACAGGAGCCAGTATGTGGTCTGAGAATTTGAGAACCCCTGTTCTAATGCCTGCACACTGGCATCACTGGGAGATTCTTCCAGATGCAGAATTCCAGGCCTCTGCCCCAGAATACTGACCCAAAAGTTGCCCTTCCACAAGGTTCATACCTTCACATTGGAGGATCAAGTTTCCAAGCCTGGACTTTCCCTGTCATGCTTTGCATATACCTCTGCTGTTTCCCAGGTAGCTCAGGGCCCACCTATCTCAGCTGATGAAGCTGCAGGGGACTGTCCTGCTATGCTCTGCTTTGGTGGCCAGGGTGTCAGCCTTCATCTTACGAAACTATGTCATTTTGGGCAGAAAGTTTTCTCTTAAGATGTTCCATTAAATCAAGTTGCTTTTGGTTCTGCAAGGACCCCTGCATACTAGGTGAATGGGGGAGGCAGGACAGCCTGATATGCTCATTAGTTGGGCTGGACCAGTCTGGCTGCAATGGTCCCCATGGAGCACCCTGCATTATGGTTGAGTCCTGTGCTTAGAGACACACCTTGTAACACCAGGGGTGCGCCTTTCCAGAACCCCTTCTCACAGCCCAAAATTCATAAACATCCTCACCAATGAGTGGAAAGATCTGTATTCACCGTGCTGCCTGCCGCCCTGACTGTCCCCCACACCCAGCTTCCTGTCGTTTGTGGTGTTCTCTTCACAAACCCACAGGGCTGAGCAGCAAGGAGTGGCTGTTTGTGGAGCTCCAGCTGTAATTAAGTCAAATTGGATCTGCTCTCTGCCCTATGGTGATGAAATACACTGCTGTCCATTATGTACATACCGGATGGGGGAATAAAAGTATTCTTGCCAGTTTATTCAAGATGGAGAGTGTGGGGGAAAATACTTTGTGGATCAAAATAGTATAGTAAAGATCAGAGCTTCAAGGGCATGGAGAGAGGACTGAGGCACGGGAAGGCCAGACCTCTGTGGTGATGAGGACAGGACTCCAGGGGGCCACACAGTGGGGCCAGAGAAACTTAGTGAGCAGTAGCAAGTCTCTCTGTGTTAATGTTTCCGAAGTGTCCCACCCTGAGGGGTGACATTGCCCTGCCTTTTCTTTTGATCACAGAACTCTAAGTTTGTTTCTTTTTCATTGACTTGTTCTGAAGTGATCATATTTACTTATTTGGTTAATGTCATTGTTTGCTTAGCTGCGTTTGGGCAGATACCTTACTTCTCTGGCTCAGTACTGTACTTGTGGTGCGTGGTACTGTAATTAAAAAAATATTAGGAGTCCTATTAGTTTCCTGGGTTACCATAATGAATTACCAGGAACTAAGTGCCTGAAAACAATAGAAGTTTACTCTCACACGATTGAAGAAGCCAGGTGTCATAAAATCAGAGTCATGATTTCTTATAAAAATATCTGTCATTGAATTTAGGATCCACCCTACTCTAGTATGACCTCATGTCAGCCAAATACCTCTGGAAAGATTCCATTCATAAGTAAGGCCATAGACGGAGATTCCAGGAAGATACGCATTTTGGGGGGACTCGTTTTACCCTCTGTAGATGTTTACCAAACATTATGGACTAAATTAATCTTATGAAGTTTCCTTTGATCTTTATATTTAAGAACAGTGGAAACAAAAGACAAAAAGAAAGAAAAGGCTACTTTAGATTGGAAGGTGGAATTTGATCTTATTTGCTGAGTACAAAGACGTCATTGTTTTCAGGAATATTCCAAAAGGAAGACACTAAGGATAGACATTATTCCTCACTATGGGAAGCTTGGCAGCTGCGACGTTCCAAGGTTCTTGAGGTAAACTACTTGTGAGCCACTAAGGTACTGGTCCTGGCTCCTGTGCTGAGCTTTTCCATAAGTTTAGTTGCTCCTGACATGTGCAGAAAAGGACACCCAAGAAAAGGAGAACATCTTGAGAAAGTTATTAGAATTAAACATTTGTAATACATTTGAATTAAAAAAAATTTGTTTGAAAAATCACCCAAGCCATTATCAAGAAAAAAAAAATCCTGAGAATTTTGTTGGATTTATTTATATTTACACCAGACTTCAGAATTATTATAATTTTGAATTACACCTGGTCAGAAGGTACCATCATCTTCAGTTCGTTTAATCACCAACCTTATTGAGTCCAAACATTTCTGAATGCACAGTCAGAATAAACTAGGGGCAGGAGAGGTAGCTGGTACTTCTGAGGGCTAGCAGTTTCTGTTTTAGTTGGAAACTTAAGCTGATCATTCAAGTCTGCAAACTGGTGCATGCAAAATGAAAATCATCTTTGACAGTTCTGCTTGATCCTATGAGAGTCCCCTGGTATGAGGTCAAATTTGCATCTTTGAGAGATGTGGCCCAGACTGCATTCTCAAACTTCTAGGTGTCAAGGACATGTGTGAATTACTATGACAATTCAATGGGAAATTTGGATTACACACTTGAGTTCATACTCTTAAGTTGCTAGCTTTCTACTTTTGATGTATTTTTAAATTCTCTATTGTTTTACCTTTTTTTTTTCCCTCACTGACCACGGTCAATTTGCTTCCCAAATGGACTGTGTGGTTCTTGTAAAGTGCCACATCAACCATCTCTGTCCTAGCACCGTGTGGCTTTGCCATGGAGGTCTGACAGCCAGTTTAAACAGCACTGTGTGTGGGACTCACATGGGGCTGGGGCGGAGCCAAGTCCTGAAAGGCATGTGGTGATGTTTACTCACAGAAGTGCAGGCTGCAGTAAGGGAATGCATGGAACAGTAATTAGCATATGATCTTTAAAGGCTTTCTTGAGTCAGAGTAGCTGTATTTGCTTTTATGTAAATAATGAGCAATGTATTGTTCAGTGGACTCTGGCAATAAATGCTACGAAGTGTGTGTCTTCTCAGAAAATAGCCAGAAATCAGCACGTTTGCATTGTATGGTTATCATACTTGGAAATGTAAGCGTGGAAGCGGAAGTGATGGAGGAGTGGTCTTCTCCTCTGATCCTGAGTTTTGCCCTGTTGAGTTTCTTGCACAGACAATGGCCTCCATGGACACCCAGCTAACCTAAGAGCCCCTCTGCTTCTGTGTCACTGAAGTTTTGGGCTTCATTGCAGAAGGCTGAACTTGAACTTTTTAATGGGAGCTAATAACAGCTGGGGATTCTTCTCCCGTTTTCCTGCCACCCACAGCTTCCCAAGAGGCAGGATAAAAGAGAATGGCCTTACTTTTCCTTTTTTCTCTGGCTTTGATTTCCTCCACTTCCTTGAGTTTCTAAACATTTAAAAATAAGCAAACACATAAAACATAGCTGGGCTTTGCTCTCTTATCTGTGCCCCTCCCCTTTACTATCCTACACTGTTTTCCTGATTTTCTTCTTAGTTCCTGAGATCTCTTCTCTCCCTTTGGGTTTTGCTGTTTCCAAGTAGAACAAGTAACAGTGGCTCACACTATAGACAAAAGTTTATTTCACTCTCCTGTAACAATATGTGCTGGTGGCTCTGTGTGGGGTGTTCGGGAATTTAGGGTCTGTCTGGCTTGTCTTTCTGTCCTTTAATGGTGGTGTCTTTGTAACTTTGGTCAATACCACTGTTACAAGACCTTCACATCTGAAGATTCTCTCAAGGAAGGAAGGAAGAAGATGTGGAGGTGAAGCACAGCCTGGTAGGTCTTGGGAATTCTGCTCAGCACTTCTGCTTGCATCCTTAAGGCCACATCCAGGGGCAAAGAAGAGTGTGGGAAGAAGTTTCAAGCTGGTGGTTGTGTGGAAGGTTCAGCTAAAATGTAGGCAGCTCTGCTACTAAAGGGAGGATGTGGGGAATGTGAGGGGACAAGCGCCCATCTCTGTTACACCACTCATGCTATTAAACTTGAAAATGAGAGAGCTTTAAGGTGAGTATACCAGACTGTTAGTTGCTAGTTGGAAAAAAGGAAAAAGTGATAAATTTGTCCATTAAGTAAACTCTACATGTCCTATAACTTTATGAACCCCACAACTTTTACTTAGGAGGTTTTATGAGGTTCGTAAAAAATCAAATTTCATGAGCTTTTTGCAAAACTGATATAAGTTTGACCCCAAGTTTTAACTATCTGTTTCATTTTGACTCATGATTTAACTTTCTCTGAACTTGGATTCCTGTGTCAGTTAAGTGGAAATAATAAAGACACCTATTTCCTAGTGATGAGTTCATTCATTTGAAAGTGAGTTCTCAAGAAATGATGGCTGGTGCTATTTTTCACAGGATGGAAATTCTTCTGGAGTCTGTACCTGATGTCCCTAAATAGGAAATATCAAATGGAAACAGTGCCTGTTACAATACCCAGGATGGGATGTGACTGGGGAGGGAGTGGAATCTTTGTGTGATGAAAAGCTGAGATAATTCCTTGTGGGAGCCAAAGGAAAGAACTCTTGGGAGGGTGTCTCTAGAAGGGAACTCTCTCTTATGATGTGATCCCAGAAACACTGGCAGTAAAATGGAGAAGTGAGAGAGAGAGGAGAAGGTGGCTGACAGGGACCTAATGGAGCAGGTGACTGTTGCGGGCAGCTGAGCTGCAGTGCCACACGACAGTGTAGAAATGTCACCAGGAGAGGAGCAAGTGAGCTTCAGCTTCTACCAGTGACTGCTTGAGGGCTGCTCCCGGGTCATTCATTCTGGCTTTTCTGCCTGATCCACCTTCTGCCCCATAGCCCTCATATGATGAGCTTCAGGTGTATGTCTGGGAGATCACACTGGGCTGATTATGCTGGGGGCGTGGGTGAGGTATGAACGAGGTGGCCTCTGCTACACTGGGTGACCTCCCCCAGCACACAAGTCCTGTGCCTGTGGCCTGAGAGCTATGTCTGTGAAGGTGGTGGACAATATCTGCCTGCTTGCATTTCACAGGTATACTGCAAGCCTTTGAGAACATTTCAGTCATTTGCCATGTTTAATAAAAACCAAAGAGCTATGGGAGAACTGCTGCTTTTTGAATTTTTCCCAGAATAGAAACTGACATGGTAAACGATGTTGTGCCTTTGGGTAAAGAAACTTTAACAGTTTATCTTATAGTTTAAAGGTCTTATTCTGGCAGATCATAAGAATGGTCAAAATAGATTCCAAGCCAGGAACTGTGCTATGCACCATTACTAAGTGTGCTTCTTTAATGCTCATGACTCCTCCATGATGGCTGAACAATTCCCATTGTGCGAATGAAGAAATGAAAGCCTAAGGCTTTTGACAAAATATCAGTTGGTCTTTTCTTCAGTTTTATGTGATGAATGCTCATGCTACAAATCTGCTAGGAAATTTAGCTGAATTTGTGTAATTGTTGCCTTCAGCTTCCCGGAAGGATGATATCACACCCCACATGGAGACCTCCATTTCATTCTTCGTACTTTCTAATTCTGCATAATTGTGTCACTTTTTTTTCCTACTTGTTTCTCTTCTGAGCAACACAAAGAAAATTGCTAGAGGTTAGCTTGTCAAAGTCCTAGTTTCTGTGGTGGGGATGAGGATGGAAAGAGATAAAAGGGTTTTCATAGTGGGTAAAACAGCCAAGTTGTAGTGTGTGGCTGTTGTCAGGAGGTCTTCCATTGAGTAAAATTAGAGAGGCAGATTGATAGCGGCTTTTTGGTGAGTCTTTCTTAACCCTGTCAAAGCTGGGTCTCTCTAGGAATAAAGGTACCTGGATATGAGATGTTTAAAATTCTTGGCTCTTTTTCTAGGCTGCTAGTGGGAAAACCGACTCACACAACATGGACACAGTTCCAATCTTTGAGGTCAAAATCTAATTCCTTTCTATAGATTAGTAAATAGCCCTTGGATGGTAATGAATTGTAATTGTGGCCAAGAAGGAGAAAAAAATTGTGGAGCCAGTTATTTAGATGTACAAAGCTCCTCATATCTTCCATCTCCAAGGTGCAATTTGATCTTCTGGAAAAGGCAAGACCTAGCATGTGTAATTTCTAAACTTAAAGTGAGACTGAATTTGTGCTGGGCAGCTCTGATGAATGAATATACTAGTAAAACTTTTCTGCTATTTCAGGAATCTTTTTTAGCAACTGGTTGCTCCCTGAGTTTTTTCTGCTGTCATTGTACACAGCAGGCTGATGTGAAGAGCTTTTGAGGTGTGAAAACACATTGTTGTGTGCTATTATTTTGGAATCTGGCTAACAGTGTGAGCAGTATGGACTAAACACACCCAGGTGAGTGTTTACATTTAAAAGCTCTTGTAACCTCTTTCTTCTCTCCTTGCAGGTACTTCTTTTTAGGTTTTAAAGAAGAAACTTTGTATTGCAATTTATACATACACATATATAAAATTTTGGTGGTAATATATGTCAGAAGAAAGCATTGACTTTTAAAAGAAATTACATTATTTACTATGCATTTATCAAGCTGTGACTCTTTACTGAGCCCTGTGCACACACACACAAACAAGACATAAACACTATGTTTAAGAAATTCATAGCATTATCAATGAGATTAAATTTACACATTGCATGGCTTCTTAGGTGTAAAAAAGAAGGAAGAAACAATTTAAAATTCACATGACTTAGCCAGCTATAAATGATAGCCCCTTCAAAAGCACTAACTTTAGTAAGGTCTTTTATTGTTACATATGCTTGTTTGGAAGAAGGATGATATTAAAAAGAGATTATTATTATTATTATTATTATTATAGGCATCAATATCTAAACTCTGCTGTGCCTCAGGCCTGCAACGTAGAATTTTCTTGGATTTTTCCCTGCACTTGAGGAAGTTTCAGAACCCTAAGTTACCACTGCTGCCAACTGTGTAGACTGCCTCTATCAGCCCTACTCTTTCTTTTCACATTCTTTTGAAGTGAGAAAAGTATTTCTCCTCCTGACCAAGGAGAATTCCTGTTCTGTCCAAGCCGTCTTGCTGTGGTCCCCCGCGATGTCTACTTAGAGTTTTTGGCCTCTTTGTTTCTACCAAGGTTCTATTTATAATGGGATACATTACAAGAAGTCAGTGTGCTGCATAATCTCCATAATAAAATATCCTCTTCCTCAGCCTCATGTATGTTTCTTCCCTAGCAACTGCCCCATGTTTTCCCCTCTTTTCTAGAATGGAATACCTACCTACCTGGATTTTTCTCCTGTTCTGTTGCACTGCAACCCACTGCAGATTCAGCCCCCAGCACTGCACTGAGATGAATGACCTCCTTGTTGCAAAGGTGTTGGATATTTTTCTTTTCTTGTTGTTGTTGGATATTTTTCACTTGGATTTTACTTCATTCTTGCATCACTGACACTATTAGCCACTCCATATCTTTACACTTAACTTAAAAGTATACAAATATAATACATACTCAAGGTAAAATGATGAAAGCATACTGGAAGGATAGTAAGTGGCACTTTACTGTCCCCTTCTCTCTAGAATTCTACAGTCTTTCATTCTTCACGACCTCTTCTTACAATATCTTGTGTATCTTTTCAGAAACACTCCAATTAGATTCAATGTTAAGAAAATGCCATGAGATCTTACCACATGTATTGTTGTTCAATCTGCTCTTTTCATGTATTGTATTTTGAACATCTTTACCTAGCCATATATAAAGATTCCACTTTTGCTAACTGCAGTGTACCACTGTAAACTTCTCCTCTGGAACACATCTTGCTTTCCAGATGATGGCAAGTCCTCCTTACCCCTGTCTGCATCTTCTGACAGAACTTATGCTAAGTCTCAGCTCTTTTCCTCCTACCTTCTCTATATCATCAACTTCCAAGGTCTCTATCGTATTCCCTTTAGTCAGATATTTACCTGCTATTCAGATCTCTTTTTTAAATTCTACACTGAACTGCCTAATGCATATTTCCCTTGGATATATTGTAAAAATTATAATTTAGCACATCAGGAACTCAATACATTATTCTTCTCTCTCTTTCTCAAATATGCTTCTGTCTGGTTTCATAATACAAAATATGTTATTCATAAGACTCAGGTAGGAACTCCAAAGAACTAAGAAGTGCCAGCTTTTACCTTACTGATATGCGTGTCTCTTCTGTGGTGGTACCCTCCTGGGGTGCTGGGAGCCTAAGGCTATGTCTGGCATGGAGACTTCTGAATGTGCAATTTGTCATAGTCATGTGGCTGAAGGCTCATTCTAACTCTCAGTGGACTCCTTTATTATTACAAACAGAACGTGAGCCCACTGGCCTAGTAAAGCCATAAATTCTCTAATTCTTATGAATTAATTACAAGAGAAACTGAGAGGGTGATTAGACAGTAAAATTTCAAGAGAAGTGAAAATTGCCCAGCACTTTATTATAAGGGCAAAATTAATTACTGGACAAAAAATATATGTATGGTCAGAAGGATGTTGTGTCTTTAGGGTTATCCTTGCAGGATATCACCGTATAGTCTATGTAAACTGGATTTAATCGCCAGGGAGGGCTTGCGGGCCACATCAGGAAGGCTAAAGGAATCCTTCTGCTTTGAGTTAGGGTTACAGGTGTATGATGGATCCAAAAAATATTTCAAATATAAAATTTATGAGATTTATAATTAGATTTTGGAAATGAGTGGAAGAAGTTGAGAACAGATTTTTAGTATGGAGAATTAAGTGGTGGCTTCACAAAAAGTGGAGGACCAAGAGTAAGAAGCTGTTTGAATGCTGAAGATAAATAGCATGACTTTAGAAATTTTGAGCTTGAGTTCCTTGTGGTCAGATTAAGTGGAAATGATCATTAAAATGAAGGTTGTAAAGCTCATGAGAAATATTGTATTTGAGCTATAGCTTTGAGAATTAAACAGTAACAAGTCAGAGCACCAGAAATCTTAGTTCTGAACTTTATGACTACTATTTCAGGTACAGGTCCCCCATTCATTCTGCTTTCCTTTTGTTATCGCATTGTGACTCGAGTTTTCCCCTTCCTGGGGCCAGAACCATCTTCTGAATCTCTAGCACCTTTTCTTTCACCTGTTGGTCTCAGACCTGCATGACTGGGGTAGGGACTCTTGGAGGCAGCCTGTGTAGAGTAAGAAAAGGAGAAAAGAATTCACCTTCCAAAGGTAGGTGGAGGCAGAGGGACTTTCTGAGGAAACAGAGAAGAGTCTGTCAGACAGCAGGAGGGACTCCAGGAAGCCAAGGCAGAAGAGCAGCAAGAAAAGGGAATGGTCCAGAAATAACTCTGTCGGATTCTCTTTAGGGCTGGTAACATCTGGATTCCCTTGGATGCTGACTGAGTATTTTTGGGGCACTCAATCAGAAGTGGCACAGAGAAAATGAGAGAGATAAGGAGACAAAGGAGGAGCCTTTAACGCAGGCATGGGAGAGCTTTGCGGGGCAGTGGGTACAGAAGCTCTCAGTGAGAACAAAGAAGTAGCACTACTTTTATCAGTTCTGGCTGGGGGAGGAGTTTGGGAGGTGGGCAAAATAGCATATTAACTGCTGGTTTGAAGGAGCATCTGCCTGCGTAAAACAGGAGACAGAAAGATTTACTGGGGGCTGGAGGTGGAATCTTGGGTGGTTGTGGAGTCTTGGAATTGGAAAGGGCTCCAGCACATGTGAAAAAAGGGAGTGGGAGATTTATCTCTAGAAAGAGAAGGAGAAGGCAGAAGTTACTCTTGGAGAAAAAGTTTTTTCTCTGGATCTGGTACCAGGTTGGGAGGATGTAGCTAAACCCCAGGCTAGCAGAACTTATCAGATGCATTCTCCTAAATGACAGTGATCATAATTGCCCTATTGCTTGTTGTTGGTTATGATACTTTTCATTTTTAATGAAGTTTCTAAACGGAGCCAGAGTAAAGTAAGACGCAGGGCATCCTTTGGGGAAGACTAATACCTGAAGGAACTGACTGCTTTGGAAATTGCAATGGTTCCAAGACATAGTCATGGAAAAAGGTGCACCTGGCTGGGAGGAGGCATGACATTCAATTGATTATTACCTGATGGCTTCCCAAAGCTTGATTGCATGCTTAAGAGTGCATGTCTTGGTTGTCTTTGAGCTTCCCTATCAACCATGATGATGGTTGAGTGCATGGAATTTCAAGATGACCTTTACCCTCTTACGAGGTTACAAAAGTCAGCAGTAAACTTTTAGTTTAGGAAAAATTCCAAGCAATGTGGGAAATAGTCAACTTCAATTTATCTCTTGAGGAAGGGATTCAGGGTAGAGGTGAAGGTCATAGAGGGAGTAGAAAGTTGGTGATGTCTGCCCAGCACATAACTATCATTTTTGAAAGCCATTTTTCATTTTGTTCACAGCTGTTTTGATGAGGCTATGTCCTAATAGTCTCTACAAATAAACAACCAAGTCAAGAAAACATTTGGCCAGAAAATATCCTGAGTACATGTTGTATTGCTTTACAGAGGGGGAGGGACTCGAGGGAGGGAGGTCAGAAGCTACTGGGGCCATGTTCATTATAAGGGCAATAGAAAAGGAGTGACGGGATATCAGGTATTGTGTTGGATTCTTCCCACACACATATTATTGGGTAGGTATAATTATCTCCATTTTGCCCAGGAGGGAACTAACCATCAGAGAGATAAATGTCCAAGGCCACACTGTGTGGGTTAGAAACATCTGTGACTCATGAAGTCTCCAATGCAGGAAGATTTCTTAAGAAAAAAGATGAGATGTACACTTGCTTTGAAGAACACAATGCCTTTATCGTAGTGTTGTTTTTGTTTTGGTTCCAATAACTACAATATTTTTACAGTGGGATATTGATGTTTTGTCTTTTTTCCTTACTTGCTAGAATGAGTCACAGACTTTTAAAAGCTTAAAAAAGGTAATTGAATAAATTATCCTTGTTAAAGCACTGGGTTGAAGAAGGCTTGACTGTTCCAGCCTATATTAAAGGTGGAGAAATTATTTTAAAGATAATGACATGTTCTTTTTAGATAGAACAAAAACACTTAGAAATATAGGTATTGTTTTGGACTAGCCTGCCCAGCTGGTGGGTAACTGATTAGCTTGGGGGTAATGACTCTCCCAATCCCTGGGAGAAAAAAAGTCTTGCAGGTTCTTACTGGGCCAATGAAGAACAGATTGGCTCAGTCAGTCACTCTACATGAAACACAATGCTGCCTTCAAAATCCAATGCCTAGACTTAGAAGGTGAGGGGAGAATACTTCACTATGTGCTGATGGCTGATAAAGGCACAAGGAAGTAAGAAACTAAGTTATGTGGAGGCTTGTAATTTGCTGTTATAACTCTGAATTCTTTCAATGTATGCCTTGAACTAATGCAATATTTAGTGACCATTTGTTGATTTTTCCACATCTTTCAGATATCTATGCTTTCCCGGACCGGGATCTGCTTCTCTCCATCTCCATTCACTTGCTGAGTTATCTTGATTCACAGAGTATCAACTGGAAACTGGTGACTTTAAAAGTTTAATTTTCTGCTCAGCCTCTCACTCAAGCTCCAAATTCATATCTTATAGTTTCTATGACATTTCCTCTTTTTTTCTAGTAGACTTTTCAAGCACAGCATTCCATAATGGATTGATCTGTTTGCCAATCTTATACTTCCACCAGTCTATTCTTTCTGTATTTAAGTAAAAATCTGTCTTTCCATTTTCTCAGGCTAAGGTACTTTTGAGTTATCCTTGGATTTTCTTTTTCTCCTGTTCTTCACATTCAAGCTGGTAACAAGTCTTATTGATTTCATCTCTAAAACACAGCTGGGATCTTATCATCCTAGTCCAAACTGAACTCCTGTCTCATCACGCTTGTCCTCCTGTGTATTCTCGACACACCAGTTCCAGTCATTCATTTGCTACATGAGGCTTAAATGACATTGTGGTTTCCGTATAAACTAGAATATAAATCAAACTTATGAAAGTATCCTGTGACCTGCTCCTCACCTCTATCTATCTGTCTTTTGACTGTATCTCTTACCACTGCTTCTATTTACTCCAGCCACACTAATATCCCTGCTTGTCACTGAGCATGACTGGCCCACTCTAACTAAGGGAGTTCGTTAAAATTCAGATTTGGGATTCTTGCTTCCAGAGTTTCTGATTCAGCAGGTCTTAGTTGAGACTGATTAATTTACATTTCTCAAAGGTTCCAGGTGGTTACTGACATCGCAAAGATCATAACTTCATAACTGGGTGGTATGCTGGTGTATGGAAGGCCTGGTTCACAGTGCTTGTTAGTTGCTATGATGGGATTCTCTCAACACTGATAAATCCAAGCTGCAAATATGACATCAGCTGGTCATACGATTCCTGAAAATTTAACAGTAGATTCTCAGGAGTGTACCATTATAACCTCTGATATGGAACAGCCCTCCTGGGTTTGCAAGAGGCAGAGGGTTGAGGAAGAGAACGACCACTTATTGTAAAACTACTGTTTGCTAGTACCTATTATCGTGGTCTATGACATAATATTTCATCTGGTCCTAATAACAACACTACAGCATTATGTCTTGGGTGGAATTACATCTCTGAATTACTCAAGCGAAGTTTAAAACAAGGACTGCTTGAATCCAGCATTCTACAGCAATGGTAACATCAAAAATAATCCCTGGATGGCATGCTATCACTGTGACCACCACTGCAGGTTGGGAGATGAAAGATGTGAGGATCCGTAGGTAACCTATGAAGTAGACAATCTGACATTTTAAGTGACTAAATTTTGTCCGACTGAGCTTTTGGAAGAGAGTTCTGACATGTACACCTATATGTGAAGGAGGTAATTGTGTGGGGGCTGCAGCCTGCGGAGCTGATCACAGCCTGTGAGCCAAAAGCAGCTAGAGAACATGTTTCTTCCTCTGGTTACTGCCTGATAATCCAGGAACTAGTAAATGCAGATCAAAGGAGACGGCAAAGCTCATGTATTGAGGATTCTGGTGCCAGGTGCTGAAATAACTTTCCTTTGAGAATAAGTAAATTCCCTCAATTGATGGAACAGAAGTTGCTCGAGGCAAAGGCCCCACTTGTTCTCCTGCTTAATTGCCTTACTACCCTCCTTCTGGATGGAGCTTCAATCACTGTACTTTCCAAGCCTGGAACCTCTGGGACAGGTTTCCACTGGCAAGCTTTGCAAGCAATGGGGGTGATTATCCAGGCATCAAAATTGCTTTCCTCAGGCCTTTTTAGAGCCAACCTCAGGTCTGTTCCTCTGAATTGCCTGGAATGTTGCCCTCTACCTCACCATCCTGTGCTGGTGGAGTCCAAGTTTCAGGCCGGGCAGTAGAACTACCTGGCCTGAATGAAATAACTGAGCCCTAAAGTGTTATGGACTTCATTCTGACGCTAAAGTCCAAGGCAATGCAAAGGAAAGTCCAGGGCAGTGAAAGTCAAACTGCTTATTCTGAGTTGACATTTTCTTTGAAATTTTTATTATGCTATTTGATGGAGTGCTCTGGGACTCTTGCTGCCCCTGAGGCAGAAAATGGCAGAGGAAAAGTCACCCTGAAGAGGAATGGAGAAAGATTCATATTTCTCTTCCACAGTGAAAGATTCATTTCTCTTCCACAAATGAGCAAGCAAGCAGTATTTTGCTTTTTTCGTGGCATATTCATTCTTCCTTTCATTGCAATACTATGCAGGCAAGTACAGTGAAAAATTAGAGGAGGAGGAGACTACTCTAGAGATGAGAGAAGGCTTCTTGGAAAACTTTTAGGAAGGAATTTTGCTGATATCCTTATGAGGACATGCTAGATTGAAGGAAGAAATTTAAGGCAGCTCCACACTCAGGACTCAGTTATATACTCATCCAGATGCCAGAATATCTTTTTCTTATCCAAAAGGTCAAGAATCAAGTTAAAGCCATCAAGACATAGGGTTCTTATAACTCATTGTGCTCCATCTGAAGCTGTTTTTATAGCCCTTAAGATGGATTGACAAGTGAGTGAGTTACCATTTTCCTTTTCCTACTGAGGCCTCCAATACTTCAACATTAGGGAAAAAAAGGAATATGTTTTTTATCTGCAAAAAAAATTTCTGAAAGAAAGAAAAAAGAAAAATAAACAAACAAAGAAATTTTTTAGAGTTCAAATCACTGCTTCTTACCTGCAGGGAGAATATTTGAGAGCAAAATTTTTCCATTCCTGTGATAAAACCGTAGTTTGGAGGATGGTTGTATAAATACAAATAAAATGATTTCCCAGTGCTAAACCCAGAATAAGCAAGGTCAGCTCCTAGTACTGACAGAAGAAACAGTGGTGACTTGGCTGCTGCTGTAGTTTGGATAAGTGTGCCACAAAGACCCATGTGTGAAAGGATTTGACACACCTATGGCTCTTGTGGGAAGTGGTTGAACCTTGAAGAGCTGGAGCACAGTAGGAGAAACAGGCAGTGGCAGTCGATTCTCAAAGGGGATATGAGAACCTCTCTCTTCACTTCTTGGCTACCAGGAGGTGAATAGGCTTCCTACATCATACACTCTGTGCTATGATATAATGCAGACTCAAAGAAACAAAACCAAGCAACCATGGACTAAACCCTCTGAAACCGTGAGTCAAAATAAGCCTTTCCTCCTTTTAAAGGGTTCATTTCAGGTATTTTGTTAGGCACTGAAAAGCTGACTACCATAGGCCTTACTGTAAAAGGGATAGCGCCCTCAGTTTATTCCTCCCATGTCCCCTTCATTCTCTTGAGGTGGCATGAGAAAGGGACCAATGGGTGTGGGCAGAGTAGGTTATTACCCTAGTGAAGTCCTCTCCAGTTGGGACCTCAGGACTGAGGAAAGATCATCCTGCCACACTTTGCACAGGCCAGAGAAAGAGAAGATAGTGGTCTGCAAGTTACGGTGCTGGGAAGGACCTCAAAAGGGCAACGTCAACTTCTTCCACAATGTAGGACTATCAGGAAACTATTCTACCAGGGCATTTCTTTTTTCCTCTTCCATGAGATTTAGAGAAGGGAAAAACTTACCTCACAGAAACTTTAGTTGTGGGTAGGCGGACCCTGAGTGGGTTCCATTGACATTCATTTCTGGCATCAGGGAAAAAAAAAAAGTGAGAAAAGGCCTGGCTCAGCAAGAAACAGCCCGGGAGCCTTTGAGGCTTGAGGAATAAAGTGGATTTAACTTGACTCCATCTCTCCAAGATCTTATTAAAAGAAGAAAGGATAATGAGGATTTTGTAGGGCAAGAGTAGAATAAGGCTGCGTCTGTGCTCTCTTATGCATTCAAAAGAGAGAGAAGGAAAGAAGGACCAAATATGGAATAGGACTTTATTTCTAAGCATGAACCTTCATCACTTTCATCAGGAGCCATCTGGCATGCAGTGCTCTGTGGCATTTCTCTAAAATGACTGGTAACTTCCAACAGCTTCCTTGGCACTGCCACTAAGAAGCCTCCATCCTTAGCAATGTGCTAGAAATAGTCAAAGCTCAACACAGGAAAATAATGGTACTTATGTAATCATCACCTTATTCAATCTCAATACAGGGAAGCCCTCGTCTCTGTGTGGTAGCTCCAGATGCACATTCAGGATTTCTTTGTTTTGCCCTCTTTTCATGAAGCTTTTGAAAGAAATGCTAGGATAGGGAAGAATAACAACACACGCATTCACATAAAAATTCTCTCCTCCTTGAAATTTCCATAGCACTGTGTTCACATATCTTTATAGCACTTTTTACATGGTACTATAATTATCTGTTTATGTGTCTGTTGCTTCCAGTAGATTTTAGCACTTAGAGGTGAGAAAACATATCCACTTCATCTGTATTTTCAACACTGAGCCCAGATGCTCAAGGAAGATTTGAATGGCCAAAGATTTCAGATTTATGCTTTGTACCTTTTGTATAATTGGCTCACCACAGGTAAGCTTCAGTTTCCAGTCATAAATAATTTCAAATCCTTTTTTTGAAATAGATGATTTGAAGAGGATTTATTTTTCTTAACAAGTGTGGACCTTTATTAATGTGCTATGAATGGAACCAAACCAACCCCCAACGTAGGTCTGAGCAATAACCCCAGGGTACTTTTTACAAGCACAAAAGTGTTTGTTCTGATATTCTAGCCAACATTTGGAACTGGCAATTGATTTGACTCGCTTAATCCAAGAATTTATTCAGGCTTTTAAAACATCAAATTGAATCTCTTAACATTTTGAAAAGAAAAAAATGTACACCTGAGGAAAATGACACACATACAAAGATTTGAGAAGCTGGTATAAGTTTACCGAATGCTGCAGGCTAAAGGGAAAACATAGAATCGAGAATGAAGAATAAAGCCCCTAGATTGGCAAGCCCCTGACCATTTTATGAAAAAAAATCTGATAGAACAAATAGCTTCCATTGATTCAGTGTGTTTATGTTGAAATAAAGCAGAGTATTTGTTATATGTTACAGCTAATTTATAAACTTGTTTCTTGGTGTGCATTTCTGTAGGTGCACATGCATGTCATATGCTCACCAATGGCCAAAGATGCCTGCTGATCAAAATCGTTGCATCGCTGAATTCAACTAATGGTTAAATTATGTGAAACAGTGGTTGATACAGCAAAATACCTGGGAAGCTAAAGGATTTCAACTATGTATTGGAGATCATCATCATAGTTTTTGACTTACAGTCAAATTTTCTTATGTTTTCTTCAATAATGTCCTAAAGGGGATTCTTGTCTAGTAGGCAGTTTTATTTTCCCCCTTAAAATACTAGGCTCTGATGATGTATGTTTATCTTGGCATTTGGATATCTTCCTCTGGGATATTTGTTGCAGAACTGTTACTATTAACATGCATATATAACGAACAAAATTAAAATGCATGTACAGAGGATGCTTTTCTATTTTTAATTGCCCCCAAAATAATAAGGCCAATTGGCTTGTAAAACTCACTAGATATCACCTGTGGAAAGTAATGTTGTTTAAGCTTGGAAAACTCATAGGTTTCTTTTATTTATCTTTTTAAAGAGTAGAATATTTATTGAGAGAAAAAAAAGTTTCTGTCCAAGAGAGAAACAGAAGGGATCCTGAATGGATTGCCCAGGTTCCTTTCAAAAACAAAAGAAAATTCAAGATTTGCTAGGGGTTTCTAGGAGCCCAGTATAATTGACTTTAATTTATGAAAATATCTTTTAAAGGAGATTATAAAAGACCCATTCTGCCTCTGATAATCATTTGATAAATTTTTATAGCTATGATGAAAGCTGAAAACAAAATTATACCTATAAAGCAGTCCTGGAGAAAATCATCATCCAAAGGTCTAGGTACTTTGAATCTCACCTAAGTAAATGATGGAAAAGAACAAATGTTTTCCTACTTTGAAAGGTCTGAAGTTTAAAGAGAAGTAATTAAGCTTTTAATCATATATGGATATGTTAAACCTCTCTTTAGAAATATTTTACAATGAGTTTCACAGTCACTCATTATAAAGCTTGTTTTCATAACACATCTTATTAAATTTCAAATCAAGTACAATGTCAAGAAGACAAAATGGATGAACTAGAGCAACTGCTTAGACATACTTGGAGTCTGTCGCTGGCACTGTTATAGATTAAAAACTGGTGGTCAGCTTAATGCCAGTCGAATTAAATTACCATGGTGCTGAGCATAGATGTTCCACCTGAGGAAAGTTGCCAGCATAAATAGAGACTTGGAGAAAGAGAAGCTAGGCATCGAGGCATTGTGGATTTTCCTATGTGTTGCTGTTTGTGATGTTGGTTCTCCTGGAGAAGCTCTGGTCCTCACATAGAGCACTGCTTCCTGGCTCCAGAGGGGAAGATGTATGCTGCTTAATCTCCAGGATGAACTCATCACGCTGGCTTCCTGGGATGTACTCGATTGTGCTTATGATCGGAGGAGCTCGGGGCCTCCGTGTCGCTGAGGATGGCTGTGGTGCTTTTCAGGACAGCCTTGGTCTTTTGAGCATGACTTCTCAGCTCCAGCGTAGAACCCTCAACCTACCAGCACAGCTCCTTCATCCTCTGGCATACTTTCTAGCTTCCACCACTCACCTTTGGGTCTTCCCAGCACGGATCCATAAAAGAGACTGGTGTGAGTCCTTCCTGTGGGCTCTAGACCTCCAGTTGGACTCGTGGGAGGCACTGTCATGAGTCTTCATCATGAGTCTGGGTCTTCAACTGGACTCACACAGGACACTGCTGTGAGATTAAGGCCCTTGGATAAATATTCTATGTCTTCAGTGTTGTGGGTAGATTTCTTGCACTTTGTGTTAACTCTGGGTGACCATCATAAAATAATATTATGAATTCCATGTCCTGATTTTAATTGTTCTCCTCATAACCCCTGACTACAACAGGCACGCTAGAATTAAGTCAAAGCTCTGCAAAGTTCAGGTGCTTGTGTGTGAAGCTGGCCTTTGTCTTTCACTGTCCTTAAAGTGGTGGTTGTGATGGTGTCACCAGCAACACCTCGGAGAGCCTAGATTGAGAAATTAACACTCATTTGAGAGTACAGCCTGAAGGGTTAACGAGAAAGCATTTACCCTCTGTCCAACCAACTTATTTTTAGCTTGTAATGATAAAATATACTTGTATAATGAAAAGTGCTTCATTAGTGAAAATCCTCAAGGAAAACCATTTTATTATTTAAATAGGAAATTCTCTTGCTTTTTGGCAGGTTTTCTTCCATTGATATAATGATTATTTTTAATATTTTATAGTTTGGTATTTTTTAGGGTAGAGCTATCATGCTGTTGTGAATAGGTTGATTGTCATGTGTATATTTTAAGAGTATTCTCTTGGAATTGCTGGTTGAATACAAAAGGTTAAAAATTTAACTACACCTAAAGCTGGAATGTAGCAGTTGATAGTATGAAGTCACTAGGACAGGATGTGGCAGTTCTTTTTAGAACATCCTATACCTATAGTAAAAACTCTGTGTTAAAGACGTTTTATACCCTGAGCATCTTTCCAGAATTCTTTGTGTCTCTACATTCTGTTACAGCAGTTAACCTCTGCATACTTAGAAATAGACACCTTCATTTGCCATTAACTTCTTTTTTGCTGCGCTAACATCAAGTCCAGGGCTATCTGCATGAAAGGCAAACATCCTACCACTGAGAGCTCTACCGTAGAGCTACCATTTCTTTTAAGCTGTTGTGTTTCCTTAGAGTACTGTACATTTCTTATCTTTTCATCCTGGCAGAATTTTGCTCCTTCGGGATGATTTAACTGTCATGTTCTCCATGACATTTTTCTTCATGACAAATCAAACATCCTCGCCTTCTTTCTTCATGCCTTGTTGAGGGTGGTGCCACTAGTGGGCATGGGTTGTTCACAGTTCTCCAGTAGGATGACAGTATGGATTTGAAGTCAGACATACATAGGAGAAGATTCACAGACCCAGCTCTTAGGCAAAATCTAAGGCAAGTTCTTTAACTACTCAGTCCCATTTTTCTTAAGGTAAAATGGCATTAACCACCCTTTGGGAGGTTTGTAATTCCTAAAAAATAATACACAGCAGTTTTCCTATCATGTAAATGACACAGTAAATTGTTATTGTTATTTTTATGCATACATTTTTTCTCTTATACTTTGATTTAGTTGAGGTCAAATGTCCAAATGAAATCTAAAGCAAGATAGCAGTTTAACAAAGGTAAGTGATTGATGGAATGAATTAATGACAGTGTATTACAGAGAAAGTAAAACTATCTCTGAGTACTCAGCTTTTAAAATTAGAAGACTATCCATTTTCAAAGCTGTGTTAATCTTTTTTTTCCAACAAATAGGTTATTCAATTAGAACCTGATACTAAAGAACTTGGAGCCATTGATTCCTAAATGAAAAAGAGATGAACTGTATTCTAATATCACAGGGCACTGGAGTGAGCTTAATTACAGAATCAATTAGAAATGTTAGATATAACTTTTCGTATGACTTGGAAGAAAGAGACAAGGACATACATTCAATCCAACAATGCTTATAAATAGTCAAAAATCAATATACCACTAATGATTTTAAATTTATTTTAGAAGTTCTAGCCTAGAGATGGCAGTAAAGTCGGAAAAACAGTGAATCAGATAATCAGAGGGCTATGGGATTATAATGCATGACTGATACTATTTTATTAGGTACACTGACTTTGAATGGTTAATTTTATGCATTGACTTGCCTGGGCCTTGGTGCTCAGATATTTGATCAAACATTATTCTAGATGCTTCTGTGAGGGTACTTGAGGGTAAGATTTATAGCAGAGTGCCTTCCATAATGTACATGAATGAACCTCATCCAATCAAATAAAGGCTGCTATAGAGCCTAAGGGTGACCACCCTCGAGCAAGAGGGACAGCCTTCTGACTTCATCCGCCACATCTTCACTTCCTGGTTCCCCTCCTGATTGCCTTTGCTCTTGAACTGCAGCTCCTTTCTGAGTTTCCTGCTTGGTATTCTCTTTCATCAGACTTTGCATTCAACAAGCTTCCTGATCACATGACACAATTTCTTAAAATAAATCTCTTTTGGTCAGTTTTGTTTTTCTGGCAAGCCCTGATTAATACACTAATCTATAAAACCCATAGTTTTACAAGTTAATGTTTTCTGTTGCTTTTCTTCTGAGTTTTAAGAAAACTCAGCTCATCTTTTGCCCACTGATTTTCAGTGTTTCTCAAAGAAACCTAACCTGTTGGATGGTGAATCTGCCCCAACAAATCCCTGCATCAGAGTCTCAAGGGAAGCCTGCTAAGATTCATATTATTAGGATCCATTTCAGATTCACTGAATCAGAATTTTTGAAGGTAGAACTTGCTGATCTGTATTTTTGACAAGTTCTGCTTCTTATGCACACTAAAATTTAATAGCTTTTGGGTTCTATGGTATGTATTTCTGATTTTTCCTGGACAATGATGTTACTGGAAAAGGGGCTATTATAATTAATACAAAAACTATTAGTCAGAGAAGGTTTCTTCAGTGGGAATGATAAACATTTGGATGATAGATTCTATATAGATTACACATGTCCTATCCCATATGGGTTATAGGTGAGTTATTCACTGATTTTAAATATGGGATAATACTGTCACTAGATAGGATTATATGCTAGATTTGAATTTTAAACATCACAGAAATTTCCTAGAGTGTAATTTTGTTATTTAAAGAGAGATAAGGAAAAAACTAAGGGATTGCAAAATGATGCAAAGAGAGTGACACTGAGACCCTCAAAGAATAAACAGGTGGTTGTATAGAATAGCAGAAAAAAAAAACCCTGTGACTTGAGGCCTAGTTTAGAAATGCACCCACAGGAATTGCTGGATCACATATAGAATCTAGCTTCTGGCTACAGCCAATCTTTCATTCTCCAAAAGAAGGTTGGAGGGAGGAGCCGAGGAAAGAACCCTGTCTCTATTGTGTGGGTGCCAACTGTGTAATGCACAACATATGGGATATGGTTTTCATCAACGTTATGGTAAAAAAGGATTTTGACCCACCTGGTAGTAGAAATGAGTGGGTTTACAGAAACAATTAGCATATGGAATAGATTGTGAAGAAGGTCATATTAGCATCTGGCTTACTAAAACTCCACATTTCCTATAACTCTAGGACATAAGGATAGTAATTCTCATAACAGAAAAGGCTAATAACGTATGAAGAATGATTTATTTTCACCCAGGGTGCCCCTACATTTATTAACACGGTGTGATTTCCTGTTTGCTTTTTCTGAGTTAATATAGAAAAAGGGCTTTAGCCCCTAAAAATATCATGAAGACCAAATGGTCAGACAAGTGAATGTTGATGAAAGAATCTAATTCTTTACATTCACTTTGACTTTTCATAAGCTATTCATGGTCGCCAATTAATTTTTCAGAGAAAGACTCACCGGTTAAATTCAAAGTGATGACAAGTTATAAAGTTCAGCTTTAAAAAGATCAGAATTCCCATTTTTCTCCTCCTTTCATATTGAGAACTTTTTGGAAGGATGGACACCTTGAAAAATTCTTAGAAATTTAGATTACATAGACATTTTTATATTAAAAAGATTAGACCAACTTTTTTTCATAGAAATACTGTAAAATTAATTAAATATTTTAGAAAGATATTTTAGTTATGAACTTCTAATTCTAAATTTATTTTCCAAAGATTTGGGAAGAGAACTGTCTATTAAAAAAAAAACCCTAAAATCTTGTAGCTACTATTGGAATACAAACACCACCCGCTACAAACAAATGAAAACTTGTAAAATCTGAAGGCAGTTTATATTTTGTCTGGTTCAATGGACAGAGTAAAAACTGAAATTCAAGGAATAGAGCAGTGAAATTGGTCTAGCATAGAAGTTGATAAACTATAAACTCTAGGTCAGATCAGCTTATCATCTGTTATTGTGAGACAAGAATTATTTTGAAATTCTTAAAGGCTTATGAAAAATATAATATGCAAAGGAACCTATATATGACCATTGAAGCCTAAAATAATATTTACTACCTTTCCCTTTCAGAATAGTCTGCTATCCTCAATTTAGTCTAAATAAAACTGTTTTGTCATTTATTGAGATCTCTGGAAAATTGCGTGTGTGCTCAGAGCTGGCACTCTTTATCTGTAACCTTGAGATGATTAAACCCAGCCAGACACATGAATGCAATAGACCCCCCTTATCCAAGATTTTATTTTCTGCAGGTTTAGTTACCTGAAATTAATCATGGATCAAAAAATACTTAGTGGAAAATTCTAGAAATACATTCATAGATTTTTATTTATTATGGTATATTTTTGCAATTATTCTATAGTTACTTTCATCATTTTCTTATCATTTCTAACTTATAAATTAAACTTTATTATAGCCATTTTTGTTTAGCAAAACCATGTTATATCATGTTTTTTCCTATGTGAGGTCTCAGGCAAACTTGGAATGTCTTGGAACATATGCCCCAGGATAAGAGGTGAAAGAAAATAGGGGTTTGGTAATTTTAAAACCATTATCTACAACTAAACATGGTAAATCATAACTTCTAAAACCTTCAGCCTTTTTATTTCATTGAGAAATAAGAATTCTGATGTGTTTGTGTAGCAACTTTATTTTAGGGACAATTTTTATTTGGAAAGAAGTGCTTTGAGCACACATTGGACACTGACAAAAAAGCCAGACTCTGGTACTGTTGGGCCAAGACTGAGCTTATCTCTTTGAGGGAAAGTCATCCTCATAGACTATTCCAATTATCGTAGGAGAATTGTCTGTGCATCTGAATGTGGGCTAGGTGAAGGAACACTGGATGTACTTGCCATCAGAATTATTTTAAGCACCCTGTCCTTGGAATTGGGAAGATGATACAAGGTCTTGGGGATAGAGAAATTACTGAGGCAGAGTCAAATGTGAAATGCCGTACTCTGCAACAGGACAACAGCAGACCACTGACTTCATGCCAAAAACCGAGGAAGATAAGAGAACTAAAATATAGCAAATGGAGCCAAGGCTTCGAACTGACATGGAGTGAGCAGAGCCAGGCAACTAAATAATGAACACATCTAAACCATGAAAATGATCCATGTTCATTTACAACACTGCAGAGACTATGATAGCTACCCACTTTAGGTACATCGTGTCGTTTAAACTTGGCAACCACATGGTGAGGCAGGCATAAGTGCCCTCATTTTATAGGTGAAGGGACTGAGAGAAGTCAAAGAGAAGTTAATAAACTTGAGTGAGGGAAAACTAGACAAGATAATCAGGAAGCCACAGGAAGGGAAGGAAAGAAACAGTGACCAGAGTAAGCAGGAAAAAAGACAACTGTTGTCCAACACCCCGCAACTGCATTCCTGACCATTGCATATTGCTCTTAGTGATTTGGTTTTGTCTCCCTCCTCAGTGATGCCAGATACTAGGGCATTTCAGCTAAGCACTCTGTTGGTGGTGATTATAAACCTTACTGAGCAGTGAATTTGAGGCAGGAATAGAAGAGGTTTTATTTTTAAATTGTTTCCTGGTTTTTAAACAAACTACTTATATGAAAAATAAACATTTTCTCTCTTGACTGAAGTAGCTTCTTTGCTAGCCTGCTTTGTTAATTTGTTAGCCTTGTACTAGTCATCTTTCTGTTGCTGGGACAAAATACTTGACACACACAATTAAAAGGAAAGAAAGGTTTGGTAAGTAGTGTTGGTTCAGGATTTCAGAGTTATCAGTCCATGGTTGTCTGGTTCCAAGGTAGAAACATCGTGGTGGAAAAGGTACAGTGGAGAGAGGTTGTTCACCTCATGGCAGCCAGGAAGCAGAGCAGGGGAAGAGCGAGAGAGGGACGGGCCAGAGAGTGGATATAATTTCCAAGGCTAGGCATCCTTCAAACCCATCAAGTTAATAATCAAGATAAACTACTGAATAACTGTTTTATGAAAGTAACAAAACTCTTTTTAGCAGTCTACAATTCAGATTATTGTTAAATGTCTGCTAATTCAATACTCTAGAAATGTAGAATGTAATGATTTAATACAAGTGAGGGCTTGCTGTGTGGGGACTCGGGATTAGAGGAACACCTCATCTCTCTTTAGTAATAGCTTAGATGTTTCTATCATAGTATGTCATGATGTTGGAAATAGAAGAAATTTCAGGGACCATTTAGCCCAACTTTCCTTATTAATCAAAACAGGAAGCCAAGGTGCAGAAAGGCCATGTGATTTGCCCAAGGTCACAGAGTAGATATAGATAGTGTGGATGGAGTGGCAGGTGTGAGATTTACACCTGGATGTAGCCCCTCTGCCTTTGAGTGTCTTACCAGTCTGCCCCAGAGATAAATCTGAGCCCCCGACACAGCATATTCTTAGGAGTCCAACTGGCCAGTGTGCAAAGTGCCTGCATTAGGCCCATCCTAGCAAGCCAGTGGTTGGAGGGACACCTACTCTGCTTGTGTGTTTGCCTTTCCTGTTTGCAGAATTTCAGCCAGCATCACTGTTCAAGAGCTCATAATGTCTCAGTAGACATCACCTTTCTGCCTGGCCCACTGAGATGAGTCCAAGTTCATAGTGAAGAACAAAAAAGAATAAGCTGATAACCATAGGACTCACTGTCTACCATCCAGAAGCAGCTGCCCTCAAAACATCTAGAATAACCATCTGAAGGCATTACTAAAGCACGAGCTCACTGAACTCTCTGAAAATGTGGTTGCAATTCTTCAAGTTGCAAAGTACCCATTAGTATACTTAATGTACACTTAATGTGCATCAGAAGGCAGAACATATGGGTCTGAGCACTAAGAGGCAGAATAAAAATTGCTCTATACACTATTAGTCGTCCTCTGAAGATTTTGTGCTTTCTTGTTCCTGAAACTCTGGCCTCTTAGAAAGACACCTGGATCCCAAAGAAGGTAACCTTCAGGGGGCAGAGTCAAGTGCTGTTGAAGGTCAAACTATCCTTCCTTTCTTGAGCAGGCAAGAAGGGAAATCACCATTCTGGCACTAGTGATTGATCCTAACCACGAGTGAGTGGGGCTGCAGTGACACTGTGGGATAGGGAGGAATGTGTGTGGCAGCTCAGGGCCCTTTGGCATCTGTTGCTGTTCTCTTGCCTCTTAGAGCTCTAAATGGCTACATGCAGCAATGCTGAGATCAGAAGGGTATGACTTTCAAGGGTTCAGACCCTTTAAAAGTGAGGGTAGGGGCTTGGGAAACTGAGGCAGGATGGTTGAAAGTTCAAGGACAGCCTTGGGAATGTAGCAAGATCCCATCTCAAAATTTAAAAAATACAAAAAGGATGGAGGATGTAGCTCAGTGTGAAGACCCTATATTCAATCCTTATAAGTGTTGTTATGGTTTAGATTTAGAATGCACCCCAAGAGGCTCACATGTTCAGAAAGTGATTGAATCACAGGGGTGCTATACTCACCAGGGAATTCATCCACAAAAGTCCAGAGCTGAATGCACTATTAGGAGGTGAGCTTAGTTGAAAAGGGAGAAGAGATTGGGGCGTGACTTGGAAAGGTTTCTCTCTCTCTCTCTCATCTCTCTCTCTGTCTCTCTGTCTGCCTTCCCTCCTTTCCTTCCTGGTTGCCATGACATGAGAAGATTTCCTCCACTATGCCCATACTGCCTTGGAGCCAGCCAACTATGAATTGAATTCCCTACAAACTGTGAGGCAAAATGAAGGTGTCCTCCTTTAAGTTGTGGGTGTCAGACACTGCATCCAGCAGCAAAGAAATTTTCTAATACAAAAAAGAGTGAGGTTTGGGTCACACTGCCTGGTGAAACACCATGGCCTGCTGAGGAGACAGCAGAAGGTGAGATAGTGAAGGTATCCCAGGTTTGTGCTCAGAGCAAATCTGCACAGGAGAGGAAGATGATGGCTGTGAAAATGAATCCTCAAGCCTTGGAGTTTGGGAGTGCTGTCAACTGATGGGAGCATGTGCTGCCCTTCTGGACCTGGGAGATGTTCCAGCAGGCCACACCTCCCGAAGCTTCTCAGCACACAACTCAGGGTAGGAGTGACTTATGCAAGCCCTTCCTGCATGACTAGGAACTCCTCAGCTGGGTGACTGTGGCTTGGGAACTTCCCATTGGCAACACTTTCTTGGAACTGCACTGCAATCTGGGACTCTTTCTGCCCATTTCCCTTCCCTCCCTTCCTCTTCCCTTTTGCTGGTCTCAGAACTACCTCACAGTAGGTTGATTGCTGCACAAACCCTCTTCCTTTTCTCCTTTTTCAATAGTTTCCACTATAAATCTCCTGCATATGAACTAGCACACTTTTCAGTGAGTCTTCTGTCACTGATGTTGAGTGTGAGATAGCTTCTGGAAGGTGGTTCCTCTTCCCCTCCCCAAATGTCTTAATTCTCCAAAACATGAATTTCTCCCCAAGAACCTCCTCTGAAGGTCCTTGTATTCCTCCATGTTTCATATCACCACCAGTTCAGATTGCTGCATCCAAAAGCTTGAGTTAGAGTCCATTTTCAATAGTTTACATGGTAATATTAGCCTTTTCACTTAAAGGTCTATCTAAAATTGTGCTTCACAGTCAATCCCTCATCAGTGAGGAACATTCTAAAATGCGGTGACCTTTTCCATCCAGAAGCCACACACATGGCCATTCATCTTCAGTAGCCCTCTCTAGTCGAGTGCTCATTACAGGTGTTCAGTTAATCCTCACAATTGTTTCATGAGGAGTGTAGCATAATTGCCCCTTTTTATAGAGGAGAGAAAAAGGACAGAGCAATATGTAAATACCTAGCTCATGAATCTGTAGTTAGTGAGTCCTTTAGAAGCAGGATTTGAACCAAGGAAATCAGGGAAAGAGAGGAAGGACATGATACTTAGAAGAAATTGGTTCAACGAAGATCTTTCTTTTAATTGAAGAGATTGGAGTTCTTCCTTTCTTCTTCCAACACTGAATTAACTTTTATTAATTAATTATTTCATTCATTTATATTTTTGTTCAGCAAAGTACATGTGTTGGAAAAATGATTTCCTATTTGTTTGCTTGTATGTTTGTTTGATTGTTTGATACCAGCATAAGACCTAGTAAGCTGCAGAGTTCTTTGTGGGTCTTGGTCTTTTGTGCCTTGTTTTATTGTTAGCTCTTTTTATAGAATGTCTGAAGCATCACAGCTCCTGGACATTCTCATTTTGCATGTGTACTAGCCACAACTGGTAGCCCCTGAAACCACGCAAGTGCACACACACACACACAGAAGTCTGAGACAAATAGTGTTCTTATGTGAATTGCTAAACACCATGTGAGAACTTTCTGGCAGTGCCACCCTATGCAATGCAGGGATGGTTGTGGAACACTGAAACATTCTCAAGAAAGCCCTCCATTTCACCAGCCTGGGGCCCTCCTGTTGTCCAACACATAAGAACAGAGTTATATGGAGTCTTAAAGATTTGTGCAGGTGGAGAAGAACAAAAGGACAGAAACAGCTGATCAGCTTTAAATGTCTAGGTGGCTAAATCAGGATTAACCTTTCTGCGTTTTGTGCTGATGGGATTTAGAGAGCCCTGAATATTGGTTGTCCAGCTTAGAGGTAGACTTTTTACTAAATAAGATTGGTACTGTTTCATAAAGATTAGCCTAGATTTATACCACTAGTTAAAAAATAATGCCTCTGAATTGAAATCTGTATGTTAATTTTATGTTCAGTTTGAATGAACTAGATTGATATTAGGATAAGAATCTTTGTCAATTTATTTATAAATGTACATTACTGGGAAAGTTAAAACAACATAGACCTTTTTTACCTCAAGTTTTAATTTAACTATCAGTGATGTCATCTTTTTTCCATCAAGATAATTAAGGATTTGATGACTTTTGTTGGCTCATTGTCTAAAATGCAGTAAATATATATATATATATATATATATATATATATATATATATATATAATTTCAGTGATGAGTTTCTACAATTCTCAGTGAACAAGAATGAAGATCATGTCAGGGAAAATAACATTTAAAGTGTTACTGTATGCTGGACATATCATTTTCAAAGTAACCAATTATTACTAATGTTTAATTCTTGAATCCTATGTTAAAGTGAAGACTAGAAGTTTCAAAGATTTTAAGTAACTTGCCTGCAGTAGGTGGCAGAGGCTGCCTTAGAATCATATACCATGCCTTCAGATCTAGCGCTTTATTCCCTTCAGGTATTGATATCTTTATTCAAGAGGCCCCATGGAGAAGTGTAAAAGGCTACACGTTCTAAAGGCAAACCCATGATCAAAACGTTTGTGTGATCCTTAGAAATAATTTAACTATTTCCTGTTGTGTAGCATAGAGACAATGTTTTCCTGGCACTTAGTTAATATTTAAACATTTTTTTCCACATTACAAAATATTAGTGAACTTTGCCATGAATAGAAGACATCTTGGTGCTCTGCTGGGAAATTAGCCTTTCATGGAAGCCACAAAAATGGTGATCCACCAGGAGGTTCTGAGTTACAGATGTGTTCTCTATAACTTACACATGCTTTGAGTGCATTGCTGACTTTGAAACAGGACTATTTCACATAAAATCCAGATTTCTGTATTATCTTGAATTACTAAAAGATCAGGCAACATCAAGTTTGTAATCTCCTAATGACAGACAGCTGGCATTGAGTAGTTATTGTCCTTTGGGAAACGGTGGCAAACATGGCTTCAGCTGAGGCTGCTCTCTACCCACCCTGCTTTGCCTTTGTTACTTGCCTGATCTCTGTAGGCATTTGAATTGGTAACTTGTCTCAAGAAGTTCTGAAATGCATATTGCTATCTGCATAGCCATTCCTTCTATAATTAACTCACACGGAGATAATGTTCAATGCGCGAAGTTGTTTTAACAATTCCATAACATAGTGTAGGTAAAACATCCAGCATGCTGCCTGCTACGTTAGCTCTTGTTGAGTAGCAGCTTTTTGTTTGTTTGCTGCTTTGTTTCAGTCAGTCCATTGGATGTCCATGGCATAGGAATATATTTAGCAGCCCATAGGAAATAATTTTTTATACATTTTAAAACAATACTGTGTTGAAATACATCTTCAAATTTTGTTTTATCACATCTTTTCTTGTAATAGAGTTGTATATACTATTACATACAACTTTTCACCAAAAGGGAGAAATATCATTTATATTGGGCTGATTGGATCTTGATTGATATCCACAAACTGTAGAAGCCTGGGATTTGGTTAACAGCTTCATGTAAGGTAATCACTTGGGGTCACTAACAAGTGTACATTTATTTAAGTTTTCTTTTCATTTAAGTGTTTCTGCTGGCCAAACTAGAAGGCCTGAGTCAAATACTGCAGTATTAGAGTTCAGACATCTGGAGAGCTAAGTTATGGAATTAAATTTCAACTATAATTTAAAAAATGGAATAAATTGTGATAAGATTCTGCATCCATGCTGTGACACTGTACTGTCAGAGAGAACTTCTCTGTCAGGAAGGTCTTTGGACTGTTAACTGGCCTATGCTTTGGAGGGGTCCATCTTGGACCCTTCAGATTGTTCTCTGTAAGATAAGATGGTACAGCTAGAGTTCAGGTCATTTGCGAATACTTCACTAGATAATTTGAGTGTTTAATGTAACAACTGTGCATGATTTAGTAATTCCAGAATTACTCTTGTCCTATAATAGGAAAACTGTTTATAAGAAGAGTTGGTGAGTTCATAATTTGGTGAACTCACTTTTATTACTACTAACAATACTCTTTATTTTCTAAAATTTACTTTTGATGATTCTAGCTACCTCTTGAGCTTGGATAGTTCATAACCTTTCATTTCCTAACATAGTTATTATTCTTATCATATTCCTTATAGATGCCTAAGTAATATGTGTCATTTACTCCAAGAGCATTTGTGAATATATAACAAAGCCATTTTCTGAATTTTTAACATTGTCACTTGATCTTAGGGGCAAATCATGCTTATGATGTACTCTAAATCAAGTGATATAATCTCCATCACTGTCAATGCTGCCAAAAGGGGAGAAAAAATACCATAATATAATTTGGGGTACTAAACATTTGCATCTACTCAAATCACAAGCACTTATCATCATGTGAAATATATTAGATACCAAGTCTTATGGCTTTGTAACCTGAAGATCCGTCCTGCTTCTTTCTTCATCTTTCTCTTTCTGCTTTGAGGTTGGTGTTTGTGCACATATTACTGTGAAAATGTCCATTAACACCTTGGGAATAGGATAAGTGGCTTGGGCATATGAAGGCAGATGATACTGATTTACGTTAACAGCCTCTATGTCAATGTCAACATTCTGGGGATGATAAAAAATAATATTGTTTCATCATTCAAAACTTATCAGATATGTTATTATGTATTTTTGCAACAGCACATTAAAATATGTTGACAGATAGTCAGTTTTTAACATTAATCCCAAGTGACTAGGAAGGGGTGATTATTAAGCTTTTACATATACAATTTTATGTTGTTTGATTTGTTATATCAGAAACTTAGTAGTGTTAAATGCATATCTTAATTTTGCATGAAACACAGTAATTACACATTTATAGGGTACAGTATGACAATTCTTTTTTCTTTTTCTTTTTTTTGTCTTTTTGAGACAGGGTCTTGCTATATGGTTCAGGCTGAACTTAGACTCACTTTGTAGACCAGGCTGTTCTCACACTTGCAATGATCTGCCTGCCTCAGCCTCCCAAGTGCTGGGATTACAGGAGTGTGCCACCACGTCCAGCCAGTGTGACATTTTAATGCATGTGTATAATGTGTAATGATTGAGTGAGGGATATAGGCATATCTGTAACCTCAGAAGTTTGTTATTTCTTTATGTTGGAAATACACAAAATCCTTTCTGCCAGCTATTTTGAAATACTCAATTAATTGTATTCAATCAAGTTAATTCTGTTATGCTGTGTAGAGTATTAGAAGTTATTCTTCCTATCCAATTGTACCCCTATATTTACTGATAATATTCACCTCTAACTTTCCTGCAACCTTCTCAAGTTCTGGTGACCACTATTCTATTTTCTACTTCTAGCAAGTCAACTTTTTAGTTTCCATATAAAAGTGAAAACTCATCTTTCTATGTCTAACTTACTTCATTTAATATCCTTTAGTTTCATCTATTTATACCAATGTACAAATGAGAGAAATTCACTTTTTATGACTAAATATATTCCATTGTACATTTATTACACATTTATTTATTCATTCATTCATCAATAGATACCTAGGGTGATTCAATACCATCGTTCTTATGAATAGTGCTGCAATAAAAATGTGCGAACTGCTCAGACTGAGTCAAAGCTTGGGGCATGTAAGGATGCTTCTGGACAGCTTTGAGGACATGATCCTGTTGTCAGTGCAGGGGCACAATAGGGCACAGTTACACAACCATGACTTAGCACTAGACAACTATGCATGCACCAATAAAGTTAGCATGTAAGAATGTAAATAGGTGATAACAACGTGAATAAGAATTCTACAGGTGGTTCTTGTACTTTGCTCTGCTCCATGCTGCCTGCTGATGTCTTGCACGTGTATGTTCTTTAACCTGTGGACCTCACCTGCAAAACTCTCCTGTAGCCCCTGAACAGGCCAACATGTGTGAATGCACTTCAGTTTTTTTTTATACACATCCAGTAATGGAATTTCTAGATCATATGACATTTCTATTTCTAGATTTTATATTATTTACATAATATATCTACTAATATAATTTCCACCAGTAGTGCATTAGGGTTCCCCTTTCTCTGCATCCTCACAATTAGTTAGACATATAGTACTTTTTAAAAAAAATGAAATGAGTTGAAAAATATAATGCTATAGAGAAAAAAAATCAGTGACTTCAACATTTAATATGCATACAGTTGACTTGTGGATCCTGGTTTAGCTACTTGTTCTAACTCAGCAGGCCTGAGTTCAGATAATCTCTCAGACCTCCATGTGTCATACTCTCAGGAACAAGGAATTAAACCTGAAAGTAAGTAACAGTACTTGGTCCTCATAATTAAAAGCAAGAAATAATGTTATTTTTTAAAAACCTGTGTCAGTTCCTCCTTTAAAAAAGATTCTAGCTTTTTTTTTTTTTAACCAGGGATTGAACTCATGACCTCACCTTTGCCAGGCAGATACTTAAGCTGCTGAGCTACACTGCCAGCCCAGGTTCTAGTAATTTTGTCAAATGTAGCTTAAATGTAAAATACTTCATCAAATCAGACTAGAGAAATGGTTTTCTGGGCAGTTGATTCCAGCAGCACAGCTCTAGCAGAGTAAGTATCCCGTAGAAACAATTGCATTTAAATCAATCAAATGTGCATTTGTCATAAAAACATTTGCTTTACAAGAGCTGGGTTCAGACTGTTCGCTAAGAATGTGTTTTCTTGTCCTAAAAATGAGACTTAAAAGTCACCCTTGCCTGGTAGAAAGTAGTACTATGTATAGGAAAACAGGAGCCAGGACAGCTGGAAGCCAACAGGGACAAAATCCAAGGGGCATGCTAAGAAGTCTGGGATTGCCCATGTGGCAAAACAGGGGCTCAATTTACAGCCCCAGCAGGGCTGGACAGTTGAAGGGCACAGGCTTCCTCTTTAGATGAAGTCATTGTTTCTAGAAGGTGACTCCTACGTGCTTGAGAGAGGCTTAGCGTTTTTTCTAGCTTGAAGCTTCGTGCAGCTGAAGCAGGATTAACTGCTGATTAGCCAAGTCTTGCTGACTGGGATCAGATCTGTTCAGCAAAATCTTATTCTCCCCATCACATCCTCATATTCAATTACTCCAGCGAAACAGTATTTGGGTTGTGTCTGCCAGATGGCCAGCCTTCTTTTCTCTAGAAGAACTGTTCATTAAAGTAGATTAGGGAGAAAAATACTTGGTAGGAAATGTATAAATAAATGAATATCTTATTATATCTTCATGCTATTCTTTGAAGATCTCATACAGGAAATAGAAAAGTACACAAATACTATTCAGCCCGAATTCTTACTGCCTTCAAAGCAGAATAGGCAGACAGTATGCCAGACTGCCAGCATCTTTTGTATCACACCACAAACACAGTTTGTGGCATAGGAAATTCTTGATTTATTTGCAGTATGAACTTGATGGTGATATCTTGTCCATTGTCATAATTCAAATGGTCAGCTTTTAAAAAGTATTATTCTCATTTGATTTGTGAGTGTTTATTTTGTTTTCACATGGTTCATTTAAGGACCTCTATTTTCCCCCAGTGGAAGATCAAATGTAATTTGTATGAAATCCAATGAGAGAAGAACTATGACAGAGGCTACGTTTAAATTTGTTTTTCAGAATTTTGTTCATGGTACATATTACGTTGAAGCTTTTCATCTCATTATTCGATGGGTTATGGATAAGCAGTGTTTTCCAGGTTTTTATTTGTCCCAATCAATGGCTTAGTCAGAACAATTGGATTACATGAAAGATTGCCATTTATTTGAGAGCAGAAATAAGAAAAATAAAAGAAAAACAAAATGAAGTGCTCAGGGAGGAAAAGATGTTTTGAAGGAAAAAGACGATAATGTCTTGCAAAAACCAGAGGGCAGCGGCTCCACGGTCAGTTAGTATGGTCCTTTTCTGCCCGCTTCATGGTTGGCCCAGGTGGGCCCACTTTACCTCATGCTAGGAGACTGATATCAGGTACCAGGTTCATCATGGTGTTCTCATATCAGAAGATGGGTACCTGGTGTGGGGCTTGGCTTGCTCTCAGGTCAGGATCAGGTGTGGCTGTTCTGCACTTGTGGTTGGTAAGTTTCCTTGGTTGGTAGGTGTGCTCAGTGGTTCTGGCCCTGTTGCTATGCACGTTACCATGCCCTGGCCTCACACTACAGTCTTACCATATACAATTAAAATATATTAAGTTTCTTCTTAGAGGGGATAGAGTTTTTGCATTTTCAATTAGCTACAGTGAAATCCTGACCTTAGGTTGTGCACAGTGATGGTAAGTACATCAGTACTCACCATCTGCAAATTAATTCTCACTGCAAAAATGAGTGAATTCAGTGTTGTTTGAATTTCTTTGAGTAAAGAATTCTGACTGATCATATTTACTGATTCCATTTTCTGATTTACACTTTTAAATTATGGACAAGTGTTTAGGGTTGTAGAACATTGAGGAATCAGACTAGAGATACAGGTATGAGCCCCAAAGGAAGCAAAATTTCCCACAGACAATAAAAATCATCTTGGGAGGCAGAAAGTCAGGTTTAAATCTCATTCTACCACTCGTTATCCTGTGATCTTGAGTGAGCTGTTTAACTGAATTTTCTCATCTATAAAATGATGATTTAAATAATATCTAACACCATGGAGACTTAATTAGGTAGATGGTATAGTTCTAAATATTTACATGGATTATCTCAGTTATTACCAATAAATTACAAAGTTGTTGTAGGCTGGGGCTTGGGAATGCATGTCAAATAACCTATGGATGTTAGAAGCTGCCAATTTTTGTGATTGTATCTGTTGCTTTTATCATCACCATTACTTACATGAGGTAGGTTTGGAGGTCAGGGACTCCTGCATCCTCAATGAACAAGTCTCTCACTATTATACTTGTTTCTACTCCAGAAGGCCAAGAATATTTACTAGAATGAGGCCTCAAAATATTTTATATTTTTAAAATGTAGTAAAGAGAGAAATAGTTTGTAAATTCTGTTTGGCACTGTAAGCATGTATTTACCAATTTGAGAAAGTATCCCAAGGTGCCAGCTGTTTGAACATTGTACAATTATACATTAACTTCTTTCTATTGTTTTTTAATCTAAAGGGAAAATAAAAACAATGATAGATAATTTCAAAACAAGATAATAGGAAATTAACAATGGTTAATATATTACATATTATTATCTTCAAAGTAATTGTTGTATTTACAAGATATAGGCATGCATAATTTATCAAATAATATAAGCACAAACCTTTTTTCAATGAATTAAAAGAAATCCATAGTGTAACTATCTTAGCTATCTTTTGTGTATATATATATATATTTTTTTTCTTTTTCCTTCCTTTTATCCTTTCACTCATCCCAGTTATCTCACCTTACTGCACATTTTACCTTTGTTTTGCTATATTGCATCTGTAGTTTTCTAAAACTAAAGTAGAAAATATTAACCCATGCATGATCTATCTTCCTCTGGTAGCAGGACAAAGGACTCATCACTCTTGAAAATGTATATGTGCAATTTAAAAATTTTTTAAAAACAAATTTATTAGTACATGTTTCTAGTACAATATAATGACTGTATTCATTGTAGGGAGTAGGTATATGTACAGAGTGTCTCAGTTCTTTTTATTTCTGCTTCCCCTTTAGTTATCCTCCATGTAGGTCAAAGGGATAAGCTAAATCTAATTTAGGATATGGAAAGAAGGGCTTGTGGCTTCTTCCCTTCCTTACCATCTTCTCCTGTAGTAAGGTACCTTGAAAATTATCCCATTAAAGACCATCCTTTCTTCTTGCTGACCTGATAGACTAAGGGGTCAAGAGAACTTTATATATGCACACATGTGTGTGCACACATGCATGCACGTGCACACACACACACAAACACATACATATACACGCCCCACACCACTTAGTTTTTTTTTTTTATACCGGAGATCGAACTCAAGACCTCGTGCTTGCCAGACAGGCATTTATGCAGCTGAGCTAAATCCCCAGCTTACCACTTAGTTTTTTAAAACAAGGAATTATTGTTGGAATATTTTAAACGTTACTTTAAGTGGAAAAACCACATGATAGAAAGGGAAAATGATCAACAGGGTCTTTCATATTCAGGTTCAAAGTTATTGTATTCTGGGTAGCAGAAAAAAATAAAAGATAGTGAGAAACTTTAAAAGACTCCTTTTTAATTACTTATTTTAAAATCTTTTTACTATTTTTTTAAAAAACAATATAATCATGCTGGAAGTGTTTCCAGATTTCATTTTGTAATTAGTTATTCTTATGTATCATTTAATATCATTTTGTCATCCTGATTTAAAAAGCTCTATTAATAGTATCTGTTTGCAACAGATACTATTTTTTTTTTGTACTGGGGATCAAACTCACGACCTTCCGCTTGCTGGGCAGGTGCTTATGCTGCTGAGCTAAATCCCCAACAAAGTTCTTTTATCTTGATTGAAGCAATAATAAATTAACCTATACTTCTTTGGCAAGGGATTTCTCATGTCCAATTGGGTCCCGTTTGCTGCTCATTAAAATAATGGTTTTCCTCAGGTGCCTCTAGAGGGACCTTTTGCTCACCTGTCTTCTTCCTGCCTTCATTCCTGCTCATCCGTTTTTGATGTGAACATCATTTTTACATAGATGACTTCTCTGGATATCTTTTTCTTTTGAGTTTCAGGGTCATGTCTCCCTTTTCTGGATAACTTGATGGTCCTCCCTTCAACTTGGTACATTTAAAATTAAGTTCATGTTCCACCTTGGGTTTCCATATTTCTTTTCAACGTGCTTTCAATGTTGCTGTAATTCATGCCTTCAGTTTCTATGTTTTTCTTTCCTTTCCATCCCTAATAGACATCACTCAGGGCTTTATCCTACTGACACTTCTGCTCCACATCTTTCTCCTATTCTTATTTGTCATTTCCTACCACCAAGCCCCAGACCTTGACCCTACTCTTCCAATGCCTGGGTGATAGCAAAGATTGCTTAAATGGTCTCCCATTTACCCTGACTCACTATTTTCCATCTGGCTAATCTGTACCTTAAGTATGGAACTGTGCCTTGCAACCTTTGTATTCCCAGAAGAGACACTTCCACAACATAGCATTCAAATCTTGTTTTTGTAAAAGGACAGAAGGTCATTTTTGACATTTACCATATGTCTCTGGTTAGAAATTTGAAACAAAACATTGTGCGGACTTTATAAAGAAATGACAAGAAGACCAGTTAAATTCTCTGATTACTGATCATTCTGTTGACTGGGAAGATCTCTTTCATTTCAGTTTCTAAATTTCTCGGCTCTAACCTTCCATGATTCTGGTAGAATGAGCAGAGTCTATGTGTACAGCACAGTGTGGAAAACATGTATTGTTTAGGCTAATGCACATCTTTTTGTTTGAGAAATGCAGTATTAAAAATGAGCAAGGACATTTTTGTCTTAGTTTTTTCTACTTAAAGATTTTAATATGCCATTGTAAACCCAACTGTGAAAAGAAGATATAAACTTATGAAATTTAATTTTAAGTATTTAAACTAAAAAAAAAAAATCATTCTACCAAACAGACTCTTAAAGAAGTTGGAGCAGAAATGTCTGAAGTTGACCAACAGTGGTTCTTAGTCCTATTAGGATACAAATAGTTTATTCTGAGGAAACACACACATACACACACACACCTCTTAACCAATTTTTCTTCAGTGAGAAAACCTGGGGAAAATGATACATGTATAACCTTGAAATATATTTTCCCAGAAACATGGCATCTATACTATCGATGGAAAATACTATAGTTCTGCTATGCCACTTATAAATGAACTTAACAAAAGATTTTCATTTTATTTATTAGCAAAGAGAAACAGTGAACTCTATCATCACCACACCAAAATCAACAAAGAAACCTGATGTTTTTCTCATATTGGTTTACATTCCATGTTTTCTTGAGTTGCTTGGACTGATAAAACCAGTGCTCTTATTTTTTAGTCTACTGCTCTCCTTCACCTCATCGGCAATTATTTAAGGGGACAAAATGAATTTATTTATTTTTGTTGAATATAATGGACAAATAAAATTATACATTCAAGGTATACAACATCGTGTGGTGAAATGATTACTACAATCAAGCTAATTTGCATATTCATTACCTTCCATGCTTAGAGCAGTTTTTAATTTCCTCTGCTTAGAATCATCTTAAAATAGCACAAGTCAAAAAATACTCTTTGAAAAAAAGAAAAATATGCTTGATATCTCCCAAAGACAGATTATCACAATTTGGTGATAGGCAATTTAACGATATCTTTATACATTAAGATATCTTGAGAATAAAATTTGGCAATACCATATTTAATGTTTTATAACCTGCTATTTCACTGTTCAGAGCGTCTACACATATTTTTCATTGTGAAAGGAGTCTTGTGAAGGTTACTGAATATATATTCTCAGCAATCTTTTTTGTTTATTTGTACATTGCATGGAAGTTTAATTGCATCTTATCTTGAAGCTACATGAATCAATGAGAGTAGCTCACCCCAAAAAGGTAAATTTCTATACTATATGGTAAATTCTCAAGAAATACAGGTCGTCTTAGTGACCTGAAGCTACATTCAAGAGTAGCAGGTGTATTTATTTTCTATCCAAGTCATTGCATTTTTTTGTTTGTACCCCAATTCTGCACCAGACACAATTTTCACTCATGTTACCAATAACTTTTTAAATTGTTAAATGCAGTGGACATCTTACGTGATTAACTATTGGTATTAACTATTCCTTCTTTTTGAAAAGTTTACTTCATAGTTTCATGTTCTTGTTCTCCTTTGACTCTTTCCATCCCCTCCAACTGTTCTTTCCCAGTCTTGTTCGATGGTTTCTACTCTTTCGAGGCAGTATTTTTTGGAACCATATGCTCAATTCTGGGCACCTTCCTGGTCTTACTCTACATTCCTCCTTTAGACAGTTGCATCTGTATCATGGTTTCAATGCTCGTTATTTATAGACGGAATTTGAGTGTATAGAAAATATAACCTAGATATTAATTTTGTTTTGCATGCTTTAATTAAACATGTTTGGGGGAAAGCAATCAGCCCTGAGCAAATTTTAAAGTCTAAGTAATCTGGATATTGGAAATTAACTCTGATTCAAATCCAATTGAGGAGCAAGGTTGAGCAAATTTCTGCTCTCTCCATTTGCAAGAAATGCTAAGGCATTGCAGGGCATATTTGTGGAAAGCAGCTGATATGATTTCTTCTTTTATCCATCTTTGATTAATTATGCTAACGGCTGGGGTTTCAGGGAGTAACTGCTTTTCAGCATGATTTAAAATGTTGCTCTAAGAACCAGTTTTGAATTGCTAGGCAGAGGCAAAATATGGATAATGATATCTATTTCTATGTATAGAAAAGGTATCTATGCAAATAGAGAAGAAAAATTCATTGAGTGGTCATGGGAATTGATTCTAAGTGTAGGAGAGATGGATTTTAATTAAAGACTTTAGAAATAGAATTTAAACCAGTGTAATTCAAGTGTTTGTAGCCGATATATTTTAGTGGGTATACCAGTATTTTGAAGTACTGTCCACGTGAATTGATAGCATTCTACAGTGTTCCTCCTGTTGTTTTTCCCCCACTGTAACTGTAGAATGTATCAGTTTATTTCTTTTTCTTTATTTTTTAAAATGCAAATTAAAGCAGCTTTGAGATTCCATCTCACTCCAAAAAGAAGGGCTGTCTTCAAGAAATCTACTGATAACAAATATTGGCGGGGCTGTGGGGAAAAAGGAACACTTCTCCACTGTCAGTGGGAGCTTAGACTGGTGCTGCCCCTTTGGAAATCAGTATGGAGATTCCTCAAAAAACTAGTATTGAAAGTCCCATTCAATCTAGCTATTCCCCTCCTGGGTATTTTCCCAGAAAAATTGAAAATGTCATGTCACAGTGATACATGTGCACCCATATTTATAGCAGCACAATTTGTAATAGCTAAATCTTGGAAATAAATCTCCATCAACCACAAGATGGATGAAAAAGAAATGGTATTTTTATATACTGGAATATTACTTAGCTATAAAAAGGATAATCTTGAGGCTTTTATAGGTAAATAGAGGCAACTTGAAACTATCCTCATAAGTGAAATAAATCAGACTCACATTTGTAAATATTGTATTGTCTCTCTAGTGTAAAAGATAATAATCATAAAAAACTGGAAGAGTAATAAGATCCAAAATGTGCAAAAGATATTGTAATAATGAAAGGAAAGAAAGTGCTCCAAAGGACAGAACTACTGGGATAGGGGGAAGGAAAGAGGAAGAGAGGAAAAGATTATATGTATATTGGTAAACATATATAAATTTTTGTATATATATGTATGCTAGGTAGATGCCTATACTACTAATCTCTTTCATTTCATCAAAAAGAACAGTTTGTGATGTCATTGTTTGATTGATCACTTTGTATATAGATTTTGTAACCTGAACAAGTAGTTCTGAGATAACAATGTGCACTATATTAACCAGTGTTCTCTACTTTTTTTTCTTTTTTGAAATTCTGTATTGTTTTTATCCTTTTTTCTGTTTTTTTTTTAAAAAATTTTATTTTAAAAAGCAAAACAGAAAAGGGATAGAAATAATACAGAATTTCAAAAAAAGTGAGAAATCAACACTAGTTAATATATTGCATATTGTTATCTTAGAAGTAGTTGTTAACGTTACAACATCTAGGTGGAAAAATGATCAAACAATCCAACAATGACAGCACAATTGATGCCTCCTTTGCTATATCCCTTTCTCCCATGCAGCTGGCATGTGAAATTTTTGGCAAGTTAGTCAAGGTGGAAATACTAATGTGTGAAAAATAGTAACATTATTCTTTAGATGAAATCATCTGGTGTGCTATTGTGACTTTTCTGCTTATGTTGCCGGCACACATTAAGCCAGGAGATGTGTGTACATTGATTCCATGATTTTTGTGGTTGGAGTTGTTTTGTTTTTTTGTTGTGGAGACTCTCCTTCCATGATGACTGGTGAATGCTATTACTCAAGGGCTCTCATTGTGGTTTGAAATCATGAACTTATACAGTAAGCTCTGCAACTTTCTGTTAGCATAGTTTTTTTAATTGTTTTTCCCTTAAAAGGCAAACTAGGATTCTCTTATAGGTTACTCTGGAGATCTAGATCCAATAACTAACATTGTTGTAAAAGGAAAATTTTGCTTAACTTTTAAATTTAAGTTTATGAATTAAATTTTAGAATTCAAATCCTTTGAAATCTGTGGATTGTTAAAAGAGGTAGAGGTCTGTATTCAGTTTGTATGGAAAAAACTCATTACAGCCAAGGTGTATCAGGAGGAAATAAAATATCTACCCTGTGGAAACATGCACTCTTATCAAGGAACTTTTAAAACTTTCTGAAAACCTTATTAAAATAACAATGTATGTCCGAGTGTTAAATGGGTGGTATCAACTACACATGTTATTTAGGGTCAAAAACCCATAAAGTTATTCAGTTTAAAAGAACATACTTCAATTTGTCCAGACTTGCCTGTATATAAACTATTTGCCATGTCCTCTCATGTAACAGGGAGAAGGTACACATGGAAAATGCTTAAAGATAATTTTCCCTATATTGACTTTCTGAAAAATCCTTCTAGGAAGTTGAAAGCATGAGCCACTAATCTCAACTGTTGATGCTGTTATTTTATATATTAACATATGGCATGTAACAAGCGTTGATCAGTGGTAGTAGGAACCATTTTTGAACAAGAGATTTTAGAAGCATTAGATATAAATATCTGGAGAGATTTTCCTTAGAGAAGTGAATTTCTTGGTACTTTTTAAACAAATGGGAAAGCTACATTTTTAGAGTAGTTTCATATAACTGTTGAGCATTTATTATTTCGAATTCTGTAGAGGCTGGTGGGAGAAAACCTTGCAATTGTTAGCATTGATTCCCACAACAGTTCCCCTTCGGAATCCTCTTCATGCCTTTCAATAAAGATCTTTTTCATATCTTCCCTTGTGAATACACAGGGGAAGGACCTAGTATCCATGTCAAGCTTAGCTCTCCCATCTTTCCTGAAGCTCGTCCCTCTAGTAGCAGTCAACATTCACGATCTGCCTATTTTCCCCCCAAGAAAGTCTGTATTTGGTTTAGACATCTACTCTCTTCCTGAATGGCCTTTGCTTTGGGAAAGTTTGTTCCACCACCAGTCTTAGAGAGTAGATTCTGGTTAGTTTACTCAGTGGTGGCAAATCCAGTTTGCTAACTAGTGACTGATGTACACATTGGTTTGTGATATATATTTGGGCCAAAGCTATATCAATAAAATTATTCTGTGGTATTAGAAAAAGTTTTCTTGTTCTTATAGAAAGACAAGAGAAAAACATTTCTGTCCCTCTAAGAATACTGTCATCTTTTGAGTGACCCTTTTGACTAGGGGTGGGCCAATGTATGGACAAAGACCAGAGCTTAGAAAATTCCATAAAGATTAGGGTTCAGACTCTCTCTCTCTTTTTTTTTTTTTTGGTAAAGATTCAAGTAATAAATATTTCAAGTTTTGTGAGTCAAATGATCATGTCACAACTACTCATTTCTCCTTTTACAGCATAAGAGCGGTCAAAGGTAATACATGAATGGCATTATTGTGCTCCAGTAAAATTTTATTCACAAAAAGACCGCAGATTATGTTTGATCTGTGGGCTATTCTTTGCTGAGTCCTGAAGGAGAACTCAGCTTGGTATGTGTTTAGAGTGCCGGTATGCTTTTATTTCTTTATGTGCAGCCACATACCATTTCTAATTTTTTAAGGCAGGTGCAATCTGTGTTTTTTTTGTTACTTGAAGCCAGAAAATCTTCCAGATGCTCATTTTGGACATTAAGATCCATCTCCTGTACTGCGAATAGTGCTTGTGTTGCAAAAGAAAGCTCCAAGAACTGTGTCACTGTCTTTCATATTTAATTTATCTAAGCTTCTAATGGCTCAAATCTTAGAACTGATCAGCAGCAAGCAGAACTCTAGGTTGGTAGGAGATTAGTTATTTTGGAGCAAAGGAAGCCTTAAGGAAGCCCTAACTGTCCCTGTGTTTGAAGAAGCTCATCCTCCTCATAGAGTTGGGCAGAACATGCTTTTCTGATTCCTTTGGTTGGTAGTTTAAAGATCGCTACCATCCTGGATATATATGTTCTTCACGCTTCTCATGAATAACCTAGATATGACAGTGTCATCACCCCCATCAGTGTCTCTTCTACACAGGAGATCGGGAAAAGTGAATACAAATGATAAAAATGGAGCAAATGCTTTTATGTGAGAGGGTACTAGTGATCCCTTGGAAGACACATCATTAAGATGCTGTATGATCAAGTTCTTCGCTCTAGCTACTCAGTTTTCATGAACATTGTCTATTCTAAAAGGTTATAAAGTAAATAGCATTAGTGTCTACTTGTATCATGCTTTTATATATGTTTTCAGGTTTTATCATGCCCTTAATGGTAATGTGACCTACAAAGTTATAGCCAGCAGGTTCTCTGACAATAGACAGGATAATCAGAAAAGAAGTTCTTTGAAAATCACTAGCATATCTTATCATAGCTGACTATCAGGCCCAATAAGAAGAGTACACACATATTTCAGCATATGTGCTTGTGCAGTGAAGTTTAGAATTATTTTCTATTTTATCTAAAACCTTATTGTTGATTTCTTTGCTTCTTCCTCCCAGAAACTTTTACATTTCTGAATCAACCAAATAGAGCTCATAATATTAGTCTAGTCTAATGTGTGACTCAGAAATACAGAAACGAAAACCAAACTTCAGATGCTATCCAATACTTGCTACCGTATTTAAATTTGTCTTGAAATCTATTTGATGAATATAAATTTGAATTTATCTTTTACATTATTCTGTTTTTATAATCACTGATAATGCCTAAGCTCATCTAGTTTTTTTTTTTTTTGCCTAAACCTTTCTTTATGTCTAGCAGTTCAATATGGCTGCTTAAAAATACCTTTTATATCTATGTGTCATGCTTAAGTATTCCTCTAACTCTTCAACATCTAAACATTTGGAAGACAGTTATAACTTTTAATGCATTTCTCTAATATTTTTGTAATCATTTGCCATTTCTGGGTCTGTTTGGATTAATTAGTTTCTTCACTATGAATTATATTTTCCTCTTCTTATGCTGAAGCCTAAAACTTTTCTCCACCTCAGAATCTGGCCAATCACTGGGATAGTAACTTTTATTTTTCCCTCTCAGAAACCACTATCTGGTGCTGCCTATTGTCAGTGTGGGAAAATCTCCCTTCATACATTTTATGTAGGTTTTTCTGTGAAGTTATTTTAAGCAAAAGGTTAAATTTGGATCCTATTATTCTATTGTGGCCCAAAGCCAGTGTTTCTTTATTTTTTATGCTACCATCTGAATTGTTCTGAATCACTGGTCTGATTTTTTTCATGTTTTTATTTGAAAATCTTTAGTGATAATTTCCTACCTTCACATCAAAGTTCTGAGCTTTAGTAGAGCAGCTGAAGCCCTTTACCTGATTCAACCCTGATTTGGGGTCATTAATTTTTCCCTTCTCTGTCCCACCCTGCCCTGATTTGTTTGTTTTTCCTGTGTGCATACCACTTTCTCTTCTCAGGCTGATGAAATCTTAATCTACTCCACAAGTCCGAGTTCAAACATGAGCACCTCTCCAAGGGCTTTCCAACCACTGCCTTGGCAAGATTCATAATCCAGTTTTTCCTCACCAGGATATTTCGGATCCTTACAGAGTTAACACTTAGAAATTGTATTTTGCAGATACTATGCAGTAAATATGTGACTTTTAAGAACTTAAAGGCTACAGCATTTGGTTTGCACAAAATCAGACTAGATCGTTACCATAGTTTTATAGATATGGCAGTTGTAGGGAGACTTAACACTTGCCAAAATTGTGCAGTAGGTTCTCTAATTATTTAAGAAAAGTTCAGACTGGCACAAAGGTGGTGTCATGTTTTTTTTTGATCTGTTGGAACAGGGTCCCAAAGAGGACAGAATGATTCTGAGGTTGATACACTCAACATCTCTGTTTCTGATGGGAAACAAATGTAGATCACATGAATCTATGGTCCTTGACCTAACATTGGGTAACTTTTGAGAATCAGTAACCACATCTGGTCACTTTTATGTTTATCATCTAATTTAGGAGAAAAGCACAAAACTAGATTTCTAAGAGGATAAGTTGTTTTTTTTCTAGAACATGAAAATTCTTGGATGTATCACTGTTGACATTTTTTTCTCTTAAAGAACTGTTCCATTTTAAATGTAATCATATACTTCAAACAAAACACTTGGTCTAAATTAGTTTTCTTCAGAGCATATCTGGTTTTGCATAAGAAGCTGAGGAAACATATTTGAAGTCACACACAAATATTTGGCTTTAATTTTAATTTTTTTGGACCCAAAAGGAAAAAACAAGAGTCTTTGTGTTTTCTAAAAAGAACAATACTTAATGGCTGACAGTTTGTGACAGGGTGAACTAAAGTGGGTTGATATTAAAACTTTGGTAATGCTTTTTGGAAATCCCAACAGATTAAACTCCTCAGAATAGGATAAAAATTCCAATAATTAGTCAAACCACCATTATGAATGAAAATGCACTCAAGGAAGCTGTCATTGACAATTAAGTGATAATGATCTTATAGGAAAAATTAGTGGCATAGAAAGCACCTGTTGTCAAAATGAGCTTTTTTTTTTTTTTTTTTTTCAAAAAGCAGACGCTGTTTCACCACCCCAACTTTAAGCAGTTATCATTAGGCCAAATTAAAGCAAGTTAATAAGTGTTTGGAATTAAATATATATTTGCATCTGGAGCACTATTGTGAAGACAGGTAATTTTCCCTGCTGGGAATTGAATGCGTTCTATCAGATGACAATGTTACTCTTCCTACATTGCATTCTGCCAGCTGGGACACAGATGTGAGAACTCTAGGATCAGGACATTCGCTTGAAGCCGGCCCCCGGGAGCAAGGCATCTGCTTGAAGGGGGCCCCTAGGAGGAGGGCATTCGCTTGAGGGTGGCCTGTTGCCAAGGCAAAGGCCCATTCTTTGCAACTGTAAAACTGTCATTTACTTCAGTTTCTAGAGATAAATACCTTCAACTTGCAACCTCTCAGTGACATTCTCCCTCTCTCCAGCCTTTCCTGTTGCTTGTCACTGTATTTCTAGACCATTGTATTGGTATGGACACCTAAACCCACCCCCCAAAACCCCCCAAACAAAGCAAAACAAACACGCCCCCAAACCTGAAAAGAAATACAATAAAGGGGAAAGAAAATGACATTGACGAAGCATACATATGGACCAAAGATCGGTGTAACATTGTTTATAACTGTAAACACCAGGTTTACCTCTAAGAATTAGGGACAGTTAGGGGTGTAATTATATATTTTTCCCATACGCTCCTGCAAGGTATCCTCTCCTGAGGACACATTTTTTTGTCACTGGTTGAGTGACAGTTAACCCATTTATGCCCAAAATCACAATTTGGGCATTCCCAAAAATGGAGCACCAGGCATTGAAAAGTTGAGGTGATTTTGTGGCTGAAAGCTGGCGATGACTGTCTGTGTCAATCTGACTGGTCCACAGGAACTCGGAAGGGTTTGCTATTGAGCCCCTGTCTTTGGCCCCACGCCTTCCCATATGATACACAAAGTTAGCCATCACAGAATGGGATGGGTGTGGTAACCCTTCTGATTAAATTCTCAGAGAACCATCTGATTTACTGTAGGGCGACACAACGGCAGGTGGAGTGGAGTGAAATTACTGTGTGGTCAGTGGAGCTGGCCATTTACTAACGCACTTCTACAGAGGTGAGCAAACTTTACAGGTAAGCTGGGGCTATTTACTCTTACACATTTATCCACTTGATCTTTTCTTTATTACGGGTATGAGTAGTGGCTCCCTGAAAGGATCATCAACTCACGGCCACGTTATGTCATATTTCTGGGGGGAAATCGTGTTCTCAAATAGGCAAAATGTGGACCTCCACAAGGAAAGGTGAATCTAAGTCAGTGACCTTGGGCATCTTTTTTTTTTTAACCTTTCAGTGCCTCAGTTTCTGCATATGCAGAACTGAAATCAACTGAAATCGTAGAATTTCTCCCACAGGATGTGTGTGAGAACTAAGTAGTCCAATCACTTTTTCTTGAAACAATGCAGGGTGAGTAGTAAACACTTATATGGTAAGTGATAAATAATATAGTAAAGCATAATTGTAAACTCTCATTGTGATTGTTAGTTTTTGCATCTGCTGCTTTTCTTCATCAATTGTTAATTCTTGGTTGGTCTTTGAAGCAGTTCTAATTGAAATTCCTACACTCAGGATCTTAGCCAGTTTGCCTTTCATCCTGTTTCCAGGTTCATGGAGCACACATCTAAGACTTATTGTCCTGTTCTAAAAGATTGAATTTGGAAAATAAAGAATTTAACATCTTTGTTTGGTGCTGAAAATAACACTTTTTCCATTTGTCATTTACTACTACTGCCCTGTGGGCCCTTTCAACTCAGCAAAAACACACTTTTTACTCAGTTCACCAAATTCTGCACCTTTCCATCTCCTTGCTTTGCTCAGAGTAAACTGTCTGCCTGTGTCACCTTCTTTCTGCTTTTTCCTGTTTGGCCAGGTTTACTTTTTTGAAGATTAGTTCTCAAGGTGTGGTCCTTGGGGACTTCTTTAAACCCTTCAATGGCTCCATAGGTGATAATATGCCTTCTTTTTACCTTTCACAGGTAAGATGTGTTATCTGTACAACTCTTTACTTTTTGCTGTATATTTTAGTTATTTAAACACCTTTATTATTCAGTAATTCAGAGTGAATTTTTACTTAATAGAAGTTTAAACTCCTTTCACATCCACAGAGACTTGTCTGAAAGTAACGATTCAGACACACACACACACACACACACACACACACACACACACAGAGTGACTCACTGACTCCTCTTGAATATATGGGCTCAGTAAAGGGTTTTCATGTGTATTCTATTTGCAATTAGCATTATTTATAGGTAACATAGTAAAACATTTCTGACTTGTTCTAGAAAGAGCTGATTTTGAACTTGAGTTTGCTTAGAGGGACTGATCTGACTCTGTGTGGTAAGAGAAAGGGGCTAATCCAAAGTGCAGATCAAGGTATTCATAGCACTGACAGTGAGCTCTGTACTCTGGGGCCTATATTATTTTTCTTTCAGTTGTTCTAAAGTAATCTTTTTGTGGTTTAAGAGGAGTAATCAGAGAGTTTGATTAAAATCTCTTTGAAATTTTAACGTAATTTCCAAAGGCAAAAAATATTTCCCATTTATAAACAGATTATAATTAGCATAATAGCACATTTCAAAGAACGAGACAATTTAGGCTGAAGAATATCCATAAAACCTAAAAATAAGGACCATGGGGAACATGGGAAGCAGAAGGATTGGAAGGCATTCAGGTGCCTAGGTTAGCCCCGAGTGACCCTAGTCCTTCACACACCGTTACACACACTGCCACTCGCTGTGTATCCGTTGCAGTCTTTTTTTCTGAAACAAGAGTAAACCTCCTGTTGTTACGTAAGCTTTCAAGGAAGTAATTTATGAGTCGTGCTTACTGGGCTTTGGGCAAAGATTTAAGCGACATAGAACTTAGCCATAATTTATCCAAGTGTATTTTTAATATAAAAAAACCAAGAAAACAATTATGCAAATTCCTACTTGGGAGATAGCATCTTATTTCAAGCTTCTGGAAAAATGCACGACCTTTGACAATAATCTCAAACTTAAGCAAAAAAAAAAAAAAAAAGTTTGCTTAGTAAGCAGGTTTGCTGGATTCATGAGATGTAATGACAGCTCTTCTACATTTTTTCAGCTACTCTACATTTAAATCCCTTTTCCCTTCTTTTTAATAAAATAATCACTTTCAAGTTTCCTACAAAAAGTTAGCATTACATTCTGAAAAATAGTCTTGACTCTTATCATGGATAAATAATGGAACTGATGGCAAATGTTTCAGTCAATCTACCACCAGGCATACGCTTTAAATTCATTATGTCTCAGTGGAAGAATAGTCTATCTCACAGTGGTACTGTTTTAATAGAATGAGAAGTGGGATTGAAGATTTTTTTCTTCATAAGCCTACACTATTTTTTTTCCATAGTGAATTTTTAAAGGTCATTAAATTTTAATATGAATCATTTTTAGTTATGGTCCTTTATAAAATTATCCTGCCACCAAAGCTTGTAGCTTATAACTTTTTTTTTTTTTTTAATCAGGAAGCAAACTCACAACCTCATGCTTGCCAGGCAGGTGCTATGCTGCTAAGCTATATCCCTGGCTGTGACTTCTTTCCTATAAGATTTTATTCTATTTTCCTCCCTCCTTACTGCTATTTTTCTATCAGTTTACTGTGAAAAAAAAGAATGAAAAATTCATATACTCTTTTTCTTTTTCTTTTTTTTTTTTCTTTTGGTGCTGGGGATTGAACTCATGACCTCGTGTTTGCCAAGCAGGCACTTATGCCACTGAGCTAAACCCCCAGCCATATACTCTTAAATACAAAACTGTTCAAAGAACATATATTTTTCTCCTTTAAAAGGTATTTATTATTCAACAAAGTTTAAAGCAATAAAGTCAGACATAAAGACCTTTTTGGTTGAATTTCTATTATACATACCAAGAGGAAGGAAGGCATTTGAACTGAGGAAAACTCTCTGACTTCATAAAGCCTTACCATTTAGAATTTAGGAGCAGCCTAGTCTTCCTTGTGCATAAGCATAGACTGTTATGGACCATATATAGGATGATGCTGATGGTTCTACTGCAGTATATGTAAATCCCACACACCATTATGAAAAGTTTAGATGTTTGTTGTTGTTGTTTTGAGATAGGATCTTGCTCTATAATTTATGCTGGCTTGAGCTCATTGTGTAGCCCAGGCTGGCCTTGAACTTGTGACAGTCCTCCTGCTTCAGTCTCCCAAATGCTGGGCTTATGGGCATGCACCACCATGCCCCACATGGACCTGGCAATTAAAAGCCTAAATTACCAACAGATGCCGTAGTAACTGCCACTCAACACCAAATCCCAACAGGTGAAAAGTTGAGGTTAGAAGGGACTAAACAAATTAACTCCAGCTTGATTGTCTCCCTCATCCCCTGGTTCTGCAATTTCTTTTCAGTTTCTAAATAAAAAAAGTAAGTGAAGAAGACATCACTCTTTTACTGAAAACCAGCGAATCCTCATACATGACTAAATTGTAATAATTTATCTTCTGGTTAGCAGAAGTGAAGGAGATGCAGATCTCTAAGATCCACACTCAGGCGATGCCGAGCGCAGAACGCCAGGACTGCAGCACGGCCCCTTCACACCCCCACGTGTCTCAGACCAAATGCTAAATCCCATCCTCTGACCCCAACTCCATTGGTGTTCTTTCCAATTAAGTGTTTCTTGCCCACTTATGTCAAGGTGGCAGCAAAGCAATCAAGCAACTGTGAGAAATTATGGGTCACTATTTCTTATCCATCTGATTAAGAAGACAGAATTAGAAAAGCCATTTGTACATTTCTCCTTCAAAAATGTTTCGTGTCTGGCGGCGGGTATAGGACAAAAAAAGTTTTATTTTTTTTTTAAAGAAAATTTTTTCAAGAACACTCTTTTTTTTTTCCCTTAATACTTCATTGGCAGAAGAACATTTTGTGGTCATATTTTCTGTTAAGACAGAGAAATCAATGAGCACTGCAGACTGGCTGTAAAATGCTCTAGAACAACTGTTACATAGAACCAGGAAACCAAAGGAAGAAAACTGGGGATACTATGTATTGAAAACTTTTTTTTTAAAGATATGGATGAAATCTTTTTGAAGGACTAGAATAAAGCTGTCCCCTTTAACTGTCTATTTATTTTAATTAGTCCTCAAGTAGTCTTTCCTTCCCTTTCTTTTTCAGCTATTAGTATTAATACTAATCAAAATGAAATAAATGATCTTTAATAATGACAATATTTTTTACTTCGATACATGCACATGTACCTCTAATGAATGATTATAACATAGCAAATAATGTGATTGGTTTAAACAGTATCTGAACACCATGACTCCAACTTTCTAGGGAAAGGATGGAATCAGCTTACTGTGTCTTCCAAGAAAATGGAAAAACATATTGATTCTTTCTTGTCCTTGTCTTTGTCTTTATCCTCTCAAACACATCCAAAATATATGCATGATAGTAATTGCTGAATAAAGAGTGGAGTGATCTTTCAAAACATGAAAGATCCCAGAGGATCTGACCACTGGAAACTGGTGGATCTAGAAACTTCCTCAGCTACCTATTCCTTCAGAGAGAAGTCAATGGCATAGTGAATATAAGTAGTTCAAAGCTGCCTCACAATCACCTCTCTTTCTTACCTTTGTAGCTCTAGGCAAGAGACCATTTTGTGACTATCCCTGTCCCAACACAGTTAAATGTCAGTAGGTGCCAGTTGTGTGCATGACTATTTTCCAAAAGCACTAAAACTGTGGAAATTTTTCAGACTTGATGTAAGTTACATGATCACTCTCACCTTAAGACATTCTGATCTTCGAGGAAGTTGTCCTCTGAGTCAGTGAATAGGCTAAATGTAACTTTAGAGACTGCCAGAGACTTACATATGTAGAGATGATAATCAAGCACAGAAACAAATTTTGACTCATGCAACAATCTAGTCTTGACTCTAGTCTTGATGTGAAAGAGAGAGAGAGAGAGAGAGAGAAAGAGAGAGAGAGAGAGAGAGAGAGAGAGAGAGTGAGCAGAGGACAGACACACGTTTGTGTGTTCCCTGCCTTTTGCCATGTGATGTCCTGTGCTGCCTCAGACTCTGCCAGCAAGAAGGCCATCACTAGATGTGGCTTTTGATTTTGGAAAAGAACCATAAACCAAAATAAATCATTTTTCTTTAAAACTTAGTTTGTGTGTTGTGTTACCAGAAACAAAAAGCAGACTAATAAAGTATATGTATATAAAGGTATATGGAGTAAACAGTGATAGCCAAGTACAGTATACAAGAGTAATACAAGGTTGATTGTTAGTGGAAAATCAATGTAATTCATCACACTAACAGACAAAAAAAGAAAAATATCATAATTATCTAAATATATTAAATAAAAGCAATTGACGCATTCAACATCTCTCATGATAAAGGGTGTTAGAAAACTGCCAATGAAAGAAAACTTTCTCAATCTATAAAACTCAGCGTGAGAAACCTACAAAATATCACACATAAAGAAGAAAGGTTAATTGTTTTCTCCCTCAGATCAGAAGCAAGCAAAGCTGTCTATCATTATTGCTTCAATTCAGCATTATCTTGGAGAACACTACAATTGGGAAAGAAAAATACATAAAGGGTGGGAAGTAAATAAAATCTGTATTAATGAATGAATTGATTTTGTATATAAAAACCTTTGAAGTAACTAATTGGTAAATTTAACAAAACTGCATGCTACAATTACTCATATTGTAAAAATGTTCATTTGCCTTAAATCAGTGTATGCATTGAACATACATTTTGGGATGATGTTGAAATTAATAATCTAATTCTAACACTTACATGGAAGGTTAAGGACCCAGTAAAGGACAAAGTTGGAAAATTCACATTATCTGATTTTTGAGATCCATTATAAGAATATAGTAACTAAGACTGATATAGATTAAGGTCAGAGAAATGGATGGAACAAAACAAAGTTCATAAATAGACCCAGAATTCTACAATTAACTGATATTGGACAAATATTCTAACCTAGTAATTCAATTAGGTAAAATGTTTTCAACAAATATGTAGAAAAACTAGTTATCTGAATGGAAAAATAAATAGCATTCCTTTTTCATATCATAAGCAGATTTCAGTAAAAAATATGGAAGCAAGACACTGGCTGATAGATGATATTCACAAAATGTATACCTGACAAAGGTTTTATATTCAGACTGTGTAAAGAATTCCTTTGAATCAATAATAAAAAAGGCAACCCAATTTAAAATTGAGTTAAAGAGTGGGAAAGACCCTTTAGATAGGAAACTAAACACAGCGTCTAACAGGAACAAGTCATCAGTGCAATTAGTTGTCAGGGAAGTGCAGAGTACAGCCACAGTGAGATATTATTGCATGTACCAGATTGGTTGAAATTAAATCAAATGAAGTACAGCAAATCTTGCTGATAATATTAAACCACTGAAGTGCACATACATTGCTGGTGGGAGGGTGAAATGCTGTCAGTTGTAAAGAACAAAACATGTTGCCCTTTTTAAAAATGTTTTAACATCTACTTACTCTGTGATCTTTTTCCAGTATGGACCACAGAGAAATGAAAACAATTGTTCATAAAAAGAATTGTCCAGATAGTTTTATTTTTACTATCCTACAACTGAAAATAACTCAAATGCTCATTAACAGGGTAATGGATAACCAGTTATGGCTTACAATCATACAGTGTAAAACTACTTAATAGTAAAAAGGAGCAAAGTACTGACCTCCAATAATGAGGATGAATCTCAAAGAAATGTTGAAGGAGAGAAGACAGAAACAAACCAATAAAAGTACATACTATAAGATTGAACTTATATGAAGTTCATCCTACAGGCAGAAATCTGAGCTGTTGCTGCTGCTGTAGGCGTGGGCAGAAGTTGACAAGAACCTGGCATTAGAGACAGTTGCTAAATGGAGGACATGAGCAGTACACATTTGTCAAACTCACTGACATGGGCAATAAAAAGTAAAAATAAAGTGAATGAGCTAATAATACAAAAAAAAATGGCCACAAAAGAAGAGATTTCTGCTTCCCCAGAGGAATATCCTACATTATGAATCATGAAAACAGTGGGAAGGAGGCTTCCTGGCAGTTCCAAACAGAGAGTTTAGCATGGAATACCAGGGCTTTATGAGATTTCTAGGCTATTGGTCACTCTAAGTTGGGTGGAGGGGCAGCACCGATTTGAGGAATTTGGATTAGTAACTAGATGATTCAGAATTCATTTCCTCTCTGATTTATACTTATTTAGGAAAATGTTCAGAAGTAGTTTGAAAGCCAAGTGGTGAGTTGAACACTGACGTTACACCAAACACCATCTCCTCTATCCTCAATTAGTATACTTGTGTCATAGACTTATGCCCTCCATGTAAATAACTCAAATCCACCAGATGGTACTTGTCAAAGATACTGGTACCTAGGAAGAAAAAAGTGATGAGGAAGACATTAGTAAATATTTCATCACTTTGAATTCAAGCACCATCTTTTTCTCTCTCTCATTGAAACAAAGTTCTTATTTATATTGTGTGTCCAGATATAAATGTGCTTCATTGGTGATTCTAGGTGGGTTTGGTAAAGAGACTGTGTAACTGGTAACGCACTCACTATGGGCCTTTCTCCATGTCTGTCGTTGGGATTTAAGGCCTACCTTCCCTCCTAATGGAGACTTGCACTTCATAAAGAATGCTTTCATCAACCTTGTGACAGATTGGAGAAGAGTCCTCTAGGAGTGTTTTATTTTGAGAGCCTGCTGAGGGCCTCTTCTTCCTCAAACCGACTGAGATTTTCTCCCAGTAAAAAAAAATGTTGTTAAATTAACATGAAATTAAACCAAGCCCTAAGTATGAATGTTTCTTAGTTGCTTTTCCCATAAGCCTCTGGGCTCTCTTCCTTTAGCTGCTGTCTTGGCTTGGCATGCCCATGGCTACTTTTTAGGGTGTCTCCTGAAAAGCCTTACCTTTGCAGTGGACATGTGGCCAAGCCCTGTGTGGCACTTGCTCCAGGGGACTAGAGCTGTGCTCTATTCACTGTTCTCACTGCCAGTGCAGAGTTGAGTATACCATGGCACATGCTCGCCAAATGAATGAACAAATAGATAATAAGTCAACGAGTAAGTGACATAAGCACACTCACTTTTTGGAGTTCATTTAGGCTTTCAGAAAAAGATTTTTCAAAATCGCCACTGATTAATCGTAGATATTCATGAGTTGTAATGAAGAGTAGTCTTTTTAAGAAAAGTATTACAATCACTTCATTGAAAAACTCCATAGAGAGTTTTAGTATATTTAAAATAATTAATGAACTTTATTTTTATTGGGATGAATGAATTACCAAGTATGCAGTAAATACTTTTGCTTTTGGGAAACAACAGGAGTCATCTTTTGTTTTGGGCCTGGGTTCAGCTGAGTCGTCTCTCAGCTACTGGACAGAAGGGCATTTTCAACGGCAAACTAAGGGGCTTAGTATGAAGACATAATATGTTTAGCAGGCTTTTGTAAAGAGGATTATTATGTCTAATACTGACACATTGCCCAATATTTAGTTTGAGGCCATACTCGCGGTCAGCTGAATGGTCAACATACGTCTGGCTACCCTAATTTTTTTCCTTGGTAGAAATGGAGGAGTTGGTAGATAAAGCACCCACCAATACAGTCTGTGGTTCATAACAGGATTTTTTTTTTATATATATATATCATAGGTGGGTAGTTTCAATTCCACAGCCACATTTTAAGACTTCCTGGCCAAGAGAGAGGACATACAGAGGTGTCTTTCAGGACAGGGTGAAGGCCAGGCTGCTTGGCTGTACCAGATTACAATACCCAGTGTGTTATTCAATCACTTATACGTGCTTTCTTGATGAGATTCGGCTACCCAGGGCTCAGCTGTATGTTTTGTCACTCTAGTACCCCTACATCCTTGAATTTGTGAGCAAGTAATAAGTAACTGTGAAATGAAAGAATAAATAAGTAAAATAGGATAAATAACACACCCAAGTGCTACTTCCTTAATCTCTCCCTTTGTCCGCTGATTCCTACTCCCTGGCACTAAAAGTAATCTCTCTATTCTGATATTTAAGAAGTTAAGCATGTGGTGTCATAACTGGAAAGTTCTCACATTATTTGCTTTCCACTTATTTTATACTTGAGTATATTCAACTGTGTTCCTAGACTGTCAACTTCTTTGTGCAAAGGAAGAATTTCTAACTTCTCTTTACATTTTCTACAGTGCCAATGCATGTTCACAAATTAGGTACCTTGCTAAATGAAAGAATCAAAAGGAACCATGTAAAATTTAATTGATATTTACTGAGACCAACCTATTAACATTTGATGAATATTTAGTTGAGAAACTAAGGAATTTTACCTCCATTTCTATCAAATCAAGCATCTAGTTGATAACCATTTCTTTTCTTCCCAATCATGTGACATGAAGGGCATTGGAGGATGCCTTATTTAAGTAGGATACACAGTAGGAAAGCACATTTCTTGGGGAGGTCCCAATTCTGTTATTCAGAATTTCACTAAATATACTTCCCTTGTATTAAAAAAACATGCTGATTCTCATGGAGTGCTAGCAGGCAAAAGGTACTTCTAATTATGTATTAATTTAGGTTTTTGACTGATCTGCAATAAGATTATGATTGTTGGAAAATTAAATAACCATGTAGTCCTATGGATCTTGAGTTTTTGGCATCTGACCTATTGGTGATGAAAGTAAGAAGTTTTAGTATTTGTTCTCACCTTGTGAAAAACTCTGGGAGAGAGTTCTGTTAGCTTTCACAGGCTCCTCAAACAACCTCATTGAGCATGAAATTTTGCATTCCACTACCTGAGGAAGATTCATGGTGACCCATGCCCTTCCCCAGAGTCTTTTCTAGCTACCCTCTGAAACACCTCACATTTGCAAGCAGCAGCAAGGGGCTTATCTCTCAGATGGGTCAGGGTTGCGAAGACTGGGTTTTGAATCTATTTTGTTACTATTGTGGGAGTAGGAATACAAAAAGAGCAAAACAGAATAAGGGGGTAGATTAACAGTATTCCCTTAATAAACAGAGAAAACAAGAAAAGACATAAGTGAAAAAACAAAGGAAGAACAGGGACCTTGACATGTCCCAAAGACCAAAGGCTAGAATTTCAGAGGAAGTCAGTAAGACAACGGGTAAATGTCTTAGTCCATTTGGATTTTTATGACAAAATTCCGTGAATGGAGTACTTATAAACAAAAGGCATTTATTTTTCACATTTTAAATTCTGGCAACATTTGGGGTCTGGTAAAGGCCTAAATTTGGTTTGTGATTAGTGCCTAAACTCAATGTAGTGCTCCAGATCTATTTTACTAGGAAATTGACCCTAATTATGAAGGCTCTATCCTCACAATTTAATCACCTTCCAGTCTATCCTATCCAAGGCCAGCAGCCTGGGGTAAGGATTTAAACATAACAATATGGGGGAGACAAATACTCAGACCATAGCAGCCACCTAGAGAATACCAAGTAGAAGGACAGAGAATAGAAGCTATTTGATTTCTCTAGAAGGGACCACTGGTTACCTCGCCAGTAGAGTAGTGAGGAGGAAAGTCAGTTGAAAAAAGGAATAAAGAAACAGATGACAAAGATGTAGAAGAATTGATCATAACCCATTCATTCTAGAAACATGGCCATGTTCTTTGGTAATAACTTTTCATGTTTGTTATATTTCATTTTCCATTCTTCTAGTCCCAGTTTGAGTTTTAAAAGCCTTTTCTCTGAGTCAGGGAAAGGAAATGACTTCCTGTTTGATGAGGATTTGGGCAGAGTTGGCAAGGGCATCTCTTTTGTCACCTTCACATTTTACTTCTTTATTTTAATATCACTGGAAGATTGTAAGTGGCTCTGTTTTGACAGTAGAGCTACTTTCATGGTTTCCACATGCTGTGAACTGTGATCTAAAAGAGAAATATAAAAAATATATCGAAGTGACTATAAAGAGGAGGTAGAGGGGACAGTTTGCAGAAGTCAGTTGAGAGAATTAGGTTTTTGGGATTGTGGTGATAAAAACAGAGGTAGCACACTTATTTTATAGTTGAAGAGTTAAGAGCTTCAGTGCTGGTGCTGGCCTTGGGTTCAGTAGGTGGATTTAACTGTTGATGCTCTCATGGTACAAGACCAGAGAAAAGATTATGCTTCTGGTTGCTTTTTAAAGGTTCCCATTAGTGTGTGCCACAGTGATTTAGATAAGATGGGGCCCAGTGTGGCTTTCCTTATAATCCTGCCTTTTTGTTTTTGTTATTGAGGGAAGGTCGTTTCCCCTTTGTCTTTTACACTGCTTCAAGGGATGTAATAAAGAAGCTTGCTAAGGGAAAGACCAGACATCCTGGAACCTGATAACCTTTCTGTGTTATTTGTCGTCTAACCTTCATCAAGCCACTAGTGTTTTTAAATCTTAGTTTGCTTGTTTGTAAAATGGTTTTTACAAGAAACAGCCCTGTCTTCTAGATAGGTTGCAAGACAAGATGAAATAGTATTTTAAAAAGGACTTTCTCATTGCTGGGACTAAATATCTGTTTAAATTAAGGAAGTTTATTTGGTTCATGGTTTCAGTCCATTGGCAGCTCCAAGGCATTTTTAATGGCATGGTGGAAGGGCATACTGCTTACTCTGTAGTAGCTGGGAAACGGAAGAGGAAAGGAGGATACAGGGACCACAATATGCCTATTCAGGTTACATCCTCAGTGACATACTTCATCTGAGCCAGATAGCACTTTAATAGCAAAGAGTACTTGCAAACCAAATCCAATTTTATCAAGCCACCAAGAAAAGGAAGTAGAAGACAATGACGAATTGAGGTGTAGCTAGCATCCCTTCCTTTTGTGACTGTCCTTATCATTATTCTGGTAATTGTGAACCAGCCTCTTCTGTGAGCCCCAGACTTCACCCAGGGACAAAATGGAGAGGGCATGGTTCTGAGTTGGAAATTGAAAGTCTAGGGTTCTGTTTTGTTTAATAAAATACCTTTCATTGGGCTAGCACATGTTTAGCAAGCAGTACATGTTTATATCACTGCTGTTTCTGATCTTCTCCCCTTTCAGTCATGTAAGAATGTACTTATTGATACTACTCACAGATAGATGCCAATTTGTGGGAAAAAAAGGATGCTCAACATTGGAGAATCTTTCAGATACAGAAGCTCAATTATCACATGATTTCTTTTATATAAAAATAAAAATATAAAGAGCAAATTAGAAATAAAAAATAGGAAATGATAAACGATCTTTAGCATATGGGAAAGGAACAAAGTGATGGATGGAGAGAGGGGAATGGGGTTGGAAGGAAATGTGATTAAACGAAGGGAATCGTGGTATGTTGTGTGCATGTACTAAGTCCCTATGAGGAATGTGATCGTCATGTACTATTAACGTACAAAAAGGAGAAGGGGTCCAAGAGAGGAAGGGAGAGGAAGAGAGAGAAAAGAAGGATATAAAATACAATTTAGATGTCCCAGGTATGTGTACCTACTCTCTATGATAAATGTAATCATTTCTTCTACAAACGTACTAATAAAAAAAGACATATACTGTGAAAACTCAAAAAATGGAAAGAATTATGGGTTAAGTATTTTCAAAAAAGGGGCAGTATTTGAGAGAGTTTAATGTCAATGCATTTTCAGTGTAATACATTTTTAAAAATTAAAAGAGCAGAAAAATATAAAAATACCTTATAAGTTTTATCAAAACTTATGGTCAAATAGAGTGCTGTTCTAGGAACTACTTAAGATCTTGGAAAGGGTCTGTGTTGGAAAAGTTTCTTGAAGCTTAAATGTTAGCTCCTTCATATGGTACTACTTGTTTTAGTGGACGAAATGTCCCACATACATATCTTGCCCACTGCAGTATTCAGAAACCCCTTCTCTCTCTCTCTCTCTCTCTCTCTCTCTCTCTCTCTCTCTCTCTCTCTCTCTGTCTCTCTCTCTCTGTCTCTCGCTCTCTCTGTCTCTCTCTCTCTCTGTCTGTCTCTCTCTCTCTGTCTCTCGCTCTCTCTGTCTCTCTCTCTCTCTGTGTGTGTGTGTGTATGAGTACACATTTGAACTGACACTGTCTGTTCACACAATTGCCTAAAAGAAATGCATGATGTATATGTCATTTGACAGGAAAAAAGTTAAAAGTGATTTTAAAATACTTCTGGTTTGAGAGTTGATGTCATCTATTGAAATTATTCAAGATCCTTTAGTTTCTGGAATACCAGATCTAAGGATCTCTGCCTCAGGACACTTTCTACTTAAAACTGCCCATGAAATGTGTTGTTTAGATTACAGGGTATTTTTCTATGTTTTCGGGTCTGTAGTGATGGGTCAGGAAACAACTTGAGACATTTAGCCCAGCCTCGTGCCTTCCTGTGATGGACCACATCAAAATTATTCTTGACAAGGATGAAGCTATTCTCTGTTCAGAGTTTTGCAGAGAAGGAATCTCCTTGGCTGGCCTTGAAAACTGCCATCCTTATTAGAACTTTCCACCTCTGATCACGCTGAAACTCTAAGGTGTGACATTGGCATGCAAACTGCCATTGTTCAGAATGCACAAGTACTTTAAGGTTGAAAGGATGTGCAGTAAGTGCTTGTTATTTTCACTGTGAAGGAAAACCCTTTTTGGAATATCTAGTTTTGTTTCCAATTTCTTTTTTTTAAATTTTAAAGTGAATAAAACCAAATTAAATAAAACAGAATAGAGTCAATCAAAACAAAACAATGAACATGGCACATGACTTTGAAACAAAATACAAGGAAACCAATAATGGCTACCATAATGCCTCTTGTTATCTTCAAAATAACTGCCCATACCATCAGACATAATAAAATCAAACAAAATAGTGCAGAATAAAACCAATAAAGACAAAACAATGTAAGCAGTACAGGATTTCAAAATAAGATAATAATAAAACAACAGTGGCTACTATAATGCCTGTTATCTTCAAAATAGTTGCCTATGCCATCAGACATGATACAATCAAACAAAACAACATAGAATAAAGTCAATCAAAACAAAAGAGTGAAAGCAATATAGGGCTTCAAAACAAGATAATAGCAAATCAACAATGGCTACCATAATATATTTTGTTATCTTCTAAATAGCTGTTCATGCCATCAAATATGAAATTAGACAAACCAAAACAGTAAAACCAAACTAAACAGAACAATGAAAACAATATGGATTTCAAATCACAATAGTAGATTAACAACGGCCACTGTCTTCCCTTTTTAGACACTTCCTCCCCTTTCACTTTCACAGGATGTGTTGTGCATGTTGGATCCCACTAACTCCTTTAGTTTTTATACTAGGGAGACAGCATGATGTCCACCCAAGTGACTCTGAATTATTTCACCCATGAGCATCATCCCATGTTGTATCCATTTACCTACAAGAGCCCTCAAGATTATCTTCTTTTATAGCTGAGTAGCTTTCTATTGTATAAAAATGCCATGTCTTTCTTATCCACTCTACAGCTGATGGGCAAGCTACCCTCACTTCTTCCTGGTTCCCTGATACATAGAGCATTGTTCTCTCTTCTTTGACTTTCAGTCTATGAACCCCCCTTTCACGTTAAATGTGTTTCTTGTATAAAGCATATTGATAGATCCTGTCTCCTGATTCACTCTGCCTGTGTTTCTTGTGGTTTCCAATTTCTTAATGTTCACTTTGCTTTTAATAAAACTGACAGCTTCCCAGTCAGTGTCCAAACACTACCAATTAGTAGAGTTGTGTTTCTTCTACTACACACATTTATTCAGAATATTTCCAACAGAAAGTTCAGTTTCATGTGAGCTGAGGGGAATATACTGTGCACTGGATATGAGAATTCCAGTTCGATTTTAAAATACTTTTACTTATTTTTAAAAATGTATAAAATTTTTGAAAAGTGAATAAATTCATAAACAAAATAGAAATCATTAACATTTTATAACATATGTAACTATTAATATTTTGATGTGTTTTCTTCTATTTTTCCATTTGTGAGAACATGGATATTCACAGGACTCAAACATTTTTCTTTCTTTTTCTGTTTAGTTATAGTGAATATTTTCTTTAGCATTAAGATTTATTCATAAACATTACTCTTAATAGGTAGATATGATACTTTACCTTATGGATTACATTTATTCATTACTATTTTTCTTTGATTTATTTCTATATGTAAGGTATCTAGGACATTAATAATAGTTTTATATGTTAAATAAGGTAACATACCAATGTAGTCTCACTTCAAAAGTCTCAACTAATTAAATATTCTCTAGTATTTTCATATTCAGAAGAAGCTGTTATCAATTTTGCATGTATGTTTCAGTATTTACATGTGAGCACTTGGAAAATATGTTTTATAGTTTTTTGTAACTTATTTAATAATTTCTTTATTAGTGATTATGCAGGTTCTTATTTTAATAAATAACAACTGATTTGTCACATAAATGTTTGGTGCCTTTCTGATCATTTCTCTGGCATAAATTTAAAAGATTAGTTGGTTAAAGAACATGGCTCTGTGAAAACTATCTTTAAGAAGAGTGCATATACTAGTATTAATATTTCATCATAGCAAATCTGGAAGGTTTTCATGATGACTGAATATATTCATGCATCTAATAGATAAGAAAATGAAAATAAGACTAGTTGTTAATTTGGGGAGGAAGATATAGAAACAAACATGGGTGAAGCCACAATACAGGATTTTACTGAGTTGTCAGGAACATGTAAAAAGCAGGACTTGATGACGCCACTAAGCCAGATCTTCAAAGACAGGAAATTTGGGAAGAAGAAACTAAGAGTCACAAGATACAGATAATTTCTCTGAATTTAAAGTTATAGTTACTCAGTTTCAAGCATTCATGGATGGTTTGTTTCACTTTTGTTATTTTGCTTTGATCAGAACATTACATTACTACTTTTATTCCTTGAAAACTCATTCTATCAGTGAGTTAGAATTTTTTTTGTAAACTTCAAAAACAAGTTAGGATATTTCTGGTTGGATATGAGTTTACTGAGACTCCTGCTTTTTATTGCAGAATTGATTTTGACTGATTAAATTTGAAATATATGTCAATCAATAATCACATTACAAATACACAGAGAAACAAAATAATCCAAGTTTGTGATATTTCACCTTATCTTTTTAATTTGGAAAATTCTCCAAAAATAATATTGCCTGCTGCAGAGAAACATTTGTCTAATATTTGGCAATTTCTTCAAGTGCAAGATAATTGTTTTTCTTTCAAATATTTCAAGAAAAATGAATTAAATAGCTTTCTTTTAAAATCATGTATAAAGTGATTCATTTTCAAAATTATTTTTATCTGTCTAGCTGGCTATTTGCATAGAAAGTAGTCTGTAATGTTTGCCAAATGTTAATGGTTATGTCTAGGTGATAGAATTTTAGATGACTGTGTTCACTCTTCAACTGTTTTTTATTTCTTGAATTTTTAATACCAAGTACACATAACTGAAAAAAAAGATTAAGTTACTTTTTAAAATTTTTTGTATCAGTTTAAACTCTGAGTATCTATCATTGGAAGGGAGAATAGACCTCATAATTTCCTATCACTGTCACAGCTTTTAAATTTTTAATGTTAACATATAATGGGTGAGAAAAGCTATTTTTATTTCCCAGTTAGCCACACTGTATATTTTTGCCATCTTATTAACTATTCCTTCCCAGTAAATACATTATATTTCTATTTTTTGGCATATGCCTTGTCATTGTCTGTCACATGGAGAGAATTTACAGCCTCAAGTTCTCCTCAGCAATCACGATTTTCATTGAAACTTTTATTCAAATATTGAGAATTCACATAAAGATATAATAAAAAATGTAGCATAATCTTTTCCTTATATACTTTCCCTAGTTTTCACCTATAGCAATGTTTAGTGAAAGTAGAGTATATTATAACTAGAATATGAACTTTGATACTCCCTGACATCTTAATTTAGATTTCTTCAGTTTTATTTGAATTATTTGTGAGGGTGCCTTAAGTTCTGCACAGTCTTCTTCAGCTCAGTCAAGATATAAACTATTCCATAACCCTAGGGATCTTTGTCTTGTCCCGTGACTGTCACAGCTATCTCCCTCCTAATGTACTCTTCACAGATCTCTGCAGTCACCAACTAGCCTATTGTTACTAAAATGTATCCTTCAAAAATTCTGTATAAATGACATCTTATAGTATGTGGCCAGAACACTTTAGGAAGTGAAAGGAAACTTGAATTTCATGCACCAGCATTATTTTTTTCTTTCCCTCCTAAAATCAGCTACCTGCCTCTCCTGTCTTCACTTTTCTAAAGTTTTAGCTTCTAGAAATTCTCTGATTTGTCAAAACTCTCATTCCCATTTTAGTGATTCTATAGACTGAGAAGTGTACTAGAGTACTGGTTCCCAACCTTTTGGCACAGGATTGATTTTGAGGAAAAGAATTGTTCCACATATGGTCAGAGCGGGGTTGGGATATGCACTTTATTTCTACTATTTTTACATTATGCATTAGGTTCTCATAAGGAGTATGTAAGCTAGATGTCATGCATGTGCAGTTCAAAGTAAGGTTCGTGCTCCTGTGAGAAGCTAATGTCATCTGATCTGACAGGAGGCAGAGCTTAGGCAGTGATGGGAGCCACGGTGAGCGGCTGTAGATACAGATGGAACTTTGCTTGCTCATGGGCTGCTAGCCTCCTGCTGTGCCCGACGCTCATGGATTGTGGACCCCTATGCTATAGCATGAAAGGTCTGTGGCCCATATTAAGAAAGAAATGAAATGAAATCTCATCGTAAGTAATGGGAGTGAGAAATTCCCACAGCAGTCTGTGCAAAAAGAGTATCCCAGCCTGCTACAATTCCTGTCCAGAGTGTGTGACCAAAGACGAAGTGCAGCAGGGCTCTAGAGCCGTAGCATTCTGCCCAGGCTCCTCATGCCAGATACTGGATCTTCCTTGGTCTCCGTAATTCTACTACGTTGTGAAAGTGGCTGCCTGCCTGTCACGCTCACAGTTTTCAAGGACCTAGAAAATTTATTTGGTGTGAATGTCAGATGTTGATGAATTGTCATTTTATCATGTTGGCGTTGGAGCTTTTGAAATATAATCAAGTCTAAATAAATTCATTGAAAATACTTGCAAAATACAATTCAAAAATGTGTCTAGAGGAGAAAATAGATGAATTTTACTATTAGAGTATTGTTACAATTTCATGAAATTGGGCTATGGATGAAATACAACTTCTTTTTTCCAATGACATTATTTTCATATGAGCTCTATTTGTCTGGAAAATCCCAATTAATTTTGGTCCTCCAATCACTCATTTTGTCCTGAGTTTCATCTGTGTTCTAGATTTCATCTATTGCTACAGTTGTGTTGACTTGGGTATTTACAGAAGGGCAGAGTCAAACAGTGATGAGATCCTACCACAATTTTAAAAAAGACTCTCTCATATTTTAAGATATTTGTAATTTATTTTTATTTATTTATTTTTTGTCTTTTTAAGGCAGAGTTTCACCATACAGTTCAGGCTGGCCTTGAACTCACTTTGTAGGCTCAGGCTGGCTTTGAACACATGGTGATCCTCCTACTTCAGCCTCCCAAGTGCTGGGATTATAGGTGTGTGCCACTATGCCCAGCTTGATACTTGTAATTTAAAGCAACAATTTTCTATACTCTGTGAGGTTGATGAGTCAGATTTTAAGTCATAGAGTGAAGTCAGCAAAGTTTCCTTTAGAAATCAGATATACAAAAGCCTTTTCTATTTCACCTCCACTCCCCCAGGAAACTGTGTGTGCTGGGTGAGGGTGTCCTTCTAAGCAGCGTACAAAGACTTCATGCCTGCAGAAACTGCTGCCACTTCTGGGGCACAAAGCTCAGAGCAGTCATACACGCCTGCTGCCCACAAATTGCCAGGGACCTGGCAGAAGGAGTTCTAAGAGAGAAGGTATAGCAGTACATACCTGCATGGAGAAAAAAGAAAGCTCTCATGCAAGCAACCCAATTTATACTTCAAGGAAAAGGGAGCAAAGCAAGCCTAGCCTAAGGTAAGATGGAATAAAGATTAGAGTGATGATAAAAGAAACAGACTAGAAAAAAATCCAAATGATTAATGAAACTAAGAGTTGGGTTTTTTTTTTTTGCAAATGTAAATTTGGAAAACCTTTAGCTTTAGACAAACTAAGACAAAAAGTAAATGACTCAAATTAATAAAATAATTAAAAGAGACAGTTTATTCTACAGAATACATAGGGTCTTAAGAGAATACTTTGAGAATTGCATGCCAAAAAATTAGATAACCTAGAAGAAATGGATAAATTCTAGAAAAAAACTTACCAAAAATCAATCTTGAAGACACAGAAAGTCTGAATAGATCAATAACAAGGAAAGAAGAATCAGTAATCGAAAACCTTTCAACAACCTGATGGCTTCACTGATGAATTCTACTATACATTTTAAAAAATTATTCTCAAATGCTTTCAAAATACATTGAATATTTAAATGTAAGGCCCCTGTCTTGGTTACTTTTCTCTCATTGCTGGGACAAAATACCTGACCCTCAAAATTAGGGAAGGAAAGTTTTATTTAGCTTACAGTTTTTGGAGGTTTCAGTTTGTACTCAGCTGGCTCCAAGGCAGTGTGGAATGGCTGAGGCAAAACATGGCAGCTGTGGCAGATTCCAAAGTGACCAGAGGAAAAACCAGCAGAAAGAGGAAAGCATGCCTCCTTCCCTCTCTTATGTAGTATACTGGCTCCCCAGCCCCGGGCAGGTGCCGCACTCATACCGTCTATCCCAGTACTCGAAAACAAGCCAGTCACGAACTCTAGATTCAGCTGCCTCCAAACCTGCCTGCAGCTTTGGGGTGACATTTAAACAAACCATTACAGCCCCATACTATAAAATTACTAGAAGAAAACAGAAGGGCAAAGCTTCTTGATGTTGGTCTACATAATAAATTTTTGGATGTAAACCCACAGGAAACAAAAGCAAAAATACATACAGGTTTTCATCAAACTGAAAATCTGAGGAGACAATTAACAGAACAAAAAGGCAACCTAGAGGGCAGAAATTTATTTGCAAACCATAGAACATATAAGGGATTAATATCTAAAAATGGAAGTAACTCACACAGCTCAATAGCAAGAAAACAAATAACACAATTGAGAAATAGACAAAGGACATAAATAGTTTTTCAAAAGATTTTGCATAAATGATCAAGCAGGAATACGAAAATATTTCAATGCTACTGATCATCACAGAAATGTAAATTACAATCACGATGAGGTTTCATTTCTTACCTTTTTAAATTGCTGTTATGAAAAAGACAAAAGAAAACAAGTTTTGGTAAATATATAGAGCAAAGGAAGCTCATACAAACTGTTAGTAGGTTGGTGGGAATGTATAAATACTTTATTTATTTATTTTTTTGGTGCTGAGAATCAAACTCAGAACCTTGTTCTTGCCAGGCAGGCGCTGCACTGCAGAGCTAAATCCCCAGCCGTTGGTGTGAACGTAAATTAGTAAACATCATGAAAACAATATGTAAGTTCTTCAAAGCATTAAAATAGAACTACCTACCATATAATCTAGCAATACTACCACTGTATATGTGTCTAAAGTGAAATCAAGATATTTAAGAGATACCTGCACTCTGTGTTCATTATTCACAACAGCCAAAATATGGAATCAGTGAAAGAATTCATGAGTGGATGAATGGGTAAAGAAAATGTGGAATATATTATAATGTATTGCTACTCACTCTTTAAAAATAAGAAAATCCTATCACTTGCCAAAACATGGAAAAATCTACGGGGCATTCATTATATTAAGCAAAATATGCCAGACATACAAAGACAGATCCCACATGATCCCACACATATGTACAATATAAAAATGTGGAACCTGTGGGAGATGAGAGTAGAGTGAGGACTGTGAGAGGCTGGGGGCGGTGGTGGAGATAGGCGACAATAGCTAATAATAATGTACACTGGAAGATTGCTATGGGAAGTGGACTTTTCTCTTAATTTTTTCAACTTTATGAAGGTATAATTGACAAAAGTTGGTGCATTTACCAATTAGCAGTTAGGTAATATATATTGTGTATTTTACAAAGCAATATATATATATATATAGCTAATTAACTGAGCTGTCACCTGTTAGAGTTTTTGTTTGTGAAGACATTTAGTATCTACACACTTAGCACGTTTTACATACTGTATATAACACTGTGTTGCTGACTATGGTCCCCATGTTTCACCTTAGAGTCCCAAAACTGCTATGTCTTAGAGCTGACAGTTCGTACCCTTTGAGGATCATCTTCCCATTTCTATTTCTCTGGCTACTGACAATCACCATTCTAATTCTGAGTTTAAATTTTAATTGTTCTCAACATGTGTAGAAAGTGATTACCTTGTAAGGTGATATAAGAGCTAATTAACTTAATTGTAGGAAATATGGTACAATGGGTACATTGGTGAAAACAACATGCCATATACTGTAAATATATAAAATTTTTATTTGTCAGTTATACCTCATTAAAAAGAAAAAAAGTAAAAGCACCCCAGGCTCCAAAAGACACCCACCAAAGTCCTCATGCTGTCCAACAGGCAAGGAACTAGAGAGGCCTTTGCCCTCAAGTCCATGGTCTGCCCTCCACTAGCTTTTGTTCTTCCCATCCCTCCAAATCCTTTCTTTCCTAATATTTTGACTTTACATGTCCACTAAGAGGAAAGAAGTGAAAGGAAACTCATGTCTCAAGTGTCTGCTGTACCAGATATAAGGCTTTTTCTTTCCCTGGTCTATTTCCTCTAACCCAGCAGCAAACCTTGCCCTTCAACCTTTCCACTGTCTCTAGAATTCAGCCACCCCCCCCAAGCCAGGGCAATGCCACCTCCTTCCTCCTTTACTACCTTGGCCTCCTGGGTGCACTTCCTACTTCTACCCCTACCCTGGTTCAATTACAGTGTGGTGCCAGTGATTCTTTTGCAACCAGAGTTAGGCCATCCACTGCCTCATTTAGGACCTCAAGAGGCTCCTGTTATCAGGGTGAACCTGAACTCCGTACGTATCCTTCCAAGCCCTGCAAGGTCTGCAGCTCTCCTGTTTCTCATTTCACCCTCCCACTCTGGCACTCTCTTCCTTTTCTACTCTGCTTCACCCTGTTGTGAAAATTGCAGACATCTCAGAATTGCAAAAAAACTCAGGGCCTTTGCCCTTGCTGTTCCTTTTAACAGAAAGGTTTTCCTACCAAGTATGCTCAAGACCACTTATTACCATATTGGAGACCATGGATTAGTACCGTATGGAAAAATGGAGCACTGTGTAGGTCTTACCACTGGTTAACTATTTATGTATTTATTGTCTAGTTCTTCAACTCTTTATGTATTGTCTACTCTAGGAGAGTGAGGATATTGCATGGTTTTTCCACTGTGCCCCCAACTATTGGAAGAGTATCAGACACAAAGTAGGATACAATAAATGTTTGTGTGGAATGAATGAATGAATCAGTGCAACAATCTAGAAAGGTAGATATTTTCTCTTAGTTTTACAAATGAGATCAATATTACCCAGAAAGTTATAATACTTTCTTGTGAATACTCACACAGCTACTAAGAGATACAAGCAAAAACAGACCCCAAGGGGGTCTTTCCTGTGGTGATAGAAAGGAGCCAGAACAATAGTTAGAAAGTTGTCTCACATATAAATCACATATTATTGCCCTATCTTTCCTAACATTTGGATTAACTTAAAAAGAGGTTATTTAGGAACAGACAGTGTCTTACCCTGAAGAAATGTGTTTTTAATGGATTTTCAGACATATTGGCAGGTTCTGCTGGGTGGTGTCCTAGGCAGGAATCAGCTCTGCTGCTTGTCCAGGTTTAGGCTTCCTGCTGGGTTCTGCCCAGGAATTTAGGAAGAACAGATTATTGGACAAGATCACTTGAATATAAAATCTGCTTATGTGGCATTCTAGCCCTGGCTCAGAGAACTTTCTTAAACTTTCTTTCATTCAATTTCATAAAAGCAGATTTAGAGTAAGTGTCTGATGGATACCCTGTTCTCAGTGTCTGATCTTCGACTTGCATGCTTTCCATACAGGAATAGGAGGAGAATCGGGAGGGGTTATTCAGTGTTTCTTTTTGGAAATGTGGGAATTGGTGGCGAAGGAGTCAATAAAGGGATGAATGCTTACAAATATAAAAGGTCTTTTCCTTTTTAATCTTCTAAAAAAGAATATGAAATCAAAGTTAAAAAGAAATATTTTTATTTTTAAATACATTTATTTATTTATTAGAAAAGTATACTTTTTCATATATATTGTCATCTTTTCAAGAAAAAAAATATATTCTGTGCCTTTTCTTTCAAGCATTGCACTTGAGTGATAATCTCATGATGCTTTGCCCTCTCCGTAGTTTCCACCTAAGTAAATCCATCTTGGCGAATGGCCAGTTTGACCTGCATTCTGGTGCTTGAAGAACCCCCAGGTCATGAAGACCTAATATGTTTGGCTATAGTTGATCACATTACTCAATTATTTTCTTTTGTTCATTTTCAAGGAAGTCTCTTAGAGATAATTCTTTTTTTTTAATTAAATTTTTTTTATTTAAAGAAAAAAATTAAACAGAAAGAGGGTAGAAATAATACATAATTTCAAAAAAACCCAGTAAGAAATCACTAGTTAACAATTACATACTTTCCTCCTAGAAGTAGTTGTTCAAGTCACAAAAGTAAAAGCACACAAAGTGGACATTCAAACAGTAAGACTGCCATCAATTCTGTTCATCTATCCAATAAAACTTCGTAATATGGCCATCAATCCTACACAACCAAACATACATGCAGTTATATCCTTTAGAATACTTTCTTTTCCTCTCTTTTTTTTTTTACAATAACTATAATCAATTCTCATAAACTGTTTAGAAGTTCTACACATGTATAAGTCTCTACATGTAAACCTAGCCTTTCTGTATTAGAGGGAAAAACAAATCAAAGCAATTCAACAACACAAATTCCTAGAGAAACATGAAATGAAAAGGACACATAAAACCACAATACTAGGTGATCTACGGTAGTTACTATGATGTCTCTTATTGTTGTCAATAAAATTGTCTATATCACCAGGCATAATATAACTAAACATAGCAGTACAAAGCACTATTAATAAAAAAACAAACATTGGAGACATTATAGGACTTCAAAGGCAGTTAATAATCAAACCAGAATGGGTACCCTACTGAATCTTGTCATCTTCAGAGTAGTTGCCTCTGCTCTCAGACTTGATATATCAAGTATACCAGATTCAAATAAAATCAGTCAAGACAAAACAGCAATATAGCCAATCTTCTCTGCCTCATCTCTGCTATACTATTTTTCTGTCCTTGTTGTTTACTTTTCTTCTTCATTTCACTGTCTACCCCTTTCATTGAGGCCTTTCTGCCATTGTTCCTGGAATTCTGGTGATTTTCTTCTCTTTCTCTAGAATGTCCTTCAGTATTCTTTGCAGGGTTGGATTGGTGGTCACGACCTCCCCCAGTTCCTCTTTTTCGTGGAAATATCTTGTCTCTCTATTAATTTTGAGAGAGTTTTGCAGGGTACATCAATCTGGGTTGGAGGTTATTTTCTTTCAAGGCTTGGAATATTTCGCTCTAAGCTCTTCTTGATTTGATGGTTTGCATCGAGAAGTCCTCTGTGATTCTGATGAGTTTTCCTTTATAGGTAATCTGTTTCTTTTCTCTGACTGCTTTTAATATTCTGTTCTTCTGATAGGTTTCTGGGATCCTGACTATTGTATGTCTGGGTAGAGATCTGTTTTGGTTGTAGCTGGCTGGAGTTCTGTATGCCTCATGTATCTGAACATCACTTCCGTTTCCTATGCTTGGGAAGTTTTCCTTAATTATTTCTGTGAATAGCCTTTTTATTTCATTTGTATTTGTCCCTCCTTCTTCATTCACATATTTTATTCTTAGGTTATAAATCCTCTTGTCATCTTCTAGCCTTTGTATCGTTACTTCCTGGTTCCTTGTTATTTTTAAGAGATCCTTCCTTTTGCGATCATACATTGCAAATCTATCTTCAAGTTTTGAAAGTCTCTCTTTAGTTTCTGTTAAGAAGTTTTGCCAGCTTTTAATGGAGTTTTTAATTTCCTGATATTCTCTTTGGATCTGTTTCATGTATTGTAGATTTTGTTTATATTCTTTACCAAAGGCTTCTCTCCTTTCTCTGGGTTCCTCCATTCTTCCATTTGTGTCTTCTTGAGGAGTACCCAGCCTTTCTTTTATTAATCTTCTTATATCTTGCTTCACCTTAGTTAGAATTTCAGATTTAAATTTGTTGATGAGGTCACAGAAGTATTTCTTTATTTCCTTTGAGGCCGCGTCTGATATTGCATGTTTGCTGCCCTCAGTCTTCTCTGTTTTTACCTCTCCTGGCCTTATTTTCTCTGGGTCAGCAGTTGGAGGCTTTTTGTTGTTTCTCTGTCTTGTCATGTTTCTGGTTTCTTTCAGACAGGTGAATGGTGGAGGTCTCAGGACTTTTATGCATTGCTTACAGTCCCTCTGCAGCAACTGGCTAGGCAGTGCTGCTCTCTCCAGCCTGTTGTTGATCTGCGAGGCGCACACAGGGGCGTTGTGGACTGGCCCCTCCCCTCTAGGCCAGTGAGTGTCAACCCATCAGTGTGTGCCCTGCGGATGTCACAGGTCTGGGACAGCCTTGTCCCTGGCTATTGGGTCCCGACCAGAGGTGTGGCCCAGCACGAGCAGATCCCACCAATCTACTTTGGGCCAGGAGCCGCTGACTGAGGCCGCCTCAGCTGTGGACCCAAGCCTGTCCTGCCCAACTCCAATATGTCATCTAGCCGTTTATTCCGTTCTGGGGAACCCAGTTCCCAGCACTCACCAGAGTCTGTGCAGCTCAGCTCGCCGGTTCCACTCCCGGTTGCAGCGCCTCCTCCCGCCAAGGGTCTGGAACTCACCAATCCCCGCTCTCGACGGGGATGTGACCTCAGCTCCATCATGAGTCACCGGACTCTAAGATGCACCCAGTACAGTGACCGGAGCGCACCCAGCTCCAGCCCTCCGTCCACACTTCTTTTTAAAATTTTTTTTTCTTTTTTCTTTTTCTTTTTCCTCAGTTTCTTCCTGGGTTGTGAGAATTCCTCTCCTTTTGTCTGGTCTTCTCCATGGTGTTAAATTCTAGCATCTATAGTTGTTTTTCTCAGAGAGGCTTTCTATTGTGCTACCTATCAAAAGGACATCTTTAGTGTAGCCTTTTTTTTTTTTTTGTATAGGGAATTGAACTCAAAAGTCATAGTTGCAAGGCAGGTGCTGTGTCATTGAGCTATATCCTCCACCAGATTTTTTTTTTTTGTCTCTGTCTCAGAGATAAATGAATACAGAGTTGCAGTCACTTGGTGAATGGAAAACGTGGTATCATTGACATGCATGTGCATGGGATGGTCTTCCAGAGATAGGACACTGACAATCAAATGCACAGAGGCTTAAGAAACAGGTCAGGATACCTCAAAAGAAAGTTTTATTTATTCTTAACCTTTAAGCTGCATTGTGTATAAACTGGTAAGGATTCAAAAATGGTTGGAGGCTGAACTAAAACCTAGGGTAGGAATCCTACAGAAGTCTCCTGGGAACTTGGGTTAGGGTCTTCCATGCTTTTCAGACTGGTTCATGATGCTAGGATAAGGTTTGCCTTTGAGTCTTGCCATGAGTGGCCAGGGGCCAAATCCTGGATAGAGTGGAAGACAGATGGCCTTACCTCTGTTTCCCAAAATATCTTATGGTTGTAGCTTATTTGTAAATAAAGAAAGACATATTAGAAAAATTTAGGCTAAATAGTGGGGAAAATTTTATATGTAAATTATCTAGTTAAAAATGTTCCCATGAATCTTTTAAGTTTACCCTAGAAAACATAACTGAGAAACACATAGCTTGTTGCTTTTTTCATTTTTATTAGTACCTGTTTGTGGTACATAGTGATTAAATTCCTTGTGGGGAGTTAGTCCTTGTACATAACACATCTCAAATCTGTTTTCATCTCCTTTCTCTCTCCTGCTTTCCCCTTTCCTCAATGTCTTGATTTCTGCCTTCCCATTATCTATCTTTTATTTGGCTCTTTATTTATATTCTGGCTTTCTTAAATAAGAGAATACATGCCATTTAAGCTTGTATGCCTGATTTATTTTACACTGACTCCTTTCTTCTGGTGTCTTTCCTCACCTAAAGAGGTACTGTCTATATAACTCTCAACTCAGTAGGTGTGTTCAAAAGCACCCAATGGAAAGCTGAACAGAATTTTTATTACATTGCAGGAAAGATAAAAAACAACAGGCAAGTCTTCACTGAATAGATTCTACTATAGACTATCAGTTGAAATTATAGTTAATATTTCCTAAAGTTGAAATTCATTTTGTGGAAGAAGATAAAAACAATATTATTCAGACTGGGGAAAATGAAACTATAGAATCTCCTCTTAGGTATATTCATAAATGTTATTGTTTATACAATAACATCCTGCTATTGTTCAACCACTGACTTTCTTAAGTTTTTATTCCAATTGCCAGAAGTGAATAAATGAAGAACGTTAGATATTTGAGTGCCCCACCATTTGAGGGAGTAGTAGACAGAAGGCAAAGTCCTAAATTAGAATGAAAATAACACAGATCATAAACTGAATGTCAGTTTAACATAACTTTAACATAACAACTTATGCTTTGCTAAGTTGTCTTAGAGTTCTCCAGAGAAACAGAACCCACAGGATATTGACTCATACAACTGAAGAAGCTGAGAAGTATGATCATCTGCTGGCTGTAAGCCAGAGCCATGGGAAAGCCAGTGGTGTCCCCTAAAGGTCTGAGAGTCAGAAGGTCAATGGTGTGGATATCAGTGTGGGTCTGGAGGCCTGAGAACAAGACAATCAAAATCTTAGCTCAGGAACTCAGGAAGATGGAGAAGGCAGATAGAGCCTTCCTGAGTTTTATCCCATTCATACCCTCAACAGATTGGGTAGGGCCCACCCACCTTGGGAAGGACCATCTGCTTTACTCAACCCATCAGTTCAGGTGCTGATCTCTCCCAAAATCACCCTTACAGAGGCATCAGAAATGTTTAACCAATATCTGGGCATCCTGTGGCCCAGTAAAGTTGACATAAAGTTAGTCATCTTGTCAAATCTAGGTCACAAAAAAAGTAGGCAGAAAAAAAGGAAAAGCCTAGGGATATGGCTCAGTGTAAATGTGAGTTCATGAGTTTGATTCTTAGTATGAAAGAAAGAAAGAAAGAAAGAAAGAAAGAAAGAAAGAAAGCCAATATTGTTTCTCATTTTCCATCATCCTCCTTTCATTGTATTTCTTACGCCTCCTCCAATTTCTTCCAATTCTTTCATCCTCTAATCTTAAATTTTACCTACTTGACCATGAATTCCTTGGGAGGCTCTCTCTTTGAGATCTATCATCTGACCATTTATGATCAAAACCTCGCCTTGAACTCTGCTTCTTTCCTCAGGATTATTCCGTTTTCTTTTTGTAATATGCATAAATTCTCAGGTTCAGTGGGAGGAGATTTTGTAGAGAAAGTCAGAGGAAAATTTAGGCCCCGTTGGGATTGAACAGGAGCTAAGGGAGAAGTAGCAGGGTAGAACACACTTGTTGATTCCTCTTCTCCTTTCTGTTCACTCATCATCCACTGTGGCTCAAAAATACCTGATGGGCTTGTCATGAGGTAGAGTGGGTGCTCAGCAGAGAACACGTAAGGAATGTGAAACAGTATTGATCAACAGTAAGGGAAAATGTGCATGAGTGGCATGCGATGTGAACTTAACAATTTTAACTAACACTAACCGTAATTAAGTTTAAGTGACTTAGTCTGTTTATGATGCTTTTGATCTTTCTGTTTTCCAGTTCTCATAGCATCTACTTCTGTTACAAGGGGAAAAAAGTTTATGTTCTAATGCTAAGTGAAAGTGAAAAATTCAGCATTGTTTATATAATATGGCTACAACTATATTAAAATTACAACAGAAAAAGAAAATTGAAAGATAATATACAAACCTGTTAAAAGTTATTGTGACCGGGCTGGGGATTTAGCTCAGTGGCACAAGTGCCTGCCTTGCAAGTGCACAGTCATGAGTTCAATCCCTGGTATAAAAACAAAACAAAACACTTATTGTGACCCAGATAGGCTGTTGTATTCCTGTAATCTTAGCACTCTGGGAAGCTGAGGGAGGAGGATCACAAGTTTGAGCCTACCCCTACCATATCTCAAATTAAAAAAAAAGGCTGCAGATATATTCAGAGACTCAGAGTACCATACGTATTAGTCTCCAGTACCACAAGAAAAGAGGAGGGAAAGTGGGAGGGAGGGAGGGAAGAAGGAAGGGGGAGAGAGGGAGAGAGAGAGAGAGAGAGAGAGAGAGAGGTACTATGATGGAATTGTGGGCCTAAGACTTATTTATATATCGTTGGGGTGTTCTTCTAAACTTATATTATCTAATTTTGCACACATATGTTTTCAGAATACAAAATATGTTATTGCTTATGTCTACGTGCTCCCCCAAGTGGAAAGTGAGTGGGTCATGGGGATGCTATCTATACTCATTGAGTTAGATGGCGCTGTAATGAGTGCAGTAGCTAAATGTGCTATGAGGAGTTATGATCTGCTTGAAGGGGTGGGGGGGAATTGGTGGTTGTGTGACCCAGAAGGCCCTTCTCTTTTCCATGGCCCTGACCCTTCTCTTCCATCTCTGCTTGTTTGCCATGAGATGAATGGATTTTCTCTGCCATGCCCTTCTATTATACTATTCCTGCATTGGAATCAGATGACCATGGACTGAAGCAATAATCCAAAATAAACCTCTTTCCTTTAAGTTGTGGTTATGGAGTACTTTGCTAAGACAAATTTTAGTTCAAGAAAAGTGGAGTCATTGCTGTCACCGTACTTAACCATGTAGATTAGAAGTCTTTGGAACTGTTTTGTGAGAGTGTGGAAAGGTTTGGAAATGACGATTGTAGAAATCTTGGAATGCTGTAAAATGAGTGTGATGGGAGATTCTTTTGGAGCTCAACTGACCAAAGTGTTAACAAAATAGAGATAATAAAGGCTAGACTCAGGATGCTTCAACTGGGAACAAAGACTCCATAGACAGTTGGGTGAGGCCGTGTATGTTACACCCTGGCAGAAAATTTGGCTTTATGTTGCCCATATCCTAAAACTTTGTATGAGCCTTAAATTAAGGGGAGCAGACTCAATTTGTGAGAGGAAATTTCAAAGCTTCCCAGTATCCTGGCTGTGGCACTGATACTATTGGATACTTTGGGCCAGATCTACAGTGAGATTTAGGAGCAAATTATATAGTCAAAGATATAAAAGTTTCCATGTTTGCCAGAAAGAAAGTGCTTGCAAAGCTGGGTCAAAGGAGAGTATGATTTCTGGAAAGATTAACATTAAAAAGGAGCAAGTGCTTTGTATCAGGAAAACAGAAAAGATGGCTTGAGGCATCTAAGGGATCAGCGAGACTCTATCCATCACAGGCTCAAAGGTGGAGAAGTGAAAATCTTCCAGTTGAGAAGAGAGCTCCAGACTGCCCTGCTCATTCTGAATCAAAGAGGAAAATGCTTCCTCAGATTCAGTCATCTAAGTACTCAGGGATCATGATAGCTATGCTCTAAGGGAGCCTGGCTACTGCTTAAATTGGAGGCATCATTCACATAGTGCTGGCTATACAGATGTGCAGAATGCAAGAGTTATGGGTTCATAGAAGCTTCTAACAAGATTTCAAAGCATTTCTGGGAGGCTAGCAGTATGCCTCTAAGAGGACAATGCATGAAGCTTTGATAAGGAAGCTGAAAGTACAGTGGAGGCTCCAGGAAGTTGGAGAAGCCAGGAATGTGAAGCGTTTGCTAAGGAGAGCCATAAACAGTGACTAGAGTCACCCCCAAAAAGAAGCCATGTGGGCTACAATTCACAATGCCACACAAATAGAGCCATCAAAACCCTTTGGAGCTCATGTCTTACTACAACCTGTTCTAAGTACTAAACATGAAGTAAGTTTTGGTCTTGCTTTGGTGTCTTCTCTCTCTCTCTCTCCCCTCTCTTTTCTTTTTTTGGATTTTTTCTTTAATCAGATTTTATTGGTGCATTTTAGATACACATAATGATAATATTAATCATAAAGAATTTGTACCTGCACATGAAATAAGTTGATCCTTTTTCTCTCATTCCCCTACCCTCCATTTGACCTCTCCTCCCCTCCCCATTTCCAAAAGCTTTGTTTCCATTTTTACCTTTTTTTTCACTTTTTTAAACTTTCCCCTTCTTCCTTTCCTTTCCTTTCCTTTCCTTTCCTTTCCTTTCCTTTCCTTTCCTTTCCTTTCCTTTCCTTTCCTTTCGTTTCTTCCTACCTGTAGTGTCTTCACTTTCTATCTCTCTATTTCCCCATTGTACAATAGGAATGTTTGACCATTGCCATTAGATGTTGGAAACATTTAGCTTTAAAAAAAAGTTTGCATGGTCTCAGGAATAAGAATTTGCCTTGATACTCAGAGGCTACTTTGAAGTTGGACTTTTCCACAGTGCTGAAACTGTTAAAACTTTGGCGACTCTTAGATATTGACTACATTTATTTCTCATAATGGGATTGACATGAATCTATTGGGGGTCAGACATGTTATGATTTAGATCCAAAATGCCTCCCAAAATTCTCATGTGTTTGGAAGGCAATTGGATCATAGAGTGGGTTATACTCATCAGTGGGTTCAACTATTGATGGGTTCAGTAGCTGAATGTGCTTTTAGAAGGTTGACCTGTTGGAGGGGAGTAGTTGGTGTGTGGCCTGAAAGGGTGTATTTTTGTCCCCAGCTCTGCCATTCTGTTTGCTTTTTGACTGGCATAGGATGAACAGCTACTCTCTGCCTACCCTTCCATGCCATTTCTGCCTTGGAGTCAGCCAACTATGGACTGAAAATATGAGCCAGCATAAACCTCTCTTCCTTTAAATTGTGTCAGAAAACTTGTTCTCTCCAGGATTATGGAAACCCAGGGCTCATTTGTAGTTCAGCACAGATCCCTGGGCCCAGGGGAAGAGATGGGACTTCTCTGAGTTAGAGATGGAACTGTAGAAATTAACATCTGTTTTTAAAAATTTCACTAAATAATTCTGATACTCATCTCAGGTTTAGGAGTCCCTAAACAGAGCATGGCATAAGCAAGTTTTTCTAGGTAAAGATGGAAAGAGAGACATCACTACATATTTCCATTAGAGAAAGTGATGGAGCACTAGCCTGTACTAGCCTAATCTTGAAACATAAGAGTATACAACCAGGCTCTAGAATATCCTCTTTGATCAGATATTTAATAAAGATTTCCTGAATAGCTCCCCAACATCACATAAGCAACATCTCCCAGCATCCTATAATAGGGTAGTTTATGCTGTTTTTACCTATGTGTACAGAAGGGCTACAGCTAGGAGCCCTCTCAGATCAGACACAGAAGATGCACTGGGTCCTTAGCTAAATCCAAATATTGGAACATTTTAGAGGCTGAGTATGAAAGGGTTCATTTTGGAATTAATTAGAAAACTTAGCACATCAAGTCCTTTTATTTCGTCTTGCCAGGATTCCATTTCATGGACAGTAAGAAAAAAAATCTTTCCTTCACTTTATGCTGTTCCACCCTTGTCTGGTCACCTTACTGCTCCCCTTCTATAACCAGCTCCGTCAGGTGAAAGTTTGTAACTAGAAACTCGACAGGAATTGTAAGAGAAACAGTGATGTGTTGCTATTCATGTTAATTCTGTTGGCTTCCTCCCATTCTGGATTGAATTTCTTAATTGTTGATTAATTATGAGATATTTGCAATATAAAGACAATTTTGGAAATAAAATGATACCTATATCCTCACCTTCCATTTTAAAAAATGTTGTCTTTTACCTTATTTATAAAGATCATTTTTTTGTGAAGAAATAAAATGTTAATGTCAGTGCTGACCTCCATCCTGCTTCTAGAATCTTGATTATTTTTATTTTTGTGTGTGTGAGGTACCGGGGATCGAACTCACAACCTTGCACTTGCCAGGCAGGTGCTTATGCCACTGAGCTAAATCCCTGGCCCTAGAATCTTGATGTTTAAGGAAAATACATGAGGAATATTGACATTTATCCTGCCAGAAGTAGCATTACAGCAAGAGTAGCAGGGAAACTTCAGCATTTCATACTCTAACTTCTTGGCCATCTCAGTGTTAGAGATTCTAGAAAGGGGGTGGCATCCTGGGAATATGGCAGAGTGGGCCACCTACCAGTGTTGGTTTTCCCCTTATGAACTGTTCTACCAGGAGTCTTTGTGTGAGTTGTAGAAAAGGGGATCACATTCCTATTTGACATTTAGAGTATTTTCATATTCCCCGGCCTTATCTACCTGTTTTCATTTCTACAACAGATGGGCTCCTTGAGACCCCTGTTGCCCCTGAGGGCAGGCAGCAGCAGTTTGGCAGGCCGTCTGCCTTCTCACTTCCTCAGCTATTATGCACTGTGCACAGCGTCTCTTTCGGGCTCATCACAGGTGCCCCTGAGGTGTCCATATGAGTTTTGGTAAGGACGCAAGAGCAGAAGATGTTCTGGTGTCTGATATCATCATCATGACCACAGTCATAATCTTTAATATTTATTGAAGGCTTACCATCGGCTAGGATTTGTTCGATGAAATTTGCATGAGTGAGTTTATTAAATTCTCTAGCACTGCTATGACTTGGGTGTTTCAGTCATCCTTATTTTAGAGGTGAAGTTCAGGCGTAGAATAGGGGACTTGCTCAAGTTTTCCCAGCAGCTGTGTGGCAGAGGTCAGGTTATCTGCCTTTAAAGCTTGCTTTGTTCACCACGCCACCATTCTGCCCTTCAGTGCAGCTTGTGGTGGCAGAAAACGGAAGCGAACTAATTTGGCAAGAGGGGGACCCATGTTTGTGTGGGAGCTCAATATTGTCACATTCTTTTAATAGTCTTTTACATCTTTTCTACGAGCTCTGTTTGCAAATTCTCTTCAAATTTGATTTTCTGTAACATCAATGTATTTGTACATAGGAAAGATGTTATAGAAAGAAATTAAATTTCCAGACAAATCCATACTCGATTTAAGCCATGATTTTAAGTACCCTTATTTGTAAATATAGTGCAGGAGAAAGAACAAAGCTGTGACAATCTTAGATAAAAAACAAAACAAAATCTCCTAAAATGTTATGTTTTGACCTGAAATGATTATTTTTGAAGGAAAAGGGGAACGATTAAGTAGTAGAAAGGAGCTTTGGGGGAGATTTTTGGATATATCAATACTTCCAATGGTTTTGGAGATGAACCTTTATTTCATCTAACTTCCTTTTTATATTTAAAAGCTTTCCTTTCTTTTGATGTGGTTGCATGAATAATAATATTTTTATCCCTCTACCACTCTAAAACAGGAACCAGTCACTAACATTAAGCAATGCCTTCCCTTCTGCCAGTCAACAGTACCACTATGGACTCAAACCAACATGGTGGATAGAAGAAGAAAGGAAACGAGAAATCAGCTGGGAGAAGTGCATGCTCTCTCCCAGGCATTTGTAATTTAACAAGTACTTTGTCTTCTCTGATGTAAAGTATACTTTTTTAGGTTGGGAATAGATTAGGTATGCTTTTGAGAAAATGATACTAAAATCCTTTCATAGAGTACAAAAGTGAACACTGGATAATTATTTTTTTCACTGTAGCATTATATTTTCTCTTTCCTTTAATGTTCATGCCACTGCTGAGGTGCCTCTGCAGGGCCTATTCTTTTAAGCCTAGTTATTGCTGAGCTCTTATTATGGGGGATGTAAGGAGAGGTACAAGAGTGACTTCAGATAATCTACTGTATACTGCACCTGGAACGAGCTTATCCAGGTGTTTAGGTTCGGTCCTGTCACTGTTCCATTTACTGTATTTTTTCTTTGTTCCATAACACAGTAACTAGGGTAGAAATACATTTTTAAACTCCCATAAACAGAAAGCTTGCTTCCTTAGTATTCATTGAAGTGGAGTTTAAACTCAAGCTTGGCTGGAGTAAGGAGGAAGTCCTGGATCTGACACTGCTAAGAAAGTCTGAAACATTGCTATTTTCAAAACATGTCACAGGATCATTAATTAAACACTAAAGCAAGTAACTTGAACAGAGTCAGTTCAAGAGAACTATTCCCTTCCCTCCCAGAGCTCCCATTTTGGCCCTTATTAAATACACTTGATTCAAATCTTACTGAAAAGATCTAAATAGTGTTTTTCAGTTTGTGAAAAAAGAAATAATGAATCTGAAAAAACAGGTTAATAATATCTGCATAATTGATTTAAGGTACATCCTGATATGAAGTATTTGCAGTATAATGCTTTATAAGCTCTGCTTATGTGATTTCCCTTTGAAGTCTGCCCCAGAATTACTTTGTTCTCTAGAGATGCTAGACTAAAGGGACATCCATTCCCCAGAGGTTATAAAATCTGACTTGTCTAAAGTTCTCAGACAAGTGGCAAATGCCATGACATCCTATTTATTTAATTTTTACTTTCTCCCTAGAATTTCAGCTTTGAAATATCCCAGTGAAATTATTCTGTTGCTTCACCCAAATTTAAATCAGTAGAGGCATAGCTTTTTCTACTGATTTCTAGATTTATAAGCTCCAAGTGAACTAAAGTGATTTCTTTCTGCCGAGTAGCATTTCAGAGGAAGTGCTTTTGAAATTTTGTAAAGCAACATTTCAGAGAAGTTTTCTCTGCTCTTTGTCCTAGTAGATGGTAGGCAGCTGGGGAAAACATGACTAAGGTTTACAAACCTTGTACTTAATAAGTATCATACACCCTAATTTCAAATCAGTGTACTTTAAAGTTTTTATATAAGAGCCTTGAAAAATATTAGCTATAAGTACATCTCCTACTCTCTCTTGTTTTTGTGTGACATATATTGAACAAAAACATATTTCTAAATGCTCATTAGTAAATTATATTTCATTAGTAAAATAAAATCAGTAAAGGCAATTTTTGTATTTCCTTTGTTGTATATAACTCCCCTGCTGGCTATTGATAAGGGAATGCAACTTTTAAATATAGTAAAAGAGTTTAATTTCAAAACTTTTTTTAGTAATATTTATTTGGTCAGACTTTACTACTTCTGGAGGAGTGTTCCATTGCTGCTAGCTAGAGAAGGCACTTACAGAATGAGCTATGTTATTGCAGAAACTTCATTCAAGAGTGAAAGAAGTTCTGGTTGGTTGGGGATGGGAAGATGAACCCTGTTCACACAGAGTCTATCTGGTGGCAGGGATAATAGGGTGTATTTTGGTGACTAGGCTTAGTAGAGGCACATTTAGCTAATAGCATCACATTAATTTTCCCCTAGTAAAGTAGAAACAATACAAAAGGCAAATACACATTAGAAAGCTAAAAGTCTACATACCTATATTCAGACTCTAGGTCACTATGTGGCCTAGGAATTCTAGAATGTTCCTGCATCTCTGAACCTGTTGTTCCAGTTGTAAAATATCAACAGTGGCCATTTGATATTAAAATCAAATGAGACACTCAAAACAAAATGTTTGAGTCTCTAAAATCCCATACTTTTGCAGGATGGCTTGTGACTTTGTGAACCCTTATGCTTTGATCAAACTGATACCAATTTCTTTAGTGAGCTTCATTTTTAAAAAAGAAAATTAACTTTTAAATTAACAATGCTAGGTTTGCAGAACTGAGGCCAGAGATGTAAGTGGGTTTTTGTAAAGATGAAACAACAGCAGAACTTTGAACCGGGCCTACCACTCTCTCTATAGACAGAAACATTGACAAAGCTAGATCCAGAATGACGAGGGCTGAAGCTGGACTGTGCTATTAGCTATGTGATATGGAGGAAATTACTGGACTTCTCTGAAACTGTTATTTTTTTCTTGAAAGTGTAACAATAACTTTTTCAGTGTTGTTTTGAAGACTGATTAAATCATCATATAGCTAATACACAATGCTCAGCAGATAAAAATTACTCATGCACACAAGACTTTTTATGTATCAACACAGTTCTAACATCCTCATAAATACCAACTCAATTAATTCTTACAACATCCCAACAGTTTGAATGAAAATACTTGGGCACTGAGGTTGAGTAACTTGCTCAGCATTAGATATTTAGGGTCTGTGAGAATATCTTCATACCAACTCATCTCTTTCAACAAGGAAGTTCTTTTCAAGAACCCAAGGCTTTGATTTTAATTTATGAAATATACATGCCTTTGTTTTATACACATTACCATGAATTCTGAAAGGCCTTCTTGCAGAAACTTTCTCAAATAAATGGTTTTAAATAGCATTTTTGTGTAGTAATAAAAAATATACAGTAGGTTCATAGTGTATACAGATTTCTAAGTACTTACACTTAGGTTCTTATATACACAAACAGAATAGCAAAACATTCTATAAGATTGCAAATGCATGCTTATATTAACACACTCAATTTATCTATTTTCTCAGAAATTTCTTTAGAGGTATATAATTTAAGGATTTGTGGTCAAAGTCAATTCGTACATTTGCAGAAGTGATTTGGAGTTAGAAGACTGGCGTATTGAGAACTGGTGATCAACCGGTAACACTGGCTGAAATGAATCAGCATGGTGCTGGATGTGGAGGGCTCACCTGAGGATTGCTGCCAACAATATGAAAAGGAGAACTGAGAGGAAGAGGAATGTTTTGGTTCTGTTGCTATTGGTTGTCAAGATTCTTTCCTGATATGAATGAACTTGGCTGATGTCATTGTCAGAAGTGCTCAGGACTTTGTCGCTGAGAATGGCTGTGGCTCACTTTGGGGGAGCTCTGGTCCTTACTTTGAGTATCACTTCCTGACTCCAGAGGGGAAGATGGTGTGCTCTTCAATCTCCTGGAGAAGCTAGTTGTGCTGACTTCCTGATATGAACTCGGCTGTTATCATCATAGAAACTTGGGACCTCATCACTTAGGCTGGCTGTGGTACTTTTGGGGGAACTCTGGTCCTTGCTTTGAGCATAGCTTCCTGGTTCCCCTGCAGACACTTCAGCCTGCTGGCACAGATCCTTCATTCAGCTGGCACAGACTTTCTAGCTTCCACTGCTGATGTTTGGGCCTTCCCAGCACAGATCCCTGAAACAGACTTGCATGAGACATTATCATGGGCTCTAGATCTTCAGCTGGACTCATGCAGGACATTGTCATGGGATGCAGGCCCTCAGCTGGATTCGCTGGGTGTGCAGTGTGTGAACAGATTTCCTGCACTTTTTTGTGTTTGACTTTTTGGGTGAGTATTATAAAATAGTTCTATAAATTATGTGTCCTGTATTATGTGTCCTGTTTTCCTTGCAAACCTTGACTACAACAAAGACCTTACTAAGTGTGTGACTTTAAGGAAGTCCCATACATTCTCTGAGCATGGCTAGTATTTTAATTTGCAAAACAGGGAATTTAGTACTACCTGTGTCTATGTTGAGAATGGTATGAGGTCACTAATGCAAACATCTTTGGCCCAGTTTCAAGCGCTATCTAGATATTGAGGATCATTATTAATGTCAAGGGAATTCTCAGATTTCATGCAATTATTTGTTAGGCTGGGATGTGAAATCTATATTTCTCAATCACAGATGCTGGCAAGTTATCTACAATATCACTTCACTAGGAATACATGGAGTGTAGACTTTCTTGCTTATCTAATTCTCAGGAAAGGTTTTAGATTCTCCAGGGAAGTGATTTTTATGAATCAGATAAGGTCAAGTTTAGTTCACCTCTAGGATCCCAACTCTCAGAATTTAGAATTCTAAAATTACAATCAACACTCTTCTGGAATTTCACTGAGACTGCAAATGAAATTTCAATGTTATTTAATGAGTATTTCACAGCAAAGCATTTGCAATGAAAGCCAAACACAATCACCACCAGCGTTTTGAGTAGGCTCCAATTTTCACAGGAAGTGGGGAAATTCTTTTCAGTTTAGCCATATGAACTGGTATAATTTATTTCCTCATCCATATGTTGTGTATCTGGAAATGTCTCAAGATTCTCAATAGAGTAGGTCATCCTGTCCTCTTTTGTTTGTATCTTTGAAGACCACTCCCCTCCTCCTCTTCTTACTCTAGTACAAATTCCCAATCATTCTCCTCTTTCTTCCATGTACCTTCTCACATTCTCCTCATTCCCATTTCCCAACCTTCCTTTCATCATTTGCTGCGTTTTAATTATGCACAGCCCAAAGCACTGTGAATTAAAGTCAACAACTCATGTTCTACTATCTTTTCCTCTAGCACCAAATAATGTTTACATGGAGAACTGGAGAGAAAAGAAGGGATGAACTATTACCAGAGACCAACCACTGTGGATAGAACAAATAACTTTTTCTTTCCAACAAGGGCAGGCTGTCTGCTCTTGTCCTTATTGGAAGAGCCCTTTCCCATCATGCTTTGTGGTTTTTCTCTGGCATCACTCGCTTGTGCGTCTCCACCCTTGCTGGTCGTCCTGTGGCTGTCTTTCAGCCCTTTCTGCTCCCTCCTTCAGGTTTCCAAGGTTGCACAGTTCCCCTTGAGCTTCTCTAAACTCCTCCTGCTTTTGCTGCTAGTTTGGGGATGATTTACGGTTTCTGGGATCTCCCTGGTTTCCTGATCACATTTGGCCAAGATGTCCACTGTCCTAAGCCAGAGAATGAGGCCAGAGAAAAATTAAGATTGTTACAAGACTTTGCCCTGGCTCACTGGTGGGTTCTTTGACTGAGGTTTCCAGGTGTGATGTGAGTTATCGTTTAAAACATAATTGTTTCCTCTTGGTTATTCTGTTTATGTCACATTTAAAATAAAGCAAATGTGTGGTGTTAGTCTTCAGTAAACTTGCTTTCAATTTAAAATTGCATTAATGATGCTCAAGAAATCCCAGTGCCTCATTTGGCCTCATTAGATTTTGCATCATTGATATCTTTCAAGTTCCTTTGTATACTACCATGTTAGTTCTTGGAGTAGTTAGAGGAGTTGTTTTTTATTCTCAGATTAAAGACTACTTTTCTTCATTTTTGCTGTGTCAGCTCTAATTATATCTCCTTCTCCCTTCTCAAGATCACCCAGAATAATTTCTTCTCTGCAGTGTTTATAACTTTCAAAATCTTGCACATCATAAATGAAAAATGGCTGTGTATATGAACTTTGCAAGTGCAAGTCATACAGGAAGAGTCACAGTGTATAGCTCAGATGAGGAAAGCTCTATCTTTGACATGGCTATTCTTAAAGCTTTAAGTGATTCTTGACCCATTAATGCTGTCACTTGAACTATTAGAAAAACCCTAATATTTTAATATCACCACGTTGCTTTCTATTATGATCTCTGTCTGACTTTCATAATATCTGTGACAGTAACATGTTGTATTTTTTACTCAAATGCAGGAGTTTATTCTCTGTTTACATTTTAACAAATAGAAATGTGCTTGGACTGATAATATGTAGGTTAAGTATTGGAATTGAAACTTCTCATTTAAAATGCTGTATCTTTTTTAGTGGGGTGGGGGGTGGGTGAGTGGATATTCAAAATTGAATTCAGGACCTCACACTTTCCAGGAAGGTATATATTTAGCTATATCTCTGGCCCCTAAAATGGTACATCTCTTATTCAAATTCATGAGTTCATTCTCTGCAAAAATACTAACAAATGACAAAGGATTTTAGTGACAATATTTAGGTTAAATAGTAGGATTTGAAATTATTCATTTAAGCAGAGACAAACATATTTCACAGATTATCATAATTTGTTCAGATGTAGTAGGAAGGACATATAATCTTACCACAAGGAAGAAAGTTAATGAAAACACATTGACAGAACCACAGAAGATGAGGCAGATAGAGAATAAAACTCTATATTTACATAAGACATAAATATGCGTGAAGACCTCAGTACAGCCTTACCATCCTTCTGGCAATAAACATCCCAACTTTACTAGATTTTATAAACACTTCTTAGCAATAGGTCTTCATATGAAAAAATAAGAAATCATGTTTTTATAAATAATACTCCATGTCAGTCATTGTTAGATACATAGGCTAGCAGCCTTGGTTAATTCTCAGTTTACTTGAGTGAATAGATAGGATTATTATCATCATCCTTGTTTGGAGCCAAAGTGACTGTAATCAGGTAACTTGTGTGAGCTACACAGCAGGTGCAGCCAGGCTATGAGCACTTCTCCACAAACACATGGTGAGTTTTGTGACCAAGCCACCCACGGAGAAGCTCACTGCCTCCCACAGTAGGTGCCATGTTGGCCATGGGAAGTGAACTTCTTCATTTTGTTGTCTGTTCTTCTTTCTTTCGCATGAATCCAATTCTTTTTGGGAAGCATGGATAGTCCCTTACAAATCTTTCTTAAATACATCTCCTTTTCTTGAAAAAAGTGTTCCTCTCTTTTCTTATAGTTATGTATGGTCAAATCATACTTCACATTCCATCCTTAGTCAAATTTCCCCTTATTGAGGACAACATATAAGATCTTGGACAGCAATCATTTTGTGTGAGATACGGGAGGATAACCAAAGTGATCCTCTCCATGCAGAGTGGAGAAGCAATAGTGTTTTAACATTCTATATTTCAGCACCTGGGCACTAAGGAAAGTCATGATTTTGGTGAAGAGGGTTGCATTGTTAGTGGAGAAGCTGTGATCTGTAATAATTCTAAAAGATGTTTTTTATAGAAAAATGTGAAAATGAGATTTGATTCTCATGTGGAATTTTACAGGTCTGGTTGCCCTGGAGAAGAATAGTGATGTTTTTCACTGAGAAAAAACCTAGACCAGATCAAAGAAAAATTTCAGATTAATGCAGATCAGAGCAATCTTTATCTACTTCTTATCTATTACAGAACAATGATTCACATTAGTATCTTTTGTGGTTAATGTTTCATTTTCTCATTGGTTAATGTACTCTGAGATTACTCACACATTGACAAAGAAAAGGTTAGTTGCTTGAATAAATTTTGAAGGCTTAGATATTTTCTGAGTAGGCTCAGTAAAACCAAAGGACAATAAACTGTGTCTTGTTATTTTATTTACAATATATAGCAAAAATTGTATTGTTTCATCTTCTTTTAATGAAACAAAACTCTTTTCTAATGTGGAATGAACTGAAACCTGTTTTATTTCTTTAAAAACATACCATAGAATTGAGGGTATTGGTGAACCCACAAGGAGTGAACTGAAACTGAAGAAGAAAATGTCTTGCTAAAAAGTATGTTAAATTTTTGAGTTCTTAAAATCAAACATGTTGATTAAGTATATTTGGAAAGGTAGAAGTTGGAAAGACTTAATTGGAGCTGCTGTGTGACTAATCTATCCTAAAAGTGCTATAAGAATAAAACAATTGTACTTAATCCTTTGGAAATTTCATTTATAAATTTAGAAAGTTTAAACTTGGGGAGGTTAGGTTGGGGAGCTTGATTTCAAATTGTACCTTTTGAGCTCATTAGTTTTGCATCTTTTGAGTAAATTGCTTAACAATTCTTTTTACACTTACCTATTTTTTGTTTTCTGATCTCTATATTAGAATTGATGGAAATTTTTTGTAGGATGACTGTACAGATTAACAAGAAATGTACACATGTTGCTTAGCAAATTATGTGGAGAAACTCATGGGTTATTTTTAAACATACTTTTTTTGAAAAAGTAACAACTTTTAATAATTATTATACCATTAATAAACTATTGGATTATTAACTTTACTATATAAAAACTGAACTATGTTATACTCTTACATACACAGAGTGTACATTCTCTGTACTGCTAATTGGACTGCTTGCTAATTAATTTAATCTTATTCTAGTGTTCAATCTCAAGATATATGGAAAGCGGCAATCCCAGATGAATGCAGACTGAACCACGTGGAGTGTAATGTCATATCTAAATGGTTCTCAGGCTTTGAATAGATGTGAAAATAAACCAGTGCCCAGTGAGAAGGGTTAGGAGTTGATAAAAGGAGCCTATTAATGTGGGCCGGAAATTATTCCAGGTGGCTCCCATTTGCTTTGCTTTGTGGAGGTTTCTCAATGCTTCTTTCTGCTTCAACTATAGTGGTCAGCTCAGGATTTATTTCACCCTTGCAAGCCTAACATTCAATTCACTGTTAGCACCTTTCTGGAACCAAATACCCCTAGTTTTATAAACCTGAATGTGAAGTAAGAGTTCTTTTCCCCCAGTACCAGTGCAACCTTCAGGCATATGACTTGGCAGAAGAAAGTACATTAGTTACAGACAGAGTGGACAAAGAATTCATAAAGTCTCTAGCGCCATCTCTCCAAAAGCAGACATTGCATAACTGCAACCTAGGAAAAAAGAGCAGTAGATTTCAATTACTCAGCCCCCAAATGCCATCTTAAGATACTTAATATAAATGCTAGATTCACAGGAGACAGATTTCAGACTAGGAAAATTCTTCCCAAGTGAATGGTCTTGGATTCCACTTTAGGGCTGGAAGCTCATCAGTCTGTATTTCTATCAGAAATTTCCTTTGTTCTTCACTCTCATTGCATTGGAATTATCCCTACATTTTTCTATCTTACATTTTTAGCAGGTAGCCAGATATGAGAATGAAAGAACCATCTGAATTGTGGATGGAGGTCACTATAGTACAGTGTTGAAAAGAAAGGGCAAAGCTTTAAGAGCTTTCTAAACCTGATTGCCAAATGACCATAAATATACTTTGCCGACTGCTCAGGTGGAACCGTAATCCAACCTAAATGATTTCAGTTCACAAGTCATCTACAGATACATGTGATATTTTACCCTATGCACTTGAAATGTATAGAACTTATTTTCACATCCAACAAATATAATCATGTGAAATAAATTTCAGTGGTTCAGGAAAAGTAACAGAACGACTCATGAAATTCAATTACTTTCCTATTTTTCTGGATGGTTTCATGGTGAACATAATGAGCTGAGTAGTTACTTGGTTGACTGGCAGGAGAGTTCCTAGCCATCACTATTGGTAGTTTTATAATATTTTGTCCAAATTCAACAGTGCCTTGTATTCCAAATAACTTTGAAACCAACCATCTCCTGTACACAAGCTATATTCCTAGGAAGAGAAATATAACAGAGCTGTGGTTTTTCCCTAAAGAATTAGAGTAATTTGGAGCTTAAGGCCATATTTTAAAATTAATCTGTGGGTAGAGTGACCATATATCGTAGTATGTATTTATTGTCCTGGCACAGTTATTAGTAGTGCCCCTTATGACTCTCAAAATTGGATGACTTTGTGCCTGATCCAAATAGTGATGTACCTAGAAATTTGAAGCCAGAACAATATCTATGCAATCTTAATATCAGTCTTTGAGTACATATAGGATAAAACCTGGTAGAAAGTATATAGAAGCGTTAATCTTTTTAAAGGTTTTATGGTAATAAATGCTCTGTCTCAGCTGTCTAGTATCTGAATGTGTAATTATGTTCTTTATACAAAGCTTGAATTAATCTCAGACTAAAATGGTTATTATTTATACTAGTATCACTTTAACCAGGGTGGAATTATATTAAAGACAAGCCTAGCAAGAAGAAAAATTAAGTAAGGGAAATTAGTAAAGGGAACAAATAAGGTTAGTAAACGTTAGATGAAGCTGGAGACATGTTTCTCCAAATGTATGCTTTAAACTCTAGAAGAAGTAAGGAAACTTTTTAATTTTTGATTTCTTCACAGCCGGTGAAAATAAACATGAACAGTGACATGATTTACCATGTCCACGGGAAAAAAAGAAGAATCTTGGGAATGTGAGAAACATTACTATCAATACAAAGTACAACGGAAACTTAAAGACACTTAGGAAACTTGTCTTCCTCTTTTTGATCTCTCTCTCTCTGGAAGCCCTAACATAGCAATTTCTCTTTAGACCAGATCAAAGAAAAATTTCAGATTAAAGCAGATCAGAGCAATCATTATCGACTTCTTATCTATTACAGAACAATGATTCTATTCTATTCTATTCTATTCTATTCTATTCTATTCTATTCTATTCTATTCTATTCTATTCTATTCTATTCTATTCTATTTGTTCCCCAAATCCTTACTCATGATAGGTTGGTATCTTTGTAGCATTTTTCCACTGGGTTCTCAACTAAATAGAGCAGACAGACAGCTTCCTTCAGTAAGCCTTAACAGGTAGTGAAATAGCTTATTGAATCAGAGCTCCATTAGCACCTGAATTAACTTTGCAGCTGACACTCCTGGCCTCCTGCCAAACCTCTAGCTTCTCCAGGATCCACTCTGCTCATCCTTTCCCTTATTGTCTGGTGTTCCTCCTCTCCTTCCATCCCACCTCCTATTGCCTTCATTCTCATCCTTCCTGCTAACCTTCCCTTTGCCAATATCCCCAACATGTTCCTTCCTGAATTTCCTAGTTTATTTCAGCTATTTCAATCTAGCAGATCTCTGAATACACTACTTCTGTTTGATCTTGGGACATTGCTTTCTCTTCTATAGACCATATACCATCGATCAGCTTTAATTGTATTCCCTTAAATATCTGTTTCTATTTCCAGGTGAATACACTGTCTTTACTGTGTTAACATGTTTTTCCTTTGAGGTCCATGACATTGATCCTCTACTACTCAACTCAGTTTTTGTGCAAGGCAGAATCTTGCTCATCATATCCACAATTCCAGTACTTCAGCCTCCAAATTTTTAATCCCCTACTCACCCTGCCTCTGTTTCAGCAAGCCACATTCCAGAACAGCTTATCTTCTGAAATCATACCTATCACTCCTCAAGAACAAGCCCTTCTATATGAAATCTTATCTATGTCACTCTTTAAGAATAATCCTACCTTTTCTCTGTAGATCTTCTCTTAGGGCTCACTTGACCCATCAGCATTTTGAATCCTCTTTTATGACCAAGTATCCATATTTTAGTGGCTATATTTATTTCCTTCATGTATATCCTCTGCTCTCACCAATATCTTATTTTCTAATTCTATCATTAATAGCCTCTGTTTTGTTTTCTCTTTGTCTTTCTGCTGTGCTGTGCTCAAAATATTAAATCCTGGATCTATTTAATCATTGCACTTTACCCTTACACTTAGACACTAGATAGTGTTGTAGAAAAATTTTTCTCCATTCAAGTGTTCATATTGACGCCATTAGCAATGCACAATCCTCAGCATTTAGTCTATAACCAATAACCTCTTGGTCAAATGCTTTCTGGTCATTATTCTAGACCTTTCTTCTGCCATATAAGAGTAAATAAGTTGCATTTAGTTTATGGTCCAGGCTGTCTCATTGTAGATACTGATCACTTGTTTCTTGAGTGAATGAAACTTTCATACTAGACTCGTTTTATTTACCTCACTTACTTCCCCATTTACTAAAAATAGGTAATTTTGCCTCTTTTGTTTTCTTGGACAAAATAGAATTTGTCACAAAGAAGTCTCTTTCAGTGTCCTGCACATCTCTCCTTTGTTTCTGACTCAGTGAATGAGACATTTATTTGTCTGTTCTGGGATAATTTCTTCAGTCATGTTCTGAAACCCTTTGCTGGTTACACTGCCAACCACACTGACTGAGTTCTACTTTCTAAGTGGTCGATCCTGTCTTCTAGATCCTCAGCTACATCATTTACAATGATCCACACTCTCAGTACTTGAATTTGTTCAGAGCTCTCATAAATCTGTTTGTCAACTGCTTTTTTGGTGTCTCCTTTTCTTGCCAAAATTGTCAAAGTTAGTGGGAATTCTTCCACTGTATTGCTCCTGTCTTTTCTGCTAATTGTTACCTCCTTCTCAGTATTCTTCTGTCTTGTTTATGCAATATCTTGATTCCTCTCAGATTTTTTTTTTTTTTTTTGCTGCCACTCCATTTATCCACAGTTCCAATGGATGAGCTTCCCCAGAGTTAAATTCTCTTTGGCCTATTTTCTCATGTGTGAGCTGTGGTTTCAACAGCTTCAGCCAGTGACACTGATTATCATGAAGCTGCATCTCCATTCTACACAGATGGCTTTCCCCTGGTGCCCCTGATTGCTACAAATTACTCTATTTTGAATACTGTGTGATTACCTTGCAGTAAACCTGTCTGAAACCAAACTCATCACTCACCAAATCCTTCTCATGTTCAGTATTGGTGAGCAGTGCTACTGTCCACCTGCTCATTAAATCTGAGTTTAGTTCCTGCATCTAGTCCCCTGTATCACATCCAAATCCAAGTCCTGCCAATTCTGCCTTCTTATTGTCATTGTCATGCTCTTCCTTCCATTTCTATGGCCCTCATTTTTTCTGACCTGAGTCCTTACAACTGTTCCATCTTCTTTAAAGTCATCCATCATAGAACCAGCAAAGTGACTTTTTAAAAAGGCATAAATCAAAACATACTACTTCCTTGCTTAAAACACTTTATGGCTCCTATATGTTTCAGGATAGAGTTCAAAATTCTTAATAGGCTGCATAAAGCCAGTATGGGTGCTACCATTACCCAGTTTCTGGCACCATCACCCAACTAGAGCAAAGCTGCATACTTGCTTTTGCCCTCAGTGTAACACATGACCTTTCTACTTTTTGATTTGACACAAGATATTCCTTCTGCTCAACCTACTTTCTTCCCATTTCTCTTCTAGATGACATCACTTTTCCCCCCAGAAAGCTTTTCTTAAAAGTTCTAGAACATGCCAGGCAGGATGCAGCTAGTCTTTCTTCTTTTCTTTTTTATTCCATCCAGGCTATAAAACTATTGGTGTAGCTGTCCTTACCTGGGGTGGGAGTGGGGTCTTCCCTTTTCAGTACATCCATCATTCACACCCAGAACTATGCTAAACCAACCAGCAACTAATCCAGTATCACACATCTATGATCTGGCCACTCCCCAAAGCCCCACCTATGAACACACAGTGCTTTGGGGGACATCTAGATATAAGCCATAGCAGTATGTCAAATAGGACTTGTTTCTCCCATTGCTATCTTCTGCTTGTCAGAATATTCAAAATCTGCATTTTTAATCTGGTAAATCATTTCTGGACACCAACTAAAAATCTTATTTAATAAAAATATAGTCTTATGACAATAGCTTGTCATGCACATATGTACTGTAGACTGTCATATCAACTTATACATATGTGTACTGGAAGACTGTATTGAAAGGGTCACATCTTTATCATTTTTTCCATCATTGCACTATTAGGCTACCATGAGATCTATGACCTCTCGATGTATCTATTCAACTCATAACTGTAGCACCAAAAATAAAATATAAGTCTGGGGATGATCAAAATGTATAGCTAAGTTTTTAAAAATTATGCATTATACATAGAAAAATAAAACATTATAAATAGAGACAGATGTACCATACTTAATCACAAGTTTTCATTATTTTCAAAATTGTTATATTCAAAAGCTTAGCAGACGCACCACTAGTGTACAGTTTCTGGCAATATTGCTACTTACCGTATAATTAAATTCTAAGTTCTCAATTCTTAAATGCATTTTGGCTTATCCAGATGATGATTTCATTTCCACAACACTTACTATTTACAGGGCCTACCTTTCATGAGAGGATGTGATCCAGGCAGATTGAAATCTAGTTTCTATCATCTACAACAGATTATTCCTACCCCATTGAACTTTGGACTTACGAATTTCCGATCTGGGACTCTGAGGAACATGATGTACATCAACTATATAAAATTTCAAGTGCTTTGGAAGTCCAGAATCGCATAATCTTGAAAGAAAGAAATTTAGCAGCATGCTAATTTTCTCTGTGCATTATACCTTTAGAGCTTGGCTTGTTCCAGCTTTCTTTGTCCTCTTCTTCTTTACTTGGAATCATGTTTCCTGTTTATATGAACTTTGGTGATCCAGAGGTCTCCCCAGGCAATAAATCTTGTGGGGCAAAGACAGATCAAGATAGGAAAACATTCTTTCCAGCAGTGTAACTGACAAGGCAGCTCGGGAGCCTCCACCACAGTTTTTGTTTTTAAAAGAATTCTAGTGTGGGTTGAGCATAAGGAAAGAGCAAGAGCTCCAGCCCATTCTCTCCATCCCTGTTCTCATCCAGAAAAAGCTCTGGAAGCAAATGGGCCAGGAATAGTGGCTTGATTAGTGCCCTTTAATTATTAATATGATCAGGGATACAGTTATTTCTGAAATCTCTCTTTGTTCCTTGTGTTTGGGTTCTCCAAGAAAAAATAGGAAAAAAAAAAGCGCACCTATTTGATGTACCACATAAATTTCAGTTAGATAATTTTCTCTGCTTCTTGGATTATTTAAGTTACTAAAGGATCCCAAATGATAGGCTGTTAGAGTTGTATTGTGCTTTTCAGGCATGTCCTTTTTTAAAACACGGAGCACCCGAGGCTTGGAGAGATAGTGGACCTTGTTTTCTTAATGCACCAGCTTCTCTTTTTTTCCACTGACCTCTCCTTCCCTTTAACACACTTCACATCCACTGCCTGCTCCTGTCCTCACCTCCAAACACACCTGAATCCAGGATTTGTCCAGGGTTTATTGGCAACAGCTGAGTATAAAGTTGGGGCTTCTGACAAGACCTCAAATAACAGCTGGGCATTCAAAGTCATTCTTGGCAATCATATCAGAAGAGAATGAGTAGAGCAGGCAAGTGCTCCTCCACTCTCCTGAACACAGAAGGAGATATTTACAAGAAAGAACATTTCAAATCCCCAGACATAGCCACGGTGTGTGGTGAAGGTGAATTCAGTTTCTGGAGAAGAAATCCAAGAATTTCCAAGAAGAAAACTTTTTAGCTAATAAAAGGGGTGGTGGGAGATAAAAAGAGATAGAGAAGAAACAGTAAGTCTGTACAGGGAAGAGTTAAAAAAGACAACTCCCTCAAGTCACCAAATGGCAGAGGAGTGAATCATAAATCTCTTGACAGCCTTTAAAAGTCTGAGGAATCTGTGTATCAGTCAGCTAAAACACCTGCTCAAGTTTCACTTTGGGGGAGCTTATAGTCTGTAGAATTTAGCTTGAATTTTAAAGGGTGGTGAGTGATTAGAAAAGATAACTCTGAACTCTACTGAGTTTTTCACATAAAGTGAATTGCGTTTTGTATGGGTAACATGGATTGTAACTAAATCATTGACCACTAGCTTCTCTGAAGGGAAGTCAATGATGGATTGAACTCAGTCTTTCTATACTTCAATGTTTCCAGTTACAGACAATTAAGAAGTTGCAAAAGTGATGCAATAACGTGTATGTTTCACTTTACCTGATTTCCCAGTCTTCATGATAATATCTTAGATAACTGGAGTTCATTATCAGAACAAGGAAATTGATATTGGCATAATACAATTAACCAGACTGTAGATCTTACTCAAATTTTACCAGTTTTTTAAATAAGTATTTATTTTTAAATGGTCAGTTTCTAAGAAAATTTATTGTACAGATAGATTCATGCATTTATCACCACAATCAAGGTAAAAGAACTATTCCCTCAAAGTAAAGAAATGTCTTATGCCACACACTTGTAATCACTTTCTACTAAACATGAGTACATCATGTTCACCTTCTTTTTTGCTCTTCATGAGCTGGGAAACATTTTTTAGTCTAGAGGAAGTGATACAAATTCTTTTGTCTTTAAAGAATATTATAAAAATGAAATGAAACTTCTGTTAAGAGTACATGGCATAGGTAATGTATATCAGAATATAGGACATGATATAGTTTAAATTACTAACACTATTCTTGCACCATGTCAGAAAAATTCAATAGGTTATAAAGTCCTACTGTTTATGAGTGTGGGTGACAGAACTGTAATGAATACTGTGTCAAAAGTAGAGAAAGCTATTCTCTGTCATCCTACTGAGCAAGCATTTTGACCAAACTATGCAATTACTTCTTTGTTCGTAGACTTAAAGTCAATGTTCTAAAATTTCTATTTCTTTCTCTTTATTCTGTATAGACTATAAAAGAATCCCTTAAATGTGAACTTTCCTTAGAGGATGGAAAGACAGTGTTATTAGTACATGTTTTCAGTGCATGAAACTTACATTCCTTTTATGGAGTAGATACATGTACACATCACAATTTGATTCTTTTTTTAATCCCCTCCCCCTTTCCATCCAGCTTTCTTTCTTCATCTCTAAATCTGCTTTCCCCATCTCCATTTTTTTATTATTATCGGCTTATGTTTATGGAATATGGTTACATTCATTGTGGTTATTTGGTACATGTAACTGACACACTTTTAATTTTTACTTCTTTTCACCTCTTCCTTCCCTCCCCTTGATTATCCTGGACCTCTTTGCATCTATCTTATTTCCTTTAATCAATGCTTTATTTTGCTCTTTATTTACATTTAGATTTCCTACAATTTTGGGGGTACTGAGACTTGAACTCAGGACCTCACACTTGCCAGGCAGGTGCTGAGCCACTGAACTAAATCCTTGGACCCTTACATTTTGCTTTACTCAAGGGAGAGGTACTATGTGGTATTAAAATTTGTGTGTCTGACTTATTTTACTTAGTGCCAAATTTGCTCATTTTACTACGAATGTGTCAGAAAAAAGACATTTTTTGAAAGTTCTTTATGTAAAAGTTAAAAGAAGCTGAGAATAAGATATTTTTACTGCAGAAATTTTACATATATATGCTCTACTAAGGAGAAAAATACAGTGGACCATTGACTCACAAACTCAATTTGTTCACAAGGGCTGGTTGTAAATCAAGACTATTTTTCCCATAAGAAATAATGGAAATGGTCATAATACATACCAAAGCACCCTTAACCAACCTTTTCATAATAAAAAGCATTGCATAATATGCATAATTTATCAGAAACACCAATAGTTTTCCTAGCATATTCACCTAGAAGTTAAATAGTATGCTTAGTTTTTCAGAAATAACAATTTTATATTGTATTCATCCTTCAAGTTGACATTTTGGCTTGCAGGAAGGGAGATGAAGTGGAAGGTGACTACTGTTTGGAAGGAGAGTCCCCATGAGAACACCAGGAATCTGGCTCTCTGGTGTCCTTTCTCTCCTGAGGAGGGACTGTAGCCCACTCGGACCTGCTTCTGGCTCACTCAGTCTCAACCTTTTCAGAACTAAGAACTGGTCTAAGGTAATCTGTTCTTTAACACTCTTCTTTTCTTTAACACTCTTCTGTAGTATGATGTGACATTGTCATTAAACAAGTGAATGCAATGATTGGCTTTTTCTCTCTCTGAGTGAGTCTTCTGTACAAATGTTTGTAGCTTAGGCTATTTTTTCAGGATTTCCTTTGTTTCATACGAAGAACTTGGCTGCACTGATTGTTGATACTCCACCTCCTTCTTCACAAAGCTCCTCACCTGCCATTCTCTGTTGTTCAGCCAGAAGTTCCTCTGGAGATAGTTCTGCTGAATGTTCCTCCACCAGTTCCTCTCTACTTGCAAGCCTATGGACTCTGCTGTGGTGACAAGGTCATTGACCACCGGGTCAATTGAAGGCTCAGGCTCATTTCCACAGCCTTCAGAGTCTCTCTCCTGTAGAATTTTAGGCCACACTTTCTTTCAGGAAGATAGTGTCAATAGAGAGACATTGGCCCAGCATTTCCCAATTAACCCCACATGGGAAAAACGTTGTAATGTTCTAGAACTCTTTAAGGACTAAATCTGTACCTGAGACTCTCTGAAAGAACTTCAGGAACATTCCTTGTTGTATGGCTTCATACAGTTAGTTATAGCCTGCTTGTCCATAGGATGTTGTAAAGGAGTTGTTTTAGGTAGGAGGAACTCAACTGAGAGCCATGGGAATTGTTCAGCCAATTCTTCTTCCAAATCTCATGGATAAACCAGAGCATTGTCCACGATGGGAAGAGACTCAAGTGGTAAACCTTTGTCCTCTAGCTATTTCTTCACAGTAGGACAGAAAGCCTCCCTGATCCACTCAAGAAAAAGTAATTGTTTTCCAGGCTTTTGTGTTAGGTCTTGGCCGATTGTAACTTGAAGGTCCACTGTACAAATAATAGAATCTTTTGATACATAAGTCATTATCTACTAATGCTCAAGTGTATAAACCACTTGAGAGAGCTATTTCAACTTGTAGACCATGAGTTTACATATTTGGTCTCATAGTAAGGGTTGAAAATTTGAAGTTGCTCTTTGAAATATTCCAAGAGTACTTCCTATAACCATTAAATCTGCCTTCTGTCTCTTATTGCTGAGCTTATCTGAGCTTATGTGGCATTGCAGTGACACAAGCAAAGACAAAAGAGCTTTTTAAGTTGTTAGAGGGTAATGTGTCTCTCTCTAGCTGCTTTCTGCTGAATAGGGGTGTTGTAATAAGGGCCATGTTTAGTCTCAGGATGATGGGTAACACCCATGTAGAAACTGGCGCTGTTGTTGGTGACTTGTATACTAGATTGGAGAAATCTTGAAAAAAAATTTTAAAAGGCAAAGTACCATGAGAAGGCAGGTCATTACCATGATTAGAGGACCTAATAGAGGTTGAAGGAAGGGAACCTATTACCTGAACGTGTCATTCCATCAGGACCATGATGAAGAATATCCATTACTTAGTTGTTGATGCTTTTTATCTAGGTAGTTGTGGAAATTTTTTTACCTTGCTCATGACAATTCCTGATTCATTCACAAGTGGATCTATAGGGTCCTTCTGATGTTCCAGGACCTCCACAGCATTGTGGTCTGGAGAGGCTGTAATAGGACAAAAGGTGGGGTTGGATTAGTAACAGTGAGGGCTGGAGCCCTTAGGAGAGCCTCCTTTAGTTTATGGAAGGAGGAGCGTATGGGTATTGTTGGGTCTAGGGGCTCTGACAAGGAGACTTTGGAAACTTTGTAGAGAGGTGAGCTGGAGCTGCAAAGTTGGGGATCCAGAGTGATAAAAAAAATTAGCTAAACCCAGAAAGGATAGGACCTGTTGTTTGGTCATGGGCACCTGGTGATCCCATATGACTACTGTGTGATCCATGATAATGGAATGTGTGGTAGGTGTGAGAATGAGTCCTAAATATTTGACCTTTGGGGAAAGGTATCTGAGCTTTAGTAGGAGAGACTGTACCTGTAGTCAGGGAGAAAATTGAGAATAGCTGTATGTTTTATGGCTAGTACACGAGAATGAGAGCACAGAAGGTCATCCACATATTGGAGGGCTTGAAATTGAGGGCTGTAAGGTCAGAAGAAAGAGCTTGGCTAAAGAAATCAGGACTATCCCTGAACCCCTGAGGGAACGCTGTACAGGAAGTTGTTGAGACCTACGAGTGTCAGGGTCAGTACACATGGATGCAAAGAGATCCTGACAATCAGGATACAGCGGGGTGGTTAAAAAGGCATTTTTGAGGGCTAGGACTGTGAAGTGTGTAGTGGAGGGAAGAATATGAGAAAGTATAGAATATGGGTTTGGCACCAGTAGCTGAATGGGCATTACTGCATTGTCTGTGGCTCTGGTGTCTTGGACTAAGCAATAGGGTCTGTTGGCTTTGAGAACGGGGAGAATAGGGTGTTGTAAGGGAGTGTGTAACTCTGAGAAGCCTATTAGTTAGCAGATGACATATTATAGGCATGAGCCCTCACTGGGGGTTTGGAGCTATATAGGGTATTGTGGGATGTAAAGAAAAACAGAGGGGTTTTTGAGACAAATCAGTACCAGGTTGGCTTGGGTAGCACGAGGAGGGTTGGAAGTACCCCCAGACTATGGGGTCAGCTAGGAAGGAGAGAAGAAGGGCTGTGGCATCAGTGCATGGTGGTTTGATCTGGAGTATGAGAGCCATGGGAAGAGAGAAAGTGTAAGAAAAATTGAGCTTTTGGAGGAGGACTCTACCTAGAAGAGGCATAGGACATGTTGGGATAACTAAAAAGTTGCATGTAAAGAAAAGTGCTTGAAACCTGCAGAGAGGGGCCCCACTTGGAGAGGTCATGGTGGTTGGTCATCAACTCCCACCATGGAGACAACTGACTGAAAACATCGGCCCAAGATTCAGGTAAAGCACTGTAAGTAGGCCCTGTGTTTATAAGGAGAGAGAGGGTTTTACCTGAAATATCCAGTGAGACTCAGGGCTCAGAGACAGTTGCCTTGATGCGTGCCATAGACTCCAAGCCCCATCAGTTGTTAATGGCGAGTCCAAGCAAATCAATCCGCAATGAATCCAGAGTCAGCAGTTGTGCAGTATCCTGTGAGAGAAGGGAAGTTGATGATTTATCTGCTGTCTGGTGGACAGGACAGTGGCCCTACAGTTTGCAGATAGGACATGGTCCTAGTGGTGGCTGCAGATCAGGGCAGGCTTGTGCCCAGTATCCTTCTTTGTTTAACTTGAAGCACGGTCCAGGAGGAGCTTGGGTCTTAGGCTATTCTTAGGTTTGTGACTTCTTTTGAGTCTACAGTACTGCAGCCAAATATTGACCCTAAATCCTAGCTTAGAATTTGAGTTTTGTGAGATCCTCTTTTTTTTTTGTTGCCCTCTATTATTAAAGACAGGGAATGCCACATTTAAAAGCTCACTTTGAGGGGTTTGATGGCCATGAGTAGACCTTTGAAATTTAGTCTGAATATCTGGGGCTACCTGAGAGTTGAGAAGAATGACACCCTCAGGCGAGTCAGGTTTGACATCAGTGAATTTGATGACATCAGTGAATTTGATAAAAACCTCTGGAAGGTGGGTCATAAATTCTGCAGGGTGTTTGTTGTCTCTTTGGTTAGTTTGCGAATCTTAGAGTAATTAAGTTGATTATGGGAAATCTTGCAAAGTCCTGTCAAAATGCAACATAACATTGTGTGCTATATGTTTGGGGCCCTCTGCATTGTGTTGGTGATCCCAGTGAGGGTCTGTGGTTATTCCAATGGGATGGTCCAGGTTTAATTCATGTCATTGGTTGGTTGTTGCCTGAGCTGCCTGACAAAGTTTCCTCTTTTGGGCAGGGGAAAGGGTAGAAGTGAGAATCATGTGGATATCCTTGTAGGTTATATTGTAAGATTGGAAGACAAATTTAAATTGTTTAATCAAAGTGAAAGGATCAGCATCAAAGGAGCATACATGGGCAGAAATGTGAGAGGTCAGCAACTGAGAAGAGGGCAAGTACATGAATGAATCCTTGAGTGCCTGCCACCTCATGGACAGGAAGGATACAAGCAGGTGGAGGTGAGTCAGAGGATGGGTGGGTGTAGGTGGGGAAAGAGGGGTGGTGGAAGTAGGAGATGGCACATGGGCAGAGTGGGATCAAGTGTGTTGAGCAGGGGAGAGAAAATGGTGGCTGGGTAATGGGTGAGTTGGGAAGGGAGGGGGAAGCAGAGAAAGGCACTAGAGATGGTGAAATAGGGAGGAAGTAGGGAGAGAGTTTGGCAGCAAGGCAGGAGGGAGACAGGGAGATGATTCCTGTGAGTAAGGCAGAAGAGCAAAAATAGATGGGACATCATCAGTGGGATCTGTGGGATTGTTGGGTAGAGGCTTAAGCAATGTAGAGTGAGCCAGAAGTATTTGAGTTGGTTTACATGCCTGTATAAGGTCAGGACTTTCCCTAAGAGTAAAAAAGTGCCTGAACATAAGGGATCGCCAACATTTGCCATTATGGTAGCAAAAATTGTCTAAATTCTGAAATTGAAATATCCTCCACCAGTCAATGATGGCCACTATCTAAAGAGTAATGTGACCATGATGTCTGGCAGTAAATATGAGGTGTTGGGGCTTTAAGAGTTCCCAGAGGCCATGCTCATTTAAATGTCTCAAGAGGAGGTCGAGAGGAGTGTCTTTTACCTGGTAGGAAGGAATGACCAAAGTGGAGGTGAGCCAGTGGGTTAAAACCCAGGTCACCATCCCTCAAACAGTCATCACCCTTATAAGGAAGTGTGAGGAGGGAGAGAGATTTTCAGGCCCTTGTCATCATTGGTGGGACAAAGGAAAGAAAAATCCCAGAGGAAGTGTTCCTGAAGAATGAGACAGGTGGGTGTCCCAACATGGGCCCATATTTTAAGAGACAGGAACCCCAAAGTGAGGAGTGGCTTGCCTGTTTGGAGCTGTGAGAATTAGACTGGGTCTATGGTGGATGGAGGCTAATAATGGCAATGGTGGAAGCAGAAAGGAATAAGTACAAGGCTCATCGGTGAGCGGTGTTTCAAACCGGAGGTAGCCCCCCAGGAGCTCACCAGTCTGAGTCATGGCACCAAGTGATAGGATTTCTTGGTGCAAGTAAGAGACACAGAGAGAAAAGAGGCCTTTGTTATGGGAGCAGGAGGGCTGCAGAAGAGAAGCAAGGATCCTCTGAGAGAATAAAGGGATGGGCAGGCTTTTATCAGCTTACAGGGAGGGGTTTGAGGCTGTAAGAGGGGGTCACATTGATCCTGGGTTGGAGGTCTCAGTATGTGCAGAACTGGGGACGGAAAGTCTATTTTGGGTTGAGGGAAGAAGAAGGGGGAAGTCAGATAAGTTGTAGTTTTTGGCTCCTATGCCATCTTGGACCATCACCATGATGACTCAACAAATTTCACATGTGCAGGAACCCATCCGCTACAAATGATAAGATCTTGAATTAGCATGTTTCAAACATTAAACAGTAAAAAGCTGCTAAAATGGAAAGAACGCACATGCAACATGGTATTGAGAGACAAATCCAAGGGCAAGGTCTCAGCATACAAATGACAAACTGTATTTATGCTGTTTCCCAGGAAGTCAAAAGATTTGGTAGATACACTTTCTTTATTGTGAGTAATTCCTGCACTGAAATTATTACTGAGTATATCTCACTGCTATCAAGACAGACACTCAAAAGGAAGTACCTGGGTTATAATATTGGAGACTACAATGTATGAATCTACAAGGACTGGGGAGGTGCCCCAATGTGTCTTAAAATAGAAGGTGACCCATGAGCCTACTGGTTTATTCATGGCTCTACTTGGCATCAGAGAACAACTGTTTGATATTATCTGGGAATAAAAGCATGAAAGTACAGATTTGAGATAATGTAGGTATACTGTTTTAAGGTCTTATAGCCTACATCTATTTATAGCTAACTACAGATAGATAAAACCACACAACTATCCAAGAAAACTAGAGATAGCTTAAAATAACCATTCTCAGGGATGGCAGGAATGAAAGCAGAACAGTAAAGGAGAGGTAGGTTAATTCCCATATTGACTTGGTCCAATGCAATAGTGTGTGAAGCGCAGAATGATGTAGTAAGTAATTATCTGTTGGAACATAGGAGAATGGTCTGGGAACTTTCATCTATATGAATTGTCTCCTGAATTTATAGATCCATTCTTACCACTAGAGTACAAGTCTTTTTTTTACATTTACAAAAAAAAAAAAAAGAAAATTACTGCATAAGATACAAACAATATATTGTAGTACTTAAAAATAAAGATAAATTGTTTTTCCCAGTGTGTGTAATATATTTCTGAGATTTATTTTTTACTGTTTATAACTTATTAGAAATCCTACTTATTTATTCAATCACTATTCAGCATTGATCATATGCTACTACTGTGCTAGGGGTTTAGGGAAACAATGGTACTAATCCTCAAAGTGATAACAAGTTACATAATGTGCCTACTTTTTATTTATATGTAATCAACAATAGCTTTGCCTGATGACAAATAGGGAGATGCTATTATTAGGAAGATTGGCTAAACCACTGAGAAATTGAAGTAAAAATAATAGTTGTTTAGTGAACTAAAACTATGAATGATGTTAGTCCAAATATATTCCTGATCTAAGAAATAAGTATTTTCTACTTTATAATAAATGTTTTGTTTTAGTTGCATGTTTTTAAAGTCTTGATCTTTAATGACAAATTCAATTATGTGAATAAGTGGAACTTCTCTGAATAATTTTACTGCTACCTTTTAAGTCAGTTTTTATTTGTGAGAAGAAAGGATAAAAATGAGAATAATTGGTGACTCTGTTTTTCTTAAAAATTTAAAGAATTTAATACTATATTTAGTTGTTTTAAATCTTATGTTTTATTCTACTATCCATGGGGGAAATTTGTATGAAAATAATTCCATGCCCTATATTATAAATTCATGTTGAATATTTGCCTCCCCAGAATAAGCTTCTTTTCTTCCTTCTGTTTACCATCTCACTTGGTGGTTTGTATAATATACTCATGTTAGAAATGGAGAAACTCAGATCTAGAGATATAGTACATCATTTTCTCAAGCTAGTTATATGCAGCCTGTGACCCAGTTTTAAGCAGAATAGGTGGTGATTTCTGTTTGCCATGTTCTTTAATGCTCTGATAGGTATACAATAGTCAAGATGTCAAAATGTTCCCTCAATTACACAATAAAGTATAAAATTTAAGGTCTATTCAAGTCATGCCATGTGGGAATGCTACTCCTAGAAAGCTATGAGTTGTATCTATAATGAATTGCAAAGTGTTACTTGTAATTACAATGGAATGAATGAAGCACATTTTCTTCATGTTATTTTGAAAGTTTGCGCAGATTTATTACTTGAGCATATTTACTTCATCATTGTGACACGTGCTAAACCCGTTGCTGTCTTATTAAAATAGAAAATCTAAGTATAAAGTGGATATCATTGGATATCACTTGGCCTGCTCAGGCAAGTCTAGTGGGGCAAAGGTTATATTTGAAACATATGATATTGCTCTCTTCACAGGTTACACTCTGCTCTTCTCCATTACACAGCTGTTCTGGTAACTGCTATTGATAATGTGAGTCAAAAATCTACCTGCCCTCCATTCCACGGTAGATGGCTTAATAATGATACTGATAACTACTTATAAAGGACATTATTGTTTTCAAGAGACTTTAACAGATATTGTCACATAGAGTAGACATACAATAATGCTAATGGCAACATATAACAAGTATCTATACAGAGTTTAACTAATTGACTTGAGCAAATTCAAGTCGATGATTTGCATTTAAGCTCTGACGATTTTCTCTGCTGGAGGCAGCAAGAAGACTTGGAAGTTCCTCATGAGCCTCTTTTCAGCTTATCTCAATCCTATCCCTTTTTCAAGGTTCAGTACTCTAAGTATCATTGGCTTTTCCAGTCCATTGATCTCTCTCATTTCTGATCTCCTAAAGTGTCCCATTATTTTTATATTTGAATATGTACTATCACTTATTATATAATGCTTATATAAAGTCATGATCAGTTCCTGAGGGATGTCATGGGCAATGCCTGAAAAAATCCTTTCTTTGAAGGGAGCAATATGTCTACCAAGTCACCTTCAAATTCTTCATTTTTATGTGTACATGTCCCTCATTCAACATGATATAATTTTTATTTATTTTGTTACCACTATAATGCTCTTATGGTTACTCAGTTCATCCATTAGACACAGCTTCTTTTTTAACAATCCTACAGTCTTAAGAGGGAAACATCATATGAAAAATGCACCATCCCAGAAATGTAGAGTTATGTGAGTTCATAAGGTTTTCCAAAGAAGTTTCCACACTGCATTTGTTCAGTGTCAGCCTTCTTTTTTAAAATAAGTATTAAAGGAGAAGGCAAGAATACACTTCCATATAAATGTTAAGTACATAATGCAGTATTAAAATGTAGATGAAGCTAAATAAAATTGTTATGATTGCTTGATTAGATTTTTTTAAAGAAGAAAAAAAAAGCAAAACAGAAAAAAGGGTAGAAATAATACCGGAATTTCAAAAAAATTATTAATGCTAAAAAATCACTAGTTGATAAATTACATATTGTCATCTTAGAAATAGATTTTCAACACTAGGCTTGGAAGAATACCCTGAACAGAAAACCCAAATACCTATAACATCAAAAGACACATTTTTTCTCCTCTGTATGCATTCTAGAGATGGGAAGTTGAGGGCTGGCTAGTTGGTGCTACAATCAAGAACCAGGGCTAAATTAATCTCATCCTTGGCACCTCTCATTCAGGTTTAGAATAGTCTAAGATGATTTCTGGGGCACCGCTTTCTGTGTTCTTGTCCTAGTCATAGAGGAGAGGTTTGCCAGTGGTAGGAGAGGGCTGCAGATTAACACCCTCCTGGGGAATCAGCTCTTAAAAGTGCTTTTCCAGATCTCTACCCAGTTACTTTCACTTCAATCCCATTAGTAGCTACTAGATGGAGAAAGACTAGAAAATATAATCTTTTAGCTGGAGATCTTGCTTCCTGGGTAAAATCAGATTTTATAAATCAAGAAGAGGGGAGAGATAGACAAACAGGTAGTTAACTGTTGTTTGGTAGTTTGACTGTTGTCAAACTCATCAGCTGACTAGGTTTTTCCTTTTCTCTAACATGGGTGGGAGAAATTCACTCATTCATTAGATCTCCCAAACTGGCTACAAAGAAGGGTGGACCCTGGTCTGGTCAAAAAGCTGCTCAATGAATAATTCTATTTTATAAGTATGTGATTTTAGAAGGTTCTAAAGAGTTTGAAAATCCTCTAATTGTGTTTTGAGTTGTTATCAAATTATCTTCCATAGGTAGATAATTCTACTTATTGGCAATGGTGATCTTGAGGTCTCACCTATGTTTCTTTTCTTCAGGGTGGAAATTATTTCCTGGCCCATGGGAGAAACAGTTACAATGGAATGCAAGTTTTAATGGGATGCAAATATTCCTGTGCATGTATTCATAATGATTGCAAAAATTTAATGAATGTTTGAATAAAAATTATTACAGTAAAAGACATGTTGCCATTAATCCCCCTTAAAATGTTTTCCCTTGCTTTCAGCACACCTAGCCCATCATTCTTGTCACTTTTTGAAGAAGCTCCTGAGGTCCTCTTTCATGATTACCTTTATGAAATGTGATCAAAATTATAGTGAAAACTGCTAAATGCCATTTGATGGAAAGGCAGAATTGTAAAAAAAAAAATCATAATTATCTGTATTTATTCAACAAATCTGACACTGCAAATTTCAGGTCTTCCCCAAAGTCAAAATGATCATGAAAAGTAAAGGTTTTGAATCAGTTCATGACAGCAAGGCAGCCACAGCAGTGCTACTAAAGACATGGAGCAATCAGGACTTCAGAACTGCTTCTGAAAGTGGCAAGAACAAAGGGTTAAGTAGTTCGAAACAAGAATTGTTTGGAGCAGTATTAGTGGTAATGTGTCCTGTACTATAGCAAATATTTTTAAATAAACCCACACTATAATCTGTATTTTTCAATCATACTTCATTTATGACTACAGGTCAACCTCCAGGATCTTTATGTCAAAGGGAAAAGTTAGGAATGCTTTGAAATGCCAGAGAGAAGTGGCTGAGTCATAGGAGTCAGACTGGCCCCACTTTCCAAAAGTCGGACTGGGCCAATTCTTCTGCAAAACAAACTAGACAAATGTACTTCATTGTGGTTTAGAAGCATTAATTCCTCTGGTACCCAATGACTGGAGATAATAATTAATATTAGCTGCAAAGATCCCAGCAACACTGAAAATTTGAATTATTACTTTATTGATCTCTCAAATAGGATGATAGAACATTTTTCTAAGTCCTCCTAATCTGCAGCAGGAAAAATGTTGTTCCATTTGTGAAAGCACTGTCATTACCAACAATAACGGAAAAGGACAGTAAATGGCACCTAGACCAGGGCAGCTCATTATGGTACAGTTTTTCACTACATCAGCTCTGTGGCAGGTGCTATGCTGAATGAAGTTTAAGTATGGTTTCTGCCCTGTGTCCCAGATCCATTTTGCAGCCATTATTCTGTTTTCCAGGACTAAATGGCCAATTGTGTAGTTAGGTTCTTGCCAGTGCATTTGTCTACAGCAGCAGCATCCATTTTTGTGATAAGTGGTATGCACAAAATTGAACAGGAAGAGGAAAAATAAATGAGTCACAAAGCCTGTTAGAGGCCCTTGAAAGTTCAGCCCAAGAGGTAGTAAATGCTAAACGGGGACCTATTTATGGTAGTAGAGAGAGATTAAATGGATTAAATTGATGGATAATTGGGAGAGGTATGTGGGAAAATTGAATGAGTATAATGGGAAAGTAGCATAGTACAAATAGAACAAGTTTCTGATGTCTAAATTGGGTACATCCAAGGCCAGGGCTTACATCACCTAGATGAAGAGACTGCAGTTTTCTGGGCCAGAATGTTTTAGCTTGTCACAAACAACTAGTTTGCGGCCTTTTAAATTTAGTGATGCATTTCAGAAGAAATGTCCATATATTACCTTTTTATTATTATGCTGTTTCCTAATCCAGGACCCAGTTCTGCTTGGTGTTTCCAATACCTCGGTATCAGAACTGGGATGGTGAGTATATTACCTTTACAAAGACTAGAGAATGTAAGAACTTCCTATTTCTCTCTCCTTTCTTAACTTACACTATTTATAACCTTGGCAACCCTCCACCAAACTCTTGCCTTGAGCAAAATAACCATGGCATAAGTGACATTTTCTCTTATTTCTTGATAATTGCAGGATAATAGTCCCTTCGTTTTTCATCTCCAGATAATGTGGCTGTTGGTCCAAGGATCAATGAAGAAAGGGAGGGAGGACTATGAGAAAAACTCTTCTTTTTGCACAGTAGTTTAAGGTATGGTAAGGGACAGTAAGGGACATAGTATTTAACAAGCTCATTCCATTTGGGATGGATGTGGATAGAATCTTTTAAAAATTTGCAGTGTTAACTGTAGTGTTGCATTTTTATTTCTAAAATGATCACAGTAAGATCAACACTTTTGCTGTGTAATATTATGAATTTTGTATAAACCCTACAGTCAGGATACAGTGACTGTATGAAAACTCTAAAATTTGAATTTTTTAGTTTCCACAAATAAGGGTGCCCCTATGGAATTTGTTACATCTTGAGATTTCTTTATATTCTAAATACTTGGTTTCAGGATTTGAAAATATTTTCTCTCAGTCTGTAGTTTTTCTTCTACTTTCCTCAATGATGTCTTTGACTTTCATATTTTATTAACACATGTTTGCAGTACACAGTGAATCCATTCATAGTCGGTAGTTGGTACCTGTATATAATGTTTTCTTTTTTTTATTCCCTCCTCCTCCCCTTTTCCTCTTCCCTGTTCCACTTGGTCCCCTTCTCTTTTCTCTGATGCTGTATTTGACTGAAAAACAACTTTGAATTTTCCTGAAGCTCAACTTATTATATTTTTATGGATTGTGCTTTGCATGTGATGTCTAAGAACCGTTTGGTTGTTAAAAGCACATGAAGACATTTTCCTATGTTTTCATTTACAGATATTGTGATTTTACTTTTACATTTTGAGCTAATCTGTGTGTAATATATGAAGTTTAGGTCTGTTTGTCTGTCTGTCTATTCGTCTTTCCTTCCTTCTTCCCTTTCTTGGTATTACAGGAGTTTGAACCCAGGGCCTTTGCACTGAGCAACATCCACAGTGCTTTATTTTATTTTTCAGTTAAGGCTAAGTTGTTAAATTGACCAGGCTGAGCCTGAATTTGCAATACTCCTGCTCTGGTTACGCGGAGTGTTGAAATGAAAGGCTTGATTTAGTTCTTTTTGGCCTGCTTGTGGGAGGAGTGGGGGAATCCAAAGGAGATCTTTGACTGTGAGGTCCCAAGGTTAAAGAATGCATGTGTGCAAGACATTATCAACAACAGCAGAGCATAAGACCCACGGCATCTTTATGGTATATTTTTTATATGGGTCATTATCTATTCATGTTCTTATACGTTGATCTCATTGGTGCATGTGCAGTTGACACTGTTAAGTCATGGTTATATAATTATGCCCTGACATAAATGTCCTTACGTGCGTTGAGTTTTGACTCAGTCTGAACAGTTCCCCACAGTTTTTTTCTTGTATATCAGTAACTGTTCACATATACATAAACTATTATCATCGAGCTGCTTTTGTATTTTTGTTAAAGTCAGATAGTCATTTGTGTTGCTCTATTCCTGAATGTTCTACTAGTGTGTGCTTTGATCTATGTGTTTTCTCCTTTACCAAAACCACATCATCTTTTAGCTTTAGAGTCTTACTATTGGATATCTAATTTCTGCAATTTTGTTCTTTTTCTAAGCCGTTTTAGCTGTTCTGGTTCATTTGTACTTCCATATAATTTTTAAAAGCAGCTTGTCTCTACTTACATAAAATATTGCTGGGATTTTGGTAGGAACTGCATTAAATTTATAAATCAATTTGGTGACAACTGAAATTTTCACTGTAGTAAGATTTCCAATCCATAAACATGGTATACTTTGACAAATTTCTTTTGGTCCTTGATTTCTTTTATGAACAATTTTTGATTTTAAACATATATACCCTGAATATATATATATATATATATATATATATATATTTAAATTTTAAAGTGATAAAAAGATAAACAATGAAACAGCTTCAAAACAGGTTAGTAGGACAGTTATAATAGTTGATACACTGTGCATTGTTGTCTTTGTAGTAGTTATTTGGTATACGGGATATAGCGATCATGCCTATGTGAACAATATTAGCACAAAACATTTTTTTCAAGGAACAAATAGAAGCTAGCTGTATAATTATTTAACTGTTTATATATGTATATTTTCTTTTTCCCTTTCTTCTTTTCCCCTACCATAGTTTGTCTTTTCTTTTGAACAGTTTCTTCTCAATTCACAATATTGATTGTATATTTTGGATCCTATTTACTTGTTCAGTTTCTAGTGAAACAAGTGAGATAATATGATTTTTACATATACGGTCTGATTAATTTTACATATGAGTATGGTCTCAAGTTGTATCCATGAACATATATTTTTAAAGGTTTATATTTAAGTATTTCATAATTTGATACTACTATAAATAGTAATGCATACAAATTTTGGTTTTTAATTACTCAGTATTTGTATATAGAAATGCAACTAATTTTCATGTGCTGACCTTGTAAACTTCAGTCTTGCCAAATGTACTTATTGGAAGTACATGAGGAACTTTTAAAGGGGTATCATGAACCTATGTGGAAAGATACCCCCAGGGGAAGAAAGAAAAGCGGAATTTCTTCATTAGAATCCATACCTTCAGTGAAAGAATGTCATTGTGTTCCTTAGAAACAAAAGACTGGAAATAACAAAAGAGAGCAGGCTTCTCGCAACAGCGGGCAGCCTGCCCCTGTTTCCAGGTTTCTCCTCCCACTCTTCTCTGTTAAATGGCATTTAATTATCTAAATTGCCAGTCAGTTCTACATGCGAGCATTGGAATTATAGTAAGATTAATTTTCCTTTTTTCGCCCAGGAATATATTATAAGGGCTTAGTCACGATTTATGCTATTAATGGAAGGAGTATAGTTCAAACAGAGTCAGGGCTTTATAATTTACTAATTGTCCAAACTTCTTGATTTTATCCAGAGAAGTATTTAAAATAGTAACACACATATGTTTGAATTGTATATGCAAGTGTCTAGTTTACATGAGTTTAGAAGAAATGCCCTTGAGAGGGCATAGACAGGTTATTAAAGCACTCTGGGTCTCAAAGGGGCCCAGACTGAGTGAAACTCATTGTAATATGGTAAATACCTAGATACTTCTCATTTGTACAACAGAAAGCTTTATTAGAAATGGATTGACTAGGGGCATCTGGGTGCAGTAACATTTCACGAAAGAATTTATTTATAATTTTCTTGGGAAGAGGTAGATAGCAATATTCTTCCTCACATATAAGCATATTATTTAAATATTGGAGGAATTTTATAAATATAAGAAATGATTTTCTGAGAGATGTCTTATTGTTAAGGACAGCTGAAACCCCAACGATAACACAGCTTTCAAGCTAGTGATACATCTATTTCCTATCTCCCTTCCCCGAAAGCTGCCCTCCAATCCTAGTCATTTAATTTGCTTGTTTCAAGTTTGACATTTCTATGCACACCAAACAAGTCATACACTCCAACAAGAAATCCTGACTTAACCTTACTCTCATGGTAGAAAGAAACAGCAAATAAGAAAAAAAAAAAAAATAGTGGGTTGTTTGTAAGAAATGAAATGGACCTACGGAGGAAGTACTAGTCATTGAGAATTAAACTTAAAATTCTGACTTGGAGTAGATACACAGCTGCAGTGGCTTAATGATACAGTGAACAGGTTTTCCTTGTTCTTCGTGATGCTGTTTTAGTAGAGGGTCCGGTGAGTAGAACAAGGTTTGCCTAAACATTTAAGGGGTTGATTAGTAAACTATGACTGACAGAACACGGACTGTAGCCAGTAAATATTTTGCTCTAGTAACTATGAAGAAAACCAGTAACCTTGAAGGACAACCTGTAATAATTTATCCCATAAAAAGTATTTTTTTTCAAAACATTAAGAATATCATAAAGTAGAAACAAACACATAATTAGCTTATTAAGTAAAAAATGGATCAATAGAAAAAGCAAATAACCAGGGGTAACTGATCTCAGAGAATCTGAGATTAAAGAACTATGCCTTTCATACTTTGCTCAGGAAGGACTGAAAGTAAGAATTAATGATCTCTATAAAAATTCTGTTTATAATGGTTAGTATCATTTTGAGAAATAACTCTGCTGTTTGTATGGGAAGAAGCTGTCCATCCCTGGTACTCATGTTTCTTGGACCTGGCTTTTAATACTTATAAGTGTCTTCCTTCTCATTATGCCTTTCTGTCTTGATTGCTGCAAGAATGCAGAAGTAAATCATCAGGCATGATAATGCAATCCCTTCGCATGCTGAACCAAAACTCTGTTGTGAGGAACACAGTGTTCTCTTCTGTCTCAGGTACAAGCAGTGTGTGAGTAACAGGACAAGTGGAAATGAGCCGAAAGCTTATTTATTAAAGATGAGTCTCACTTTGACTATGGAAATGGAGCTAGGACTTTTAGATTTCCAATATTAATATCTTGTGGACATAATCACATGAGAGTATTTCTGGGTCAAATCAGCACATGCAGGGTAATGTAGATGTTTTTGTTTGTGATATTTTAAAAGACTAGGTGAATGTCAGTAAACAAAATAGCAGAAAAGATAAGGCATAACTCTGTAGTGATTCTAAACTGTCCAGACTGGCTGATGTTTACTTCTAATTCTGACTTTTTCCAAAATCTCCAAGGCAATTTAGTGACCTACTCACAGAAATGGCTTCCTAAATATGTGTTTTTTTTCTAGCCAAAGAGGCTGTCATTTCAGCCTAAACTAGTTAGTCTTAATATTCCTTATGTTTATGTACATAATAAATTAGCAAACTTTTATAATTCTAAACTATTCTCTTATTTATATACTCAATTGCATACTTCATAGGTTTAAGGTATTAAAATATTGAAAAATAACAAGAGGAGGATAGTCATTGGGAAATTTTTAATATGCTTACATAGTATGAGAATCAATAATCTATATAGTTCCTCTGATTAGCTTTCCTAACTTTAAAGGATTGTGAAATTTAAAACCCTTGATTCAAGTTATTGTTTGGGAGTAAAATTAGTAAACAGGTCAAATGGCATTTTTAAAGACTAGAAAGATTGTATTCCCAAACTTTCTATTATTATCTGTTAAATATAGTGCACTAGATTTGAATATGTTGAAATCATTTCTTAGCCATTCTTTGATCATTAAAAAATGAAAAGAAATAGATAAATGAGCCTAAAAGGAATTCAGGCTGAAGTAAGCCCCTTACATCTTGACAAAGATTTGGTACTATCTCATTTCCAAGGCTGTAAAAATGGAAAACTTTCCACTTCTTACAATATGAGTAATCTCTCTGAGGTGAAAAATCTGAAATGCTTGTCCAAATCAACACTTTCACTCTCCTGGGAAAAATCAAGAAGTAAAAGCTCTTAAGCTAATATGGGCAGAAACACACAGAAATTTTTTTTCAAATGTGAGCAAACGTACATAAATATACTACTCACATGTATCATCTTCTAACCTGGAACACTTTTCACAAGTCAGCAAAATCATCAACTCATCAGTGCCAAGAAGTAGTATTTCATCATTGGTGCTGGCCCAGGTTGGGTCATCCTGCATCTCCCTGGGCTTCACTGTTTAGGTTTTCTTAGAATAATAGTGTCTTTCTATAAAGTTTCAGGTGACTGGAGTTTTTTAAATTCATGTCTTTAGCCTTTTCTACTACCCTGGCTGCTTTAATCATGATTACCTTTCATTATCCATCTCTTTCTATATCTCATATGTTTGTATCTTGGAGATGTGACATGAAATATGGATAGTTTAAAAAGGTCTGCATTTGCATGTGGTGACTAGTGCTGGACGAACCTTGTGCTTTGCTGAGGTTGTTCTCGTCTCAAGTTGTACTAGGTATCTGTATCCCTGGACCATGCGTTCTTCTTGGGATTCTTGGGTCCCACATCAACAAGGTATCAGGTTTCCCGGTCCTTTCAGACATGATGTCCCTACTGACAACATTCTTTTTTAGAGGGACCTTCCTGACTACTCATGATCTCTTCATTAACACCAGCCACATTTGTTGATAGACTATGTGACATCATTAAATATTATCTTATATTCTAACTCTAATATCTTTATTTTCCCTTTAGGAACTGATATTTATTTTGCCACAGATTTGTGTTGCAGTGACAATATACCTGAGAAAAAAAGCTAAAAGGAGGAAGATTTTATTTTGTCTGTTCCAGAAATTTCAGTCCATAGCCACTTGGCTCTCTGGCTTCTAGGCCTGAAGTGCGGCAGGATATGATGGCAGAGAGGACATGGTGCAGCCCACTGTCAGGTCATGGCAGTCAGGAAGGGGCCTGGAAACCAGATATAGTCCCCAAGGTCACACCCCCGGGATACATTCCCTTCAACTAGGCCCCACTTTCGGTTACCATCTCCTCCCAACAATGCCATCAAACTATGAACAAATTAATCATATGATGAAGTTAGAACATTCATCATCTAATCACTTCTCCAAAGCCCATCAGCAGCTAAGATCTCAATATAATAAATCTTTGAGGAGGACATTTTGGATGCCATCAATAATGACACTGCAAAGTGAGAAAGGATGGAGCATGGTAAAATGCTTCAACAGGACTAGTCTCCAGGAAGCCGCTGGTCTCACCAGCACCAGGTTATGCAACTTCTGTAGCAGCACCAGTGCTTTATCCCACACGGCTGCCGGGCAAGAGCTACAGCTTGGTTTAAGTCTGCTATCCTGGGAGAGAAATCTTTTTCTATAATTTTAAATTTTTACTAATGTACTAAGAATGACAAGATTTGCAGAAGTTTTTTTTTTTTTTTTGGATCTAAAATACTGAAAATGTTTATAGCTAAGAATGAAAATACTGCCTAAAGAACTTCTGGGATTTTTATACATAGATTTAAGGAACTGGTTTTATGACATTAGGATGACCTTGACATATGTTTACACAAAACAGCCTACAATACTTTATTATTTTAATTTTTTTGTACCTTTGTGTAGATACTGCATTAACTTCTCAGGTCAAAACAGTGAATTAGATATGATCTCTTCTCCAAAAGAAGCTCAGTGTAGAAATCCAACTCTTTGGAAAATAAATCACTGCTTAAACATAGGGAATAGATATATTTAAGCATAGGCAGTTATTATCTCATTGATGAGAGACATAGAAGGGTTATTCAACATGGTCTTATTTCCCCACATGACAGATAGCTGTTTTCATAATTATAAAATTGTTACACAGATATTATGAAATAAATGATGTTTACTTACCATTTTGTTATTAAGCAACCTAAACTTGAATTCTTTGAGATTTCCAGTGGAAATACATGGAGAAGACCTGTGTCTTGTGCACTTGAGGAAATTCATACCACTGTTTGAATGCCTTGCCCTGACTGTTTGGTGCCCTGCCCTGAACTATGAGGAGCCACAGTGCCAGAAAGGAATCCTGGCTCCTAACATGAAACCCATGGCTCCTACCATGGGCCAACCTGCATGCAAGGAGATGTAGATTTGAATCCACCCAGCACAGGGCATGGAGGGGACCAAGAAAACAAAAAGTCAGGCACATCAGCCATAGCAGGCTTCCTGACTGCCTGCTCCAAACGCTTTTACACAGTTCAGTTTTTAAGCTTCTATTTTGGTCACCTAGACAGATGTTCCAAATCTGCATCTGTTTTGCTTAAGACAGGAACTAGGTAATGAAAAAGAGGTCAGTTTTGGCAAATGATCTTCCAGGCCATGTCCTTTCTATTTGGGAAAGTAGATGAAAATGCCTGCATAGCTTCCTTCCCACTAATTCTCAAGGTCAGCATTCCTAGTTGAAAGCATGACAAATATAATAGCAATTGGCAAAGGTCTGCTTTAAAGGAATATGGCTCTTTTAAAAGTCCTGTCTTTAGGGCCGGGGATTTAGCTCAGCAGCATAAGCTCCTGCCTGGCAAGTACAAGATCATGAGTTTGATCCCAAAGTCCTGTCTTTGGGAAAAAAATGGTGGGCTTGCTTATGAATGCATATAATGGTTTGCTTTTATTTATAAAATATTGGGAGACGACATTATATTATCAGATGTGCATGTGCACATACACATGCACAGAGTTCACCATATATGTTTATGAGCAACTCAAAGAAACCTAATTTATAGACTAAATTTGCCATGTGTCCAAGTTTATGGACACTATTAAAACGTAAGTTATCTCTAAATGAGAAACTTTTAATAATTGGTGGTTTTGGACTTATGAGACAAGAACTAACCTTCTGATTCTTTGTGTACATACAGGCAACAAGGAAATCAAATTTTTATCCTTCATTTTGTACTCTAGTTATGGTATAGCTCGGGGCACCAGGGAGCTCCTTCCTCCCCTGTGTCAAAGTAGAATCTTTTACAGGTTCATGATCAAGACTGGCTTCATTTTCAAAGCAGCATGTAGGAGGCAAATTGTGTTATACTATTTCAGATTTTCTATTTCTCTTGATTATAAACTGAGGTATTTTAAATCTGAGAAAAAAATTTAATAAGTGATATTAAAGTGGCAAGTCTGATGATTTAATTGTTAGAACTCATGTTTCTGTTAGAAAACAACACAAGACACTGGTTACGGGGATGACCTGATAGACAATCAGGTAAGGTGACTCAATGGAAGAACTACAGTTTGATGCTTTTACAAAGCACCTAGGCTTAATGGAAAGCAAAACTCCTTAATCAACAGAAACTTGGCAAAGACCTTTTCTTCCTGTAGGTTCCTTACTTACTGCAATAAAGGGAGTGTGAAAATCTGAACATGCAAATTAATTTTACAGAGCACTTAGAAACTGAACTTAAAGTGCCAGTTGAGACTACCGGAAAACTATGCTGAGTGCTTTCAGTGAAAATTCTTATTGTGCAGTTGTAGCCAACAGATACAACTGACTGAGTTATGCTGTTAAGAAAGGATACTAATCACGGTGAATACAAGGGGAACATCATTCCTACATCTTGGTTCCAGATTGGGATTATCCATTGGGATATAAAGTACATTATCCATGCCTTTGTCTTAAAAATCGTTCCACAGATTTTTAAGACTATATACTCAATTTAATTCTGAACGTTTTACTTGTTAATATTATCACCCAACTATATTATTCAACATTTGCCTTAGAAGAATGTGAAAGCTCATGGACTTCTGAGTATCTAATCAGGTATAATCAGTGGTATGATCACTGTATCTCTGAAGAATTTGCACAACGGATGAGGTGTTTGGTGATGGGAAAGTCACAGCTAGCTCCTTCACCTGCTCTCTAGGTGAGTAGGAAAAGCTATTATTGATCATGACTCCATTTCTCATTCCTTTTTCAAATGTTTCTGTCTAGCCAATGGCAAGCTATACAGTTGAATCTTCTTGAAATAACCCAACTCAGATTTTTGACTCATTTATTAATTTTGAAGTCATTTTTTAAAATTCTTTTGAATCAATTTATGCCTTCAAGAGTGGCAATGGTTTTCACTTTGCATTTACCGGAAGATGATTAGGCGTGAGATGTGTCACAAGTAATAGGCAAGTATCAAAATCTGTCATGTATTATTTTTGTAAACACTCAGATGAATTCATGGTTATTACAATATAATATGAGTCTCAGCTAATTGTATTTCAGACTATGTTTTGGAAAACAAAGTGGGTTAAATCTTCAGAATGAGCCTTAAATTAAAAAATCTGTTTACTTGACTAGTGACTCATATCACTGTGTCTCTTGTTTGTGTTTAGCCAAAGGAAAAAGTTAAGAGCCCATGATCCTTTGTTCTATTGCTACATAACAAACCACATTTTTCTATTGCTGCATAACAAATCATAAAAAAATAATGATGTAAAACAAGACATTTATTTTACTCATGAATATGCAGCGTAGGCTTCCTTCTACTCTTCTTGAACAAGCCCTATCTCTGTAGATAGGGCTTGAAATTCTAGAAATGCTCACTCTCATGTCTAGGGAAGGAGTATGAATTACTATGGCCAGAGGATGGATTATGGTATGACACATTTGCCAGAAACCTGATACTTGTGCACTGAAAACTGGAGTGTATGATTCCTCCCCCTGATGCTGGAAGGATGTTGAATTCTCTGACCAAGAGTATCTGGCAGGAATCTTGCCAGGTTTGATTCCAAGCGAGGCTGAAGAAACATGGCTTCTTCCTGGGCTCTCTCTCAGGACACTCTTCTTAAGAGACCTATGACAGGTGAGGAGAACACGAGTGAGGGTCTTATTGAGAAAGCTACTTAAATTCACCATTAATAACTTGGTTCAACATCAGATGTGTGAGTGAGTCCTGGCTTACCATAGCCTCTAGACCACTGGTGGCAAAACTATGGCACATGTGCTGCAGCAGGCAGGCAGAGCCTTTTCTGTCAGTCGAATATCGAATAACAGCTTTTATTTTCTAAACTAAAACCTCAGTATTCAGGTTTGATTGCAATGTTGTGATAAATAAGTAGGCTTGGGGTCGCAGTTTGGGCTCTGAGTCTTGAAAAGATTTGCCATTACTGTCCTAGACTTTGAACCTTCCCATTGCTGCTCAGGAGCCAGGATGAATTATCTGCCATAGTCTTGTCCAAGCTGCTGAAGTGTGAATAAAATAGAGGGAATTGTAATAGATAACTGGGACATTTTGTTTTAAAGATTAAAGGCAGGATGTGCTCAAAATTTTCTGAAGATCTCAAAGATTACTGAGGCATAAGTGTTTTTATTCCTCATCTCTGCTGATAGAATATTTCTGTATTAGGCATGGACATAAGTTGGTTTTCAGGTTTCATTCCTTTCCACTAAAGGGCGTAGTTTCAGGAGTTCGGTGTTATCACACATCATAAAGTACATAGATAAAGTAGTTGTCAAGGTGCTGTGGAACATTCACCAGATCAGGATTCTTTAAATAGAATGATGCAGACTTCATCAGATTCTTTGCTAAATGGGTACAGAATGACATACAGTTTTTGCTTCTGAAGTGTTATTGTATTGTTTATTTATCAAAACAATTAGGAAGTGTCAGAATTATTACCTTTCATAGATAATGAGGAAAAAAGTTCTCCCATATTCCCATGAATTCATCAGGGAAAGAGTTTCTTATGTAGACATCAGCTACTACTTTGTTTTGTCTTCTAAGAAGATCTTTAAGGAAGTACATCTCAGTCCACCTGGAGTACTGCTCCTCAAAATTCAGCATTCATTGGTACTCTCCAGAGGAAGTAACTCACTGATTACTAGACTCCAGGCCCTGAGTTTCAGATTTCGTAGTAGACTGAAACCCATGCATTTTATATTAACAGTGTCCCTGGTCTAAGGACCACTCTTTGAGAACTACCAATCTAGTGGAAGAAGATAAAGGTCTGTTGCATATGTAGAACTTTTCCTAACTATGACTCTCTGAAATATACTCTAAATTGAAAACAGCTTTCAAGTCATTACATGACAAAATAGTATTCATTCACCTAGTAGGTAGATAAGCCACGTCTCAGCCACATTTCATCGCATATTGGGGCAAAGTGCAAGAAGCAACAAATTGGTTCTTTCAGTCAGTATATCATCAAGTTCTAAATGGCTTCTGAAACTAGTCAGGAGAGAGTTACTGTAAGCATTGTTCACCAGTGAACAACCAGATAATTTGGTTAGTTTTGCTGGTTTGGTTAAAATAGCCAGGAATCTGCCCCAAATATTTAACCAATAAAAGATACTACAGGAAAAATTTGATAATTCCTGGCACCTCAAAGACCCAATTTGTTCTGGTGTAGACACCTTGGACATGTCAATCTCAAGAAAGCCTCAGTTTTGAGGAAAATAGAGAGAAGGCTTCTCTCCTTGACTCCTGGAGTGACAGACCTTCCACCTGAAGATTTTCTTTGAATATTCTGAATATTTGCAGCTCCTGAGAACCAATTGAGTCAGTCAAAGAATCAATCTAGTCAGTGTTGCTCAAGGTCTGTTCTGGATCATCAAGGCCTTTCCAGTTCACACATTTTCCACAGATGTTTTGCCCTTCTCTAATCCAACTTTAGCTGTTTTCTTTGTAACAGCTTCATAATTGAATAATTTCACTTTCCCTCTTCCATTGCAGACCTGCTTGCTCTGACTTACTGAATTGCATGTTTATGAACATACACTTTCCATTAATACTAAATTGTTCATTGCTTTTTTCTTTTTTACAAGGATAGATAACTATGCAACTAATCTGTTTCTTTATCAAAAAGAACAGTTTGTGCTTTCACTGTTCAATTGTTGGGTTATTTTTTCATGCTTATATCTCACAGTCTGAACAACTGTTTTGAAGATAATATACGTAATATACTAAGCAGAGTTAATCTTCAATTTTGTTTTGAAATTCTTTTTTTTCTTTTTTTTTTAGTACCAGAGATCGAACTCATGACCTCACGCTTGGCAGGCAGGCACTTATGCTACTGAACTAAATCCCCAGCCTTTTTTCTTTTGTTTTGTTTTGAGACAGCATCTTACTATATAGCTCAGGCTGTTTTTTTTTTAAATTCTGTATCATCATTTTTATTCTTTTTTCATTTTAAAATAAAGAAATGAACAAAGCCAGAACAGCTCCCCTACAAAAAAGAAATAAAGTCATTTAATTTTTGTGTGGAAAAACAAAAACATGACAGAAAAAAAATGATATATTAAATGTTATTGTTGATGGATACTCAGTAAACATTGCTATAATTTTCTTTATAGAGATTTTTGATATGTCTACAATAAATATATTTCAAATGTCCTAAAATATAAATTGAAGGATATCTTTACAATTCTTAAAGAAATCAAGTGGCTTTTTAAAATTAGCACGTTAATAGAAAAAATTATAGCTTATCCATAATACTATCCACATTCCAGATTTTTGTGTGATCTCTTCAAATATTTTCATATGCATAAAAATACATTTTTCTGAAAATAGACTATTCTGTATATTTTGATTTGCTATTTTTTTACTTAGTGAGTTTACTACAGTAATATTTGTGCTGAGGGGTAAATTCTTATTACTAGGATTCATGTGATAAAATGAGTGCATCTTTTAAAAATTTTTTCAGGTTGTTCTGCCAATTTATTCCCTTGCCAACAGTGTGTGAGAGCACTTTATTTTTACTCTTAAACATAGGAAGTATTATCTTTAAAAAAAACTTTACAGCTTTTTGCAGTGGTACTATCATAGCTAATGAGGTTTAGCCAAGGTGGGATTATTGCTAATTGAAAACTTTTCCCAATATCTCACTGTGATGACTTGAAAAAATTCTTTAGAATTTTTATAAGTTCAAACTGGTAATTTATTAAGATCTGTATTACATTTCTTTGTTTATAAACAAATTTTCATAGATTGAGTTGAACGTTTTTAGTTTCATTTTCTGACTTGTCAGATCACAGCTGATGTTTATTTTCCAGTTATTGTGTTCAATGTTTGCTTCAATTATAAGGAAATCATGTGTTAAGAATACATTGTAATTTTTAAAAACCATCTTATCATCTGTTGGTTTTACTTATTTTTGATGCATATGTATATGCATTTCTGTTGGTTTCAAAAGTTCCAAAAAGATTGAGTAAATATTTTTTCTATTATTTAGATGTCTTTACAAAATAACTAGTTATTTAAATAAAAAAAGCAAAAACGTAAACATATGGTTATAAGACCATATAAGTAATACCCATATTTCCTTGAAAATAAGATCTACCTGAAACAAAGGTTTTAGCATGGTTTTAGAAGCGACACCCCCTATTGTGTCTTTTGGGTAAAGATGTGCGAGGCTAATATTAATCAAAAGGAGCAAAAATGGCTCTATTAACATTAGAGACAGAACTCTGAGGAAAGATTATAATCAGGAATAAGTAACCATTTTCCCACTGATTAAAAGTTTAATGAATCAAGAAGACATAAAAGTCTGCAACATTTAATGACCTTTGCAGGACATTTTCAAAATACTAAACAAAAGCAGACAGACCTGCAAGGATAAACAAATTCATGAATAAATTAAAGCATTTCAATATCCTCTCCTCAGTAAGATAGAATGAGAAGACAGAAAGTAAATAAGGATATAGAAGACTTGACACTATCGAGCTAATAAACAGCAAACAACACACTCAACATCACTAAGATGGTCTTTTCAGTTGCACACAACATGTCTAACAATAAATACCATATTTGGTGCCATAAAACAAAGCTCAATAAATTTAAATGTATTCAAATTGTACAAAATATGTTTTACCACAAAATAATCAGAAATTAATATTAAAAAGATGTGCAAAATACCCAAATGCTTTTTTATTTAAAAAACACATTTCTAAGTAACCCGGGAGTTGAATAAGAAACTGAAAGAAAAATGAAGTGTTTTTTAACTCAAGAAGAGGGAGTATGTTAACCACAACATGGGGGAAAGGAAATAATGCAGGTCAGTGCAGGAGGCCAGTGAGATGAGAAAAGCAATAAGGATGCCCGCCTTTGCTCTGCCCACGGCCCGGAGAAAGGACGCCACCTGGTTTTGCTCACCTGGGACTACCTTGTCCTGTGGAACTTAATTGCTTTAGATAGCTCTGAGTCTATGCTTCTGTAATGTCACGTGCAGACACACTATACAACCACCTGCAAAAATGGAAGGAACTGATACACAAGGCACACCTGGTCTCAGAAATGCTAAGTGAAAGAACCAAACAAAAAGCTTACATGTGTTTCCATCTGTATAAAAGTTTAGGAAACAAATTAACCTTGGTGACAAATCAGATCAGCTGTTTCCTAGGAAAAGCTAGGAGCAGAGAGGACAGGGGAATCAATTATAATAAAGGAGTATAAGAACATTTCTGGGATGTGCATTACTCATTAATTTGTGGACTCTAAATAGTTGAAGTATTTGGATGTTGATTTTACTTAACAAAGGATAAACTTGAGTCATTTATAGGACAAAGGATGTACCTCGAGGCCATGATGTTAAATTAAATCAGACATACAAACCTAACTACTGCATGGTTTCTTATATATTAAAAACCAAAACTATAAAAGAAGACCAAATAAAAGGCATATAATAGGAAGTAGGGGCGTAGCTGTTTCTTAAAGGGGGAAGGGAATCAAGAGATGGAGGGAGAGGCAGGGAAGGGATTGAAAAAAGAAAGGAAGATACGCTCTGCACATGTACAAACTTCCCACATGGGATGTAATCATTAGGTACTGAAAATGTGTATAAATAAAAAATAAAAACTGAAAAAAGTAAATCTGTTATCTTGGTTTGTTTTATCCTTTGGTTGGTTTTTCATTTGGCTTTGTTTTTGTTTTGGTGATATTGGGAATTTGGGGCGGTGCTGGGAAGTGAAACCAGGGCCTTCACTGAGCTACATTTCTAGTCCTTTATGTTTTATTTTGAGTCAGGGACTAATTTGCCCAGGCTGGGCTTGAATTTTTTATCCTCCTGCTCCAGCTCCTGAAAGTGCTGGGATTGCAGGTGTACACGTCCATGCCTGGCCTGGTTACTGTTTATTTATTTATTTTTTTTCTTTTTTGAGACAGGCTCTGCAGTGTAGTTCAGACTGCCCTTGGACTAAGTAGCCCAGTCTGGTTTTGAGTTTGCAATGAATCTCCTGCCCCAGCCTGTAAGGTGCAGGATTAAAGGTATGGAACACCATGCCCACAAATAGGATGAAGAAAATTATAACAAATTTTGTAAGTAATTTCTTTTTGGGTCTCATGTTTCTAATAGACCAGACTCTCAACTCTTGTCAGTCCCTTTTAACATGGAATATAGAGATCCCTATTCTGTCCTCATCTTGGTTCAAGAAATTTAGATTTACAATCACATGGAAATGTTATTGGAATTCTAGCGAGTTAATTCCAATCTACCACTTTCAGTGCAACCCATGGGGAGAATAAAGACACAAAACGTATTTATAATTATGGGGGGGGGTAAGGTGTCCTGAGGTCCTGCCTGGATGACAGTTCAATGGAAAAAGGCCTTGACCCAGGCCCTGACCCACATTTTATTAACTCATGAAGAAGGGAGTGGCATGAGGATGAATGACTGTGAGAATGGCAGGAATTATGTGAGTCCTGTGAGCGGGGCTAGCCAGGAGGCCAGAAAGCCCCTCTGCAACATGCAGAGAGAAGGGTGTGCAGACAGACCAACCTGCATCACACACTTGAGATATAACTTAATGTTTAGTGGTGGTGCTTCGGTTCTGATGTGCAAACTTTTTCTGCCCTTGGAAGTCATAGCCTCTTATCTCAAGGCTTGAACCCAGCTGACCGTGCTGGAGCCCTGGCTCTGTATCCCACCAGGCTCAACCTGGTTTAGGGGTACACTGCGGCGGGGAAACAGTGACTGCGGCCCAGCTTCAAAGATCACACATCAGCACCCCAGCCAGCCCTATTTCCATTGCTTTGAGGCAATGGAAGGGAAAGTAAATGGCTTAGCCAGCTTTGTACATGTCAACACAGGGAGAGAGGGCCAGGTTTAGCCCAAGTGGAGGCAGTTGCTCTTTATTGAAGGAGAGTTGTCTCCTTGATGCCCTACAATGCACCACTCTCTAAATTGTTCCTTTTTATTTTTCTACATGTTATACTTTCAAATGTCCACCTTTCTTTAATAAGTAAAAAGTTACCCAGCCTCCACTGGGTCAGAGAATATAGCAAAATACTTTCAATATTCTGGTGTTTTCTAGCCACTGATTGGGAATGCTGCATGCTACATTCCAGGCCATGTGACCCACACTTGTGTACACCTGTGAGCCAGCAGTAGGAGAAAGCTTTGAATTTGAAATGACTATGAAAATTACAGTCACTGACAGTACAAAGCCACATATGTAAGGGACAGGATTAAAAGCAGCTGATTAAAAAACATGATGCTTTGTCAGTATTAGGGCCTTAGGTGAAGGTTATTAAAGAAAAAAATAGTTAATGTTTCTATGGAAGGATGTTATTTACCTCAGATGGTCATTCCAGGTTGGTCTCATAACAGAGAAACACACTGTAGAGTTTTAAAATAATCCTTACAATGGAATTGGCTGCATAAGTTTTGCCTACAGAATGTCAGTCACTAAATAGTGGGGCCAAAAAGAATCAGCATTTTCTAATGCAGCTACAACTATGTGCCTCCCACAAGCATGTGAATACAACCCAAAGCTGTTAGACTGGAGAGGGAGATATGCATGGTGCTTACCCCTGCCTCTCACTCTACATTTGGCCAGTGTAGAGAAGCACATCTTTTCCTTCAGCCCCTTCAGCTCCTTCGTGATATATTTCACCTGAGTCTGCCAGCCACCATATTGGTGTGGTATGAATTATGTAATTCCTGTAGGTGGACCAGTCATCTTCCTCAGTCTGGCCATGCCTCAAGTTCTCAGAATAATGTTAGTTGTGTTCTTCTTAATGATAGTCAGAATCACTGCTGAGATTTCCATATTTGCAGTGCACTATGGGATTTTCCAGTGGCAGATATGCCCATAAAAATGACATACATAGGATATGATGGCTATATCATCTTATGTTTTAAAGAAAATCTCTCCTATCCCGGGAGAGAATCCTTAAGGATTCTATACATGGATTTCTGTAAACTAATGAGGCATTGGATATAGCAGGTCCCAGATGGTGAAGTCCTTTGCTTGTAGTAAGTGTCAACAATAAGGTCTAGGGAAGTTGAGTTTTCAGGCTTTGTACCTGATCTGGGCTTAAAAAAAAAAAAATCAAAGGAATGGGAAGCTCCAGACCAAAACAGAGTTTAGGATAGAGCCACTCTACCATTGTCTTTCCTTCTCTAGTAAAATGATGAGAGAAACATATTCCAACTGTGAAGCTGGCCTTCCCTGCCCATCCTGCAGGTGTTAAAATTAGTAGTGGGGCTGAAGAGGGGTGGGAGGAGCTTAACATCCAACAGTTAAGTTCTGTGAGGTAGGGATGGTATCCCTTTAAGGGAAGAAAAACCTTTCCAAAGGAAGAAATTCAGAAGAGGATGTAATTCAGTAACCAAACAAGTCTTGTCAAGTTTTAAAAAGTACAGTTTAGAAAATTAATGGTTAGAAATTCAGTGGGGCATGTTCATCAGCAAAATGATCTAACGTTTGAAACAGTATCTGCTATTGGAGCCAAAGGCCTATCATTACAGGTCTAGGAGGGCATAGTTTCTTAGCTACATTAATTCTTTTACAGGAATCTTTTAAAGAATCTTAAAACGAAAATCATGCCTTTTCTACTTTACTTTTCCAATTGAGAATGCAAAGATATTAAACAGATAAGGAGTGGATTAATTTTCCTAATCAGGGGAAAATTTTATTAGATGCTATAATGTTATAACCCTAATAAGTAGTACATGGGATATGGCAAATTTGATGTGATGCTTGGTGTATCTCAGAGCTGCCTTTCAAGCTCACATCTTGATACGAAAAATATGTTTTGTTAATGAACCATAAAGGAAATGCTGCAGGTAGGCTTTGTTGACTACTACTTTGTGGTACTTAGCTGGCCTTGGCATGTAAGCCACATTTCACCTTATCACACAAGCTTGCAAGAGCTTATTCACTCTTTGTCAACCCAGTTCATCCCCAAAGAGGGCCATTTGTTTACGGCAATGGCCCCCTAACCTCACAGATCCCAGGCATACCACACAAAGCGTGATCGAACTCTACGGTGGATGTTTAAAGAAAAAATTATTTTGGTAAAAGACATGATGCTATTACTCCCTTTCAAAGTCCTCTTCCTTACTTCAGATACACTTATCCCATTGTTTCTGCCCCTTTCTGATGCATTTCTAGAAGTCTTTGTGAGGTGTGATAAAAAATATGGCAAATACTGCTTCTGACTGCCATTCAACAGAAATGCAAGACTAAAGAAACTGCAGTGTGCCCTCATCCACCCCGATTCACCAGCTCTGGACTGTGCAACTTCTGGCTCTTCTCCCAAGTCAAAATGACCATGAGTGGTAAATTTGAATTGATTCAGGACATTCAAACAGCCTTGGCAGGGCAAGTAAAGATACTTATGAAAAAGGACTTCTAGAACTGCTTCAGAACATGGCAAAAATGGTGGGGTAAGTGTGTTCCAAGTAAAAAAATATATATATATTGAGGAAATCAATGGCAGTGTTTCTTTTATTGTCACAAAATTTAAAAGAAATGGTTGGTATGCACCATATTTTTGATCATACTGTGTTGGCCCACGGAGTCTGGAGTCCATATTGTTTGCCTCCCTGCAGATGGCAACAGCTGGAGACCCCGTGTGTACCAATGTGGGCATCTCTGGTCAGCAGCCCTAGGAAGGGAGGGAAAGCAAAGGCCATCACTGGGTGATCAGCCTCACTGGACCACAGGTGTATCCCCGATGCAATCCAAACCTATCACTCCTGGTCAAGCCTGTGGTCAAATACTCTACCCTCTCCACTCTCCTCCAATCTTCCAGGAGGTATTGTCTGATTTTCTACAAAGAATCTTTAAGTCTTCCAGGGTTTGCACCATTCTGGCTCAACCTATGCCTCTACTGACATCCACTACATAGGGCTGGAGATCCCTGCTTAGGAACTCTTTCCATCGCTTTGCTTGTCCTGTCATCAGTGGTGGGTGCCAGCTCTAGAAATTCATAGTCAGGGCAGGCGTCTTGGCCTTGAATCTGATTATCTGACAAGGTATCCTAGGAGTAAAGTTTGGCATCTTCAGCTGTATTCCTGCATGCAGTATGAAATGCCACGCATGTATGTACAATGTCCTCAATGAATCATCCTTTTGTATTGTGCTGGTGGGGCCTTGTCTTGCTAAGCACCACTTAGATCTTTGTTGTTGGGGCCTGTTGTCTTCAACTGAACCACATAATGTGCTTAACGATCACTTATGCAAGCAACATGGCCTCTCTTCACTGAGGCAACCGAGCCCCTTAGATTTCAATACCTCTCCCACTGGTGAAAAACAAGCTGTTCAGCAGGGCCAGTGTGCTTAGAGCTCAGAACCACAGTGCTCTGCAGAAGCTGCAGCCTTTGTTGAGTCCATTCAGGGAATGAATAGGAGCCTGGCTGCATTGTTCTGGCCTTGGCATAGGACCTTCCCGTAATGTGATAATTCCAACAGGCTGGTCCTGAGGTGGAGGCTGCCAGCACACCATCCTCGGGCTTTCTGACCTCCTGGCTTTTCCCCCTCTCCCCAAAACTATTTTGTTTAAATGCTGACTGCTCTGTCATAAGTTATTCTTTAGTTAAGGGGTTTGGCTCCTGTATGAGTTACTGTGGCTCGAAAAGAAAAAAGAAAAATCTCAGTTTAGCTAAGCACAAAGCTTAAGCAAGGTAAAGTAGAAACAGGTTGGGAAAAGCAGGAAAGGCAAAGAGAGGTGCTTTTATTCCCATGCTAGTTAAGCTATCTGGTCTGTTGAGAAAATTTCCTAGAAGTTTCCTTTTTTGTATCTTTACTTCTCTGGGGAGTAGATGAAAAAGCGTGTGCATTGTGGTAGCATTTAGCATTGTATTCTTTGGATTCTCAAGTGGCTGGAAGGATTCCTGTGAGTCCTGTAGCTGTTTCTTGACCCCCCCGCCCAAGATCTAAAACAGGCCAGGGGCCAGAGCCCACAGCAGAGGTTTTCTTGAGGTCCAGAGCTCATATCCATGAACAGAACAAGCAGCATGGTCCCAGTGGTGTGCCACAGGGGAGCACTGACACCCTGGCTCTTCCACTTGGCTTTGCAGAAAAACCTTTGGTGGCTTTGCTGCCACTTCCTTTACTATCATCAGGCATTTAGCCGGGATGCAAAACTTAACTCAATGTCCAGTCAAGCTCAATGATCACTTTTAGCCCACACACTCACAACTCCTTTTAAGTAGAATAAAATCTCTTTTGCACTCAAAAAGCCTTTCTCAAGTGTGTCTCCCATTTCTGTCCTTCATGCAGCCTCGGGGTGGGCTGGGACTGGGTTTTGGAGGGACCGCTAGAGTTCTCCGTGCTCTTACTGCCCCATTCAATGAACTGTGCGGAGTAATTGGTGAAAGTTTAACACGTATTTTAGGGCACAAAAGAGAAGCAAAGTGCTCCAGCAGATGACTTCTGAAGGACAAAGATACATCCTACACAGAGACCAAGCCATGACAAGAACAAGAGAGTGGCGGGGGTGGAGACAATGACTGTCATCCTTTATATCTTTTTTTTCTAACATTAGCTCCAGGCCATCCCATCAATAACCCACTTGATCTTGTGCTAAAAGATTGGTGTCAGGTGCCAGGCTCTGCTTGAGCTCATGTCGGAAGATTGGTATCAGATGCCAGGCTCGTGCCCATGGTTAACAAGTCTCCACAAATGGCAGGTCATGCCCAATTACCCCAGACACATTGTCTCCTGCTTCAGGGCCTGGAGGGGAAGGGCCCCAGCTTCTGGCTCACCTGGAGTATGGTGGTTGCTGCAGTTGGCCTTCTAGGTCCCATGACTTGGCCCTGGGGAATTCTGACCCTCACCCTGCAATGAGTGAACACGTGGTGTTTTCTTTTGGCTTAGCATGTTCCCACAGGGCCTCAACTACCTTCTTCTGCCTCGTTGGTAGCACCCTCTTGCCTGGCCCTGGGAAGGTTCCTGACAGGCTCATTTTCTCCCAACTATGGGGGCTGAGACCAGCTTGGGGGCGAAGCTCAGGATCTCTCTCACCCGACTGTGAGGACTTCTCTCGTGGGTGCCCAGTGGTCTGAAATTTCTCAGAGACCTGAGTAAGAAGCCAGGCAAGTGCCTGCCAGCTTCTCTCTTCCATCTCATGCCTTCTACTTAAGAGAACAAACCCAAGAGAGGAGGAGTTGGGAGACATATGTCCCTCTGGCATCCTTGCCCACCAGGTTTCCCTATATATTTCTCAGGAAAGAAATTAAGGAATGAGATTTTTCTTTTCCTACTTCTTCCTAAACAAGAGTGCTTGGGATGTCACCTGCATAACAGAACACATCAGGAGCGGGCCCATAACACTGCTGTCTATGAGCTGTGGGTACAGAACAGAATTCAACAAGGCTTTCTTCTCCTAAAATCCTGTTTTCTTGCCTGGGATCTAGTGGTGACAGAAGTGCAAAAATAAAAGTTTGTAACAATTCAAATAGAGAACACCTCAGATTAATCACACCTGAAATTGAGAATAAGATTAAGAGGTTTTGCAATTTTGTACACTTAATCTTTCTGAGTAATTATTAAAGTGCCTCATCTTAATTATTGCTGACCTCATTCTGCTTATACTTGACAATTTAAAAATGCAGTAAAAGTAGTTTCATATTTGTAAAGGGTTGGGCATCAGATTTATATCATTTATAAGACTTTTCTATAACTCAGTTATAATATACCAACATTCTATAATTATTCAAATTATAAATAGTGAAAAGTAATGTTTTTAGGTAACATATTTCGCTTATGGAAGGTTTATTATTACAAATAAATATGCATAATTGACATTACTGAAGAAGAAGAAGAAGAAGAAGAAGAAGAAGAAGAAGAAGAAGAAGAAGAAGAAGAAGAAGAAGAAGTGAAATGCCAGCCCTCTTCTGCCATGGGATTGTATTTCTCATAACTTGATCCTTAGGATGAGAAATGGCAATAAAACTGCCATTAAAGAGGAAAGTTAAAATACCAGCTTAGTATCTGCTGAAATATTTTCAATACTTTAACCTCTGGAGGCCAGACCTGCCCTGCTGCACAACCCCAGAGGAGGGCAGTGGTGCCTCCGGGGCTGTCTCTTGTGTCAGTGCAGCCTGGCCTTGTGTCTCCTTGGAGTTGAGCTTTACAAGAAAGGACAGGATGCCAGAAAGGCAAAGAACCTGTTTAGATGAGGCAGTGATCAAATTCTTAGCCATGGTCATGTTTTCTTAATGTGTTTGCTCCTGTGATGGGTGAATTACCAGGAAAAAGAAGTTTCATTCAAGTTAAGCAGCAGGAAGTTCTTGGTCAAATATGGTTGTCTCGTGTTCTTTGAGCTCCTCCTTGGAGAATGCCTCTACTTGGCAGGCAGTAAGCACAGGACTCTAGTGTTTGTTTCTCACTGGGCCTTATGTTCCTAGGGTACAGTCTTGTTGTCCCTATGTCTCCTCCCTTCGCAGAGATGGCCAGTCTTTCAGGGCCTTGGGCACCCTCTGGTACTTTCTCATGAAAAGAGAAAAGTGAATCTTGAAATATATGACATGCTGAATTGTGCACTTTGAATGAGTGAATTATCTCATTAGAACAGTTTTATTTTGTTTTTTAAACACAAAAAAAGACACATAGCCCCTCCTTGGAATGCCTGCCTGGCAAATGCAAGGTTGTGAGTTTGATCCCTGGTACAAAAACAAAACAAAATAAAACAAAACATGTAACCATCTATACGCAATATTACTCTTCTCTTTTCATTAAAGGAATGGGGGTGTAGAACATTTTGTGAGCTTCACTAGACCTTGAATTTTTATTAAACTATGCACTGGAGAAATCCCTCCCAATTAACTCTCATCAGCTAGCACATTCTTTTAAATTTTATGGGTGCAGCAATACAGTCTCAAGAAGTCCTCCTTTAATAAATACTTGATTGCTAACTTTTCTATTGGAATATTTCTTCACCTAAACACATTGTAAGTGATACCCTTTATTCTATTGGTTATAGAATAAATGCATAAGAGTGAAATTGTGTGATCTGTGATGTATATTTTCAATTTTATAGATATTGCCAGATTGCTTTTCAAAAGAAATTCTAAGAATTCACCTTTCCACAAGCCATATAGTGAAATTTTCCCTGCCAAAAATAGGTATTATATCTTTTTACTTTTGACAGTCTAATAGATATAAATTATCTCATTGTTGCTTCAACAGCATTTAATACTTTTTTGATAGTCTGTTTTCAAATGACAACATCTACAACCCCAACATTTATTGGTTTGTTTTCCTTTTTGTCATTTATTTATAAAAGCTTTTTTGTGTAATAAAGATATGAACCATTTTTCTGTCACATGTTGTAAATATTTCTGCCAATGTGTTCTTTTTTTCAACATCTAAAAAATTTTAAACCCTTAAATACAACTCTATTCTTTTTTCTGTGTGTAACTGCATTCCTAGAATTGGTAAAGAACAGTCTGCTCTGTCTCTATGGTTGTACATGTAGCATTTATGAAAGATTTTTATTGTTTTAGTTTTTATATGTATGTCGTTAATCCATCCGGAATTTATTTTTGCATTTGGTGTGAATTAAAGATCCAACTTAATTTTCTCCCAGATGCATAACCAGTTGTTCAAATTCCATTTATGAAATAAACCACATCTTCCCACTGTTTGAAATATCACCATAGTACTATATTAAACTCCAGTTTGTACTATGATTTATTTCTCTTTGCTCTATTCCACTAACTTGTCTATTCCTGTGCCAAGACCATACTTTTGTTTGCAGTAGCTTTACAGAATGTTTTCATATCTAGCGTGGCAAATTTACCCTTTCATATTCTCAGCAACCAGGGGAAAACGTAGAAAAGAATACCTACCTTTGTTTACTTTAGATCTTGTGTGACAAGATAATGAGGTATTGAAGTCAAGCAGCTAAAAATGAAAAAGACAAGGAGAAGACAAGTGGGAAAATGACTGCAGAATAAAACTGTTGATAAGAAAAAACAATGTAAGCTAAAACCCTCGTCACCTCTCGGCCTCCCCCAGTTCCCCAACAGTGGTGGTGTGAATGGCAGCTGTGGCATACCTTGGCCTATCATGCTGATATCCAGAGGAGCTTCATCTTGTTAGCATCCCATGGTGATGGATGGTGAGACCCATGACAAAGAGCTGGAATGCTGCCACTGGCACCGAATCTGATGTCTGAATGCAGAAATAAATGCCTTTGGTAAAGATCAGGCCTTCTGAAAAGGGAACCATCTTTTTCTACAAGTGGATAACCATACTAAATTATTAACAGCAGAGCTGGACAGTGTTTTGGAAGTTAAATATCCTGATGGACCTAATTCATTAGTGCATACTTGTATTGCACTCCTTATGAAAATAGCTAAGTGCACAAAGAGAAAATTGTTTCAGGGGAAAGCTTGGATTTTTCCCTTTGTGAAAGGATCCTTTCTGCTTCAGGAGTTTTTATTTACAACAGCCTTCCCAAGGGTCTTTCCATCTGCTCCTTCTTTCTCATGGCCTCAGCATGCTATGTTAAGAGTACAGATTTACATAATTGGCTATTTCTGATTGGAATGAATGTATTTTAACCTACTTTGGGAAACACGAAGTAAAATACCCACCACTGTAGGTTTTCGGAAGTTTCATTGTTTACTTTCTTCTTTCAAACTTTCCACCATCCCCTATTCCTGATGCTTCTTTAGTCTATTTTTCTTTTCTTTTCTTTTTTACATTTGCGTGGTATATTTGATTATATTCTCTATGGAACCATTATAGACATACCCTTTATCCTATTGCCAAGAAGAATGTATAATTAGAGATATTCATTTAATGTATAGACTTTGTATTCAAGGAATGGTATAGAAAATTTAATGAAGTTGTTTTGGTGGAGTAGTTAGCAATTAAATGAGGTTGTTTTGGTGGAGCAGTAAGCAATTATTTTGTATGCAAACCTTAATTGTATTACTGAGAGTGGTTTGTGGAAATAAGATGATATAGAAAAATCCGAATGCCCACTTCCTTTTTTCTGTTCAAGTCGCCTATACGTATGGGATATTTACATTCCTCCTACTTGGTAGTTTATAGAGCTTTCTTGAACAAAATTAGGTATCATAGATTATATGTCTTTGTGATTAGTTTCTGAATGTTTAGATCAGAATAAGATGGAATTATGGATTGTTAATATGAAAAGCAAATGTCAAGACAGCTAAGTAGAGTGAAAGTTTCAAATGATACAGATTTTAAGTAGAATCTCCTTTGTCTTCTAACGCAGTATCAAAAGATTTATATCAAATCCCCTTGGCCAGTTTTTCAGAGGAGATTTTACAAAAAAAAAAAAAAAAACCTTTTTTAATTGATTGTTCATGTGCAACACCTAGGGTTTTTTTCTACCCATAAAATATGGGGGAGAAAGGCGTAAATTCAATACTATAATATTGTTGGAAATGATTTTATAAATGCAGCTTTGATTCCACATCTGCAGACTTGTTCCTCAAGAAAAACCTTCTCCTCTTACTTTTACCATTATTTTAAAGCTGGTCTCTATTCAAGATAAAAAGAAAGTTCTAAAATTTAGGATTATCTTAATATCAAAGGGAGATAATGAAAAACATTTTCATCAAGATTATAAGCTTATGTTTTATTTTCATATTAAACAAGCTTAAAAAGCCAACTTCTAAAATTTGAGCATAGAAGCTTCTTGCAAAGGATGTTGAATTTTTTTTTTTATTTAGCTGAGGGATTGGTTCATAATTGTGGTGTTAATCTGGACTTTTAGCGTTTTAATGCCAAAAATATTATAAATTGAAAGAAGAGTTGGTGTTTCTTTGAAAAGTCTTAAAAATCAAAAGATTAAAATAATGAATAATCTTTTGAACCTGGTTCTGAAGATTCTGAGATAAGTAAAAATGAGTAAGAGAATTGCATGATGAGAACATAGTTTTGAAATCCTTATTTCAGTGATTTTTTTTCTTTAAGTAGTTCTCATTTTTTCTTCTATCTTTCAGTTTGGCCATGACTTATTATTACATATTTATACATATATGTATATATCTTAATTAAGTTTACTGGTACAATTTAGCATGTACAATGATCACATTCATAATAGAGAATTTGTACCTAGATATATTTTTTATTTAAAATCACAAAGGCTTAAATTTTGAGGAAAACATACATCATGGATCTTTCCATGATAAAGGATGGGAAACTTTCTCTGAAAAAAAAACAAAAGATTTCCTTGGGCTGAGGAGGAGAGAGACTCCATCTCCCAGAGCATGCTGCATCCCATTCAGTCTCAGGGTGGTCAGGGATTAGAGGTGGATCTGGAATACTTAGAGCAGGATTGAAATCCTCTATGGATACATTCCAGCCGATCCAGACTGCCACTTCCGCACAGAAGCAGAGGAAGAGATCTCATTCCCTGGAGTAGAGATTCCTAAAAGGCCGACGGAAAGCAAATAGAACTGTCTACAGTTGGACAAGGATCAAACTGGGTGCAAAGCAAGATGATAAATAGGTCGTGCATGGCCATGTAGAAGTGAAGCTTTGAGAAGTTGATACTCTGCCCTGCCTGCATTCTCAGCCAGCCCTGTAGACCTACCTCATGGTTAAAGAGGAGAAAGGGAGAGAGTCCAACAAACTAATGGAAATTAGCCTTCCATCACCTGACTTCAAAGGGGATTCAAAGAATACATTTAGTTAATTTATAAAGTGATAATATTTAATTTATCTAAGAGTGTAGATTGGGAGTTATGTTCATTATGTTTGTGAAGGGGGGCATGAGATCACAATGTTTGCCTTTAACTGAAGACTAAGAAGGTAATTCTTCTTTTAATTATTTAATTTTTTGAGACAGGGTCCCAGTGTAGGTAGCTGAGGGTGGCCTTGAACTCCTGGCAATATTCCTGCCTCAGCCTCGCAAATGCTGAGATTACAGGCATGCGCCACCGTTTCTTTCTGTGACAAGAACATGCTTCTGTCTCTGATGACCACTAGAAAATGTAGCCTGTATCAGCAGAATGGCAAGAACTGTCAAAGATTTCTTCAGGCTCTGTCTTCAGGGTCCGTGGGAGACCCTCTGCTGCAGACAGCGTGTATTGAGGCAGGCATCATTCCTTCTCTTGCTCAATTTGCTTACTTACCAACACTGTCTTCTGTTTGATCACTCAAAAATTAGTAATATTTTAATATGTGTCTTTGCTATAGGCTTTCTAACATTTTTAAATGTCCTTTTCAATGTACTTCTCCAAGTTTTGTTTTTTATCCCTTAATATATTTTAGTTGCATGACTATATTGTTACTCAAATTGTCCCTTTACCTTTTCTGCTTTTAAATGTTTTTCCTTTTATGCTCTCTTAACTTCTGTCATAATTATTATCTCTTCTATAGTTTTGCATTTTGAATATATTGCTAGTTTTTAATCTTCATCTTGTTTGTTTGTTTAAAAGTCTCACTATATATTCCAGGCTGAGTAGGTACTTACTCTGTATCCCAAGCAGACTTGAACTTGTGATCCTGCTGTCTCAGTGTTCCAAATACTAGAATTGTAGGCATGTGCCACCATGCCCAGCCATTATACTTTATTTTACATTTTATTAATCCTCTTTGTATAATTTTGTCTCTAAAACGTTTTCTTTTTCTAGGGTTCATGCCTTTTCATAATGTTAAGGTTTATCCTCTTACTATTTTATTGCTGTAAGTTTTTCTTCTTTTCTCTTGAAGATAATGAGATTTTTCTTCTAAATGACAACATAAGAAGCAGGATTCAGAGTGTGGCAGCAACAGAAAGTACCCACATGCTGGTAGGGAAGTTGAATGAAGGTGATGCTAGTATGTGGACAAGTCTGTAATTGCTAATACTAATTTTTTTTCAGGTTAAAATGATTGTGGTCTTAACTTGCAATTTAGGATTGTGGAATTAGCCTGTATGTGTATGTTTAGTAATTGGAGCAGACACTCAGAATGATTTGTAGTAAAATCCTGCAGCTATTCATGGGTTGACCTTTGCTTTAATCCCACCCCCACCCCCACCCCCGTTTTTTTTGGTACTGGGGATCAAACTCAAAACCTTGCACTTTCCAGGCAGGTGCTTACACCACTGAGCTAAATCCCCGGCCCCCTTTACTTTACTCTTATCCTACAGCAAGGAGTAGTACTTACTTGTTTAGCTTTCCAGCTCTCAGAAAAGAAGAGGTGTTTGTGGTGCAAATAGAGGAAGATTTCTTACACAAAACTCTTTTGGAAGAACAATTTGCAAATTTATACCAAATTTGAAACACACACAGAGCAATTTCATGTTAAAGAATGAAGAAAAAATTCTAGGAAAATATCCTCAAAAGTACTCAGGTACATTCTCTGTGGGGAGTGGTTGAACCATGGTTAAGCCTGAGGTCAACAAATTCCTTGAGCCTAGAGCAAAGCCAGTCCCAAAGGCACAGAATGCCAGAGGCAAATTGTGTAAATGAGTTGACCACCAGCTCAGTGGCATATCATCAGGTGTCTGTCTGGTCTTGGTGTTCTTCCTTGTTAACTATAGTACAGATAGTTTTGAAAATGTTTTGCTTTCAGTGTTCTCAGCAAATGCTGAGACCTGGCCCTCTGTATCCCCTTGTGTGCTTTTTCTCTTTTCTTTTTAACTTTGTATAAGCAAAGATGTTGGGGTTAAGACATTGTCACTGCCTCTTCATCAGAGAGGTCAGGTCCACCCAGTCCCAGCTTTTCTTTATATGTTGTGTTTCTTCTTAATCTTTTATCACCCCCTCTCAGGACCCCACTGACCATGCAGGTGGCAGCAAGTCTCTGCCACTTAATGATGTGTATACATATATTCTGAGATGATTTTCTTACTGTGTGAATATTATAACTTCTACTTACAAAACTTAGATAGTATAGCCTACTATACACAGAGGCTATGTAGTACAGCTTATTGGCCCTACATTACTAACCTATACAGGATATTATAGTTTTGAATTTGTTAGGCAATTTTAACACAATAGTAAGCATTTGTATACCTAAATATGTCTAAACATGTTTGTTTACATTATCATTACCAAAAACACCTACATAATACATTATTCTGTAACATTATGATGGCTGCCCCATCACTAGATGATAGGAAGTTATTGGTTGCATTATAATTTTATAAGACTACTATTGTATATGTTGTCCATTTTTACTGAAATATCCTTATATACCACAAGGCTGTATATTATTTAGTAAGCCACTTAAATTTTCTTTGTTAAATATAAATTGTGCATATGTTGAAAAAGAATAAATTGGTTCTTTAGTACCAGAAATATGAAATATTGAGCCTCTGGGGCTCACTGCTTCTTACAAATAGAGAAAAACCAAGATAAAATGCATATTTGAAAACAAAACTATTTTAAAATACATTTGTGGGGGAAAAAAATCCTGAGGAACCAATAGTAAAGAAAAAAAACTAAAGCCATAATGGTAAATCTTAGAGGTAATGCCATGGTGACCTTAGTAGAATTTTAGTCCAAGATACATGATCAAATATTTAGTAATAACAATTTAAAAATGCAGTAGAGACATACGTTTTATTCACCTATTTCTATAGAGGTCTCTGGATACATGTTGTTCAGATGGAGGTACCTCAGTAGGAAGGGGAAAGGGAACCAAAATGAATCGAGATGTGTACCTACTCCCTAAGATATATGTAAAATTCATGTATTGCAAACTTGTGCTGATAAAATAAAATGTTAAAAAAGGGAAATAAGAATTCAGTGATGATTTAAAGTTTATATTTAACAAAGAAAATTAATAACTAAGGAAGGGGTAGTACAAAACCTCATGATTTGTAAGGATCTTTATAAATAAACCTTTAAAGGTCACTATCAAACATTAGATAAGGATTTTGTGATGATAATCAAATGGTATAATTTCAGAATCTTCTTGAATCCCTCTATAAATGCTAATCAGCAAATAGGTGACTTTAGGTTAAAAATAAAAAAAATTAGGAGCATTCCAAAACATTCTAAAACTCATATATTAAAGGAAGTAAGTTAGAAACATGACAAAGTAAAGTCAGAGAGCAGGCAAGCAGAAAGAAACAAAAAACAAAAATACTTCAAAAATAGTTAATAGATTCTTGCTGGAGAATACCACCAACCAACTTGAAAAGAGTAATTGAAAATGGAAGAGATTTTACAAACAGCAACTTGTCAATGAGTATGAGAGGATTTAAAATGGCAGAGTAAACCCATGAACTTGCAAATTTAAACACAAACTTAAGGAAAAAAAAAGCAGAAATATAACAAAAAATTGACAGGACAATGACAATAAGAGCAGAAAGTCTTCTGGCAATAAGAGCAGAATGATTATATAAAGGTGGAACAGGTAAGAAAAGCAAGGAGATTATTAGAAAGAGGTTATAGCTACTAATGCTTCACTATAAGTTCAAGGCAGAGCACTAATGCTAGAAATCCTATCATTTGAAGAAAACCAAGATGGGAGGAGGAAAGAAGAGAAGAAGGACAAAGAAAGAGAGAGACAGAGATAGAAAAAGAGTCAGAGATGGAGAGAAAAAATAAGGAACATATTAAAGTCTTTATAAAGAGTTGAAAGCAGAAAGACATAATCACAAAACATAAAAAGTATAACTTGAAAACTTACTATTTCAAAAGGAGCCAAAAATTCATATAGAGATTGATGGTATGAAAAAGTAACATAAATAACAATGAAACAACCCAGACATGATATGATAAAAGTCAGGAAAAAACAATCAGACAATAAAATCATTTCAGAAATTTGAACAAACACAAGAATAGATAAACAATAAAAAGATAAATGATAAGAAAAAAATGCAGGAAGAAAATTCAACAAAAAATTAAATAGAAAAAAAATAGACAAAGAAGGTCCAACATGTATATAATAGGAATCTCTAGAGATGAAAACCAAAATGATGAAAAGCAATAAACACTGAAAAAGATAATTTAAGAAATGTTTTTGAAATTAAAAATAAGTAAAATGCTTGCTGTTTGTATGTGAAATTTGGCATAGAATTATGTCAAATATTTTAAATACGCACTGAATTTAAGCCATATTTTAGTAAAATTTCTGGACTTTAAAGAAAAATTAAAGGAAACTCATGACCAGAAAGAAAGGCCAAGACATTCGTATTTAAAGTGAAATAAATCAGATGTACTAGCTTAAGTATCAAATGATTTCTCTTGTATGAGGAACCTAAGTTGTAATAAAAGAACAAAATAAAAAATAACAAAAGTAGGGAGATAGAGCTTTCTCAAATGAGAAAGAGATCAAGAGATAGAAGGAGAGAGAAAAGGGGATTAAAAAAGGAATTACTATGTGTTAAGTTCATGTACCAATTCCACACAAGGAATGCAAACATTATTTATTGAAAACATCTACTAAGAAAAAATGTGTTTGAAAAATTGCATGAGGCCAGGGATTTAGCTAAGCAGTTTAAGTGTCTGTCTAGCAATGATAAGGTAGTGAGTTTGATCCCTGGTACAAAATAAATACACAAATAAAATAAAATAAAATAAAATAAAATAAAAATTGTATGAAACTTTTTGGAAATAATGTTATGAATGCCAGAAGATAATGGAGTAGCCTATTGGAAGATTGTTAGAGAAAATATGAAGTAATTAATTTATACCAAGCCAAAATGACTTGGTTAAAAACTGCACACAATCTGTTTGGACCATGCAACAATTCAGGAAATACTTTTTTCTCTGAAGAATCTACTAGATAATAAGCTTCAGGAAATAATAAAAATAGAGTAAAATTGACTTAAACTAGTAATGAGTAATAAATATAGTATATACTTATACAAAGAATGACAAACAAATGACGATTGAATGACAGTATAGGATGCTATAGCTACATATGCTGAAAATGAGTATATCCTACAGCTGTCAAAATACTGGGAGAGAATAGGTAAAATGAGCAAAGTAGAAAAATTTACTGGTAAATACATAGTTACTACTTGGGCTAAATGAATATTATTTCAAGATAGATACTTGGAACTGCAGGGGGAAACATTATTATCTTTAATACTGCTAATAGTAGGAGCCAAATAAAAAATAACCAAAAAGGGAGGAAAGTGATTATGTAACGTTATATATAGTATAGCATGTAATTATATTATCACACATATTAAAACAATATGATGAAGTTAAAGCCAAATTATTGATTATACAAAAAAAGTTAAAATTTTTTCCAATTAGTGAAGTAATATCTACCACCACATACATAGCTTTCTATATAGTCAGATTATACATAGCTGCCTTATGAAATATATATGTATGAAATTTTAGAAGGTAAAGAACATTCACAAACATTGAGCCTCACTTAAATCTTAGAAAAATCTATAAATTCCAAAGATTAGATATAAAAATTGAAAAAAATTTGAAAAAAATTTCCAAAAATTCTAACACTGGAGATGTATTGCTTTAAATGATATATTTCCAAACCTAAAATAAAATGGAAAACAAGGACTTTAAAAGCCAGTTTGAAAAGTTATAAATTGAAACCCAAGACATGCAAACAAGTATTAATAAAATCAAGGCATAAATTAATATTATAAATCAGATACAATAAAACCAAAAGTTATGAGTTTGAAAACCAAGATAATAAAATAGTGCTATAGTTTAGTAAAGTGTTTTCTGAAGGCCCACGTGTTGGAGATTTGGTCATCTGCCCATGATGCTATTAGCTTAATATTAGGAAAACATATTAAACATCCATTATATTAATAAAAGTGAATTACAAAATCATTGCATTTCCACAGATGCAGAAAAGACCAAGGACAACAAGGACAAAATCTAACAACTCAGATGTGGGGGGAAACTCAATATAATGGAATCAATGAGTACTTTTTTAAGCAATAAAATGTCTATAACATAACTCTTGATCCAGAAATTGTTCTCTAAGAAAAGTCTTGCACACAGGCTGAAATAAGTGGTATAACACTGTTTATAACAGAAAAAAACCTAGAAAGAATCTAAATAATGAAGAAGTATTGCAATGTACTCATTCAATAGACCTCTGTACAGTAGGAAAGATGAATTAAATAGTCCTATGTAGACTAGCTATGCATCTCTCTGCTAAATTCCTTCTATATGACCTTGGTAAATCATAGTTTCCTTGAGCTTTGGGTGTTTATATCTTTAAAGGAGAGATAACAGTATCTACCCTGAAGTTTTGCAATAAGAATTGGAGTTGATCTATATGAAAGGCTCTTTGCATAGGGTAAGACACGGCAGGCACTCAGATGATTATTATCACAGAAGTATATTAATGTTGCCAAGCTTACTTAGCTGGGTTATAGCAAGCAGACTAAACAGACCTTTAATACTAAAGCAGAAGAGACCAGATCTTTTCCATTACATTTCCTTAACTGAGCTTCACATCTTGTACTGCTCGAATTACTATAATAATGTCCTATCAAATCATCTGGACTCCAGTCTATTTCTTTTTATCAGGCATTTTCAAACCATAGGTCACATCCCGTGCAGGAGGTTGTGAAATCAATTTAGAAGGCAAAGATCATAATTTTAAACAGTGAAATAGATTAGAAAATATCAACTGAGTATTGTGTACATAGGGTTGTAATGTAAGAGCATTTCCTCTGCGTGATAGCATTTAATAATCTCCATATATGGCCCACTCTCTGTAGGTCAGCAGCAGTAACGGATTGAGATGTAAATTACAATACTTTCTGATGTTTTCTTTAGTGGTTCTCAATAGCTTTCATGAAGAAGGTTGATTTCCTTAGTACACAGGCCTTTCGTGATCTTTCGCTGTTTTCCAAGCCTGTCTCCCCTCTACTACCTCCACATTACTCTAGCAAGCAATGCAATGGTCTGGCACCCACTATACAAGTCTTACCATCGGCATCCTCATCTTTGCACATGAGTTCTTGCCTTGATTGCCAGTTTCATCCTTCAGGGAGTAGAGTGAAGCCTCCAGTTTATGTTCTAAAAGTCAGCTTATGTTACTGCTTTCAGGCAGCCTTCCTTGATACTCTGACCTCTCTGGACTTCATAAATGCCGTGTCTTAACTGTGCACTATACTTTCTGCTGACTGGCAATTTAAGTTGATTCATCTTCCTTATCCACTAGAACATACATTTTCTGGAAAAAAAGATTGTGATTTATTGAAGAATCTTCAACTAGCATCAGAGAACCTGGCACTTTCCAGGAACTCATTATATGTTTGGTGAGGGATGGATTGTCTGTGTCTACTTGTGTAGTAAATCCTGGTATATACACTGAAAATCAAGAATGAATTTGTTTTGATATATTCTAAATCTGCTCTTTAATTGATATAGATGTTATTATTCTTTATGATAAGGCAAAAAAGGACCATTTCAGTATACAGATGAAAAAGCAATATAAATGTAGCTGCTTTTTAATATATTGGATTGCCTATTAATTTTAATTATATACCATTGTTAGGAAGCCAGTAGTTTAACATCTTTGAGATCTATCTCTATGTAAATATATGAAAGAAAGTTTGCTAGTGGCTGAAAGCACGTAATGAAATAAAGTTTATCACCAGAGCTGTTTTTGTGGCAGGCTATCCTCAGGTATCACTTATTAAGGTGATAAATGTATAGGATGATAATTCTTTTGTGCTAGGCAATATGTCAAACCATTCATTTTCAAAGAAGTGACATACTGTGAGTAATAAAGATTCCTTTGGACAGGTTGTATGTTGACCTGGTGTAAATAAAATACATTATTACCTTCCAAGGCAGATTTTCTTGGGTACGAGGCCATTTTTATTTCACAATTTTCCTCAAATTTCTTGCCTTTTGATCATTTCTTTATGACTAACAGCTTCATAAGAGTGAGGATATAAGCTTAAAAGGGAAAATGAAATGCAATGTTAAATTTCTAATATACATAAAAATGACAGTTAAATACTATTTGATTCTTACTATGTGTCAAGCATTGTAATAAATACTGCTACATGCATTGTGCATTATCTCATTAAATCCTCACACCAACCCTACAAACATAAGTTGGGAGAAGTAAAATTTGGCAAAGTAAAATAAGCTGTCATAGTAATGTAATTGTAGTTGATTTCTTATTTCTCATATTTAAAAAAAGATGGCAAAAATATAGTCAGAGTGAAGGTAGAAACAAAAGGCCAGATTGAAAGTTGAGTTTATCTTAGTGATTGATTTCTCCACCTTCCCCTCAATCTTTCTGCTCATAAGTTACAGACAACATACTGAACAACTGACATCATATCTCATAAGGTTGTTTATACTTGTACCTTTTTCTGTACCATGGAGATATCAAAATTAAATAATATCATTCATTTATTTATGCTTTAGGAATAATTAAATATATGCTAAACAGAAATAGAAAAGTTGAAATCATAGTCAATGCTGGAGTTGGACATGTAAATTAAAGTTATATCCTCATCATCAGAGATATAATTGATCTGGACATAAATAAGCAAAAAAGAGACAGACCATTTAAACCAGTAACTCTTGTAGACAGATCAGGAAAAAACTGGTCACTAAAGGATGCAGAATTCTTACAGGCACCATAAAAAATTTTGGAGTCCCTTATAGCAGTGGCCCTAGAAAGAGGCTGCACAGAGCAAACGTCTAGAAAGCTGATAAAAATAGCAACTAAGTGATCCGAGTTACAGCATGGCATTGCAACTCCTGAACTTTCCCTCTAGTCTTTGTAATGTGCTGCCATGACAAGAAATTAACTTGTTTATGTATATTTGATGGAAGTTTGAAGATGGGGAATTAAGGAAGCCTAGAAAATAAAGCAGCTAGACAACTAATACATTGTGAAGTAGTGTGTGCCTCATCATTACCATTTGTTCAGGTCCTGTTTCTTTCCTTGTTAAATGAGGCACAAGTCATAACAATTCCATTACTCTGAACATTTGCAATTCATTCCCCATAAGATGACAAGGATTATCTTTTTTCTACTCTGTACTCGCTCCTCGATTGTCTTTCAATTCTTTATAATTGTATTAATCAGAAGAACAAAGCAATGTTATTAATTACCCTTGAACTTCTGGGAAGCACTAATTTGAGATAAGCCTGAAAGGATCTTTGAGCTATTGTTGTGGTACACAGAATATTGGAAAGAGTAAAATTGAGAGTAGGGCGTGTTTTACTTTTCCAGATCCACTTGGCATAAGTGCAAAAGAAACCACAGATGGGAACTCACAGATGGAAGCCTGCTGATCATACAGCTGTTTCTTTGTTGGTACGGAAAAGCAATTGTGGGTGGGAACAACAGAAGAAGAGACAATATTAGAATGCAATGGCATTTTAATTATACCTACCATAATTCTAATGTTCTGTTCTGTGGTGAATTGTTTGGGGAGTTGTCTTGAAATTAGGATCCAATCCTGTAAACTTGAATCAATTAAGTCAGTACTGCTTGGAAATATACAGAGAAGCTAGTTTGAAAAAAGATTTTGCAGCAATCTTGCTTTGAAATATTTAGACTTCCTCTGATGACTATTGGGCCGAAGAGAAGGAAGACAGAGGGCCAAGAGATTAAGCACTCTATTTCTGTTCAGTACGGATGTTCATTGGAGAACATCCTTAGCTCTTTGAACTATTTAAACTGTGTCTGAATATTCTCACAGAAGCCAATCTAGCTAAACATGAACCTTCCTGCCTAAAAGAGGTAATAGGACTCTGGGATATACTAGCATCTCTATTTTCCAGGAATGGAAACTTGAAAGCCTACTAAATAGGTTACTTACCAAGAATCATACTGAATTTCATTTACTAAGCATTTATGAAGCTGTTATATTCTAGGCACAGAAGTGAGTAAAAGAAACATGGTCTTGTCCTCCTGGACCTTGTTGTCTAGTCAGAAAAACATATATTCTAATGAATTATGCAAAGATAAAAGTAAAGAAAAATATAAACAACTATGTAAGACCACGTAATAGGACTAAAAAAAATTAGGAGTCAACAAGGGCTTTCCTAAGCCACTTAGCGCTAATATCCTGAACAAAGTCAAGTAGGCTAAGAGGGAAAATAAAAAAGCTCTGAGAAGAGCAGGTTTGTGCAGGGAAGGTGATTGACGGAAGTGAGATTTGTTTAAGGCGTTGGGAGAAGACCAATATGACAGGAGTATGGAGAGCAGCATCTGAGTCCAGGGACTTGAGCAAGGATTGCAACAGCAGCCCCACAAACTCTGAAAACCCACATTTGTAAATATTGTCTCTCTAGTATAAAAAATAATAATAATAAACTGAAAGAATAATACAATCCAAAATGTATAATAGATGTTGTAATAATGAAAGGGAAAGAAAATGCTCTGAAGGATATAACTGTATGTATGTTTGAGTGGGCAAGATAGATGTCCATACCACTAAGTTTTTGTTTCTTCGTCAAACAGAATAGTTTGTAGTGTCATTGTTTGATTGTTCACTTTTTATGCTTTGATTTTATAACTTGAACAACTACTTCTAAGATAACAATATGTAATTTATCAACTAGTGATTTCTTAGTTTTTAAAATTCTATATTATTTCTACCCTTTTTTCTCTTTCATTTTTTTTCTCTAAATTAAAAAAAGAGAAAATTGGAATGCTCTGATACAAACATTTTTAAAATGTCCATTTGGCAGTACTGTGTGTACAGGTTGACTTGGAATGTGAAAAGAATTGCCTCAAATTCAACTTGATTTGTATTTTGTAGTTCTTTAATCCTTAACCAAGGATGACTGTGGCTCTGGTAATAAAAAGAATTTCATAGACCCAAGAGAAATCATGTCAGCAAGTTTTGATGACTTAGTAGCTATGATTCATGGATGAGGAAGTGGTACCCATGGTGACCCAGAGTTTTGTCAATGAGCAAATGGATATTCAGTTGTACTTTGCCCAGAAGATCCAAGAGAAGGTCCATGCTTGGTGAGTGGTATCAGGGCAAGAAAGTTGTGGGCTTAATTTCAGACTGTTGAACTTGGGGGGCCTCAGAAAGATACCCATGTGATATGACAAAGAAGGGAAGACTGGGGGAACTGAAGACAAATGAAGGTGGAATCCTTGATCTGTTACTCCCTGTCTATGACATCTTCAGCAAGTTTTTAAATATATTTTACCTATTTCTCTATATGTAAAAAGGAGAAAGCAGTAACAGTAATGCCACTGTGCTGTTGTGAATATTAAGGGAGGGTAAAGTCATCAGGGCAACAGCAGAAGCTTGGGGGCAGGGTGGGATGAGGTGGTGTAGGAAGGGAACAATAGGTAGGCTGAGATTACTCTTCATCATTCTTTTATTCTTTCAAGTTTTATAAGAATGCATGTGTTATTACTTGCTTACTTAGAAGGAAATAAAAATTAAAAAACAAAAATTCATAATAGACTAACAGGTGTCTGCATGCAGCCCTCAACATAACACCAAGATCAGTCAGGAAGTGTCAGATATTTAGACACAGAGACTTAGAGCTCACATAGAAATCTGTTCCGGGTGGGGCCAATCTGGTGACTGCCATAGTAACAAAAACTGGAAAGTTGGTGAAATCATCTGGAGAGACAAGATTGGGGAACAAGGGTCAAGGTTAAACTTCGAAGAATCTCAACTGTTGAAGATCAAGCAGAGCGTGAATCTTAGAAGGAATTCAAAAAAGGCCAAAGTGAATTTAAAGATACAAACTATAGAACTTTAACAATGTACCCAAATGTACAGAACTGACACAGAGTAGGGAAGCCATAGAGCATCTTAACCATCATTCCCCCAGTCACCTTGGCTCAGTATTTAGGCAAAAATCTGACTCTAAGGCAAGAGGAAAGCTCTGGCCATGTGGTCAAGGTAAAGTGTATTTAGAAGACGCCAGCCATATGACATATTGCAAACTCTACTAAGTAGCAAGCTGCAAAGTTTTGGAAAAGGGAAAGCTAATGTGGAACCTCGAGCACATTCTTTAGAAAACCAGGCAGTAAACTTTGTTCTAAACTGTTTGGTTCTTTATTTTAAATCGGAACGTGGCTTCTAATCTGAAAACTGAACCAATCAGTTGACCATCTGGAGGTTGAATTCATACTTCTTATGGATTAACCATCTATAGGAAAAAGTACTATGTAAAACTGGGCTGACTTATAAAAAATAAAGAGATACCACTAATATCATAGAGAAAAGCAAGCAGGTACCAAGAAAGCTAATTTGATTTTGTTCTCTCTTCTGTCAGTTGACCAATTTAGAGTGTTTGTCTTCACCAAAAATTATTTTCCTTGTCATCTTATAGTCACTTTCATCATAACTTTTATTTTTCATAAAAATTGATACTTTCCCCCTTATACTTGAAAACAAATGATGGTTGTTCAGTCCTCATAAAAAGAGGTGAGTCTTGTTTATAGTATTATAGTAAAAATTTTAACAAAACCACTTCGTTTCATATAAGGGGAAAACTTCAAAAAGGAGTGAGATTTAACTCTGTGCTCTTTTTCACTAGATAGCATATTACCTTTAGAAATCTTTAAAATGGTAATTTTTATTTGGAAATAAGACAACCTTAATCATACCAGGAATCATACCTTAATCATATCAGGAATTGAAAGAAGTCAGTAACTTGCCATGAACTTGTAATTTAGTATGACATTCTGAAGGGAAGAGTCAGCACCCCACATTATACCCCTATTGTATGCCAAGGGAACAAAAGAAAAGTGGGGTAATAGATACTTTATTTATCTTACTGAACTTTAGTTCTTTATTTGCAAGTATAAGGTTAAATCCTGCATTTTGTACCTTTATCCTCAAGTGCCTCTGTTTTGCATTCCAGGCAAGTTAATTGCTTCTATGAATATTGTTTTTCTAACCTGCGAATGAGTGGTAACAGTCCTACCATCTCTGCAGAACTTTAGAAGTGGCTAAGTTCATGCAGGTAAAACTCTTGGCATACAGAGAACTCATGTAGCGTAGCCAAGACTTAAGATAGAAATTCTTCCAGAAGAACTGTAAATCTGTTCATTTTCATCTGTCCTATGTGCACATAGGAAATGCCCTTCTGTTCTCCTTGATATCTTCCCAAACTTCAATATTGACTTTGCAAACATTACAGGTGTGTCTCTCAATCAACAAACACAGTTATGCCAAGTAAATTTTTTACTTGCCTCAAATTTAACTTGATTTGTATTTTGAAAACTTATTTGTCCAGGAAGGGTAGAAACCTGACCACCATCAGTTTGAGGATTTCTCTTCACCTTTCCATCTCCTTTCTATGGGGTTATAAGTTAGTGTGTAAAGCATACATGATACCCAAGTTTAGAAAGAGGGCCATTTGGAGCCGTGTGTGTAGCTCAACTGCAGAGCACTTGCCTGGCATACGAGTTCTTTTCTAAGCTCTCCATTCCTGAAAAAGGAGGGGAATTTGTTCTTACATATATAAGGAGTTGGCCATTTATCATCACTAGAGCAAACCCAAAGCCATACTTCCTCTCTGCCCAATTCCATCATGTGTAATGTGTCACGTGGCAGAACACAGGACTCCTTCTCTTGGTTAGAGGACCTACGCTTTCTACTCAGCTTCCCCAGTTAATTGGTTTGTGCTCCAAACCAACAAGCTTTCTTATGATCTTAGATTTTTGAAATATAAAAATCAAAGACTCCCAACTGACTTCTGCTCTTTTACCTGTCACATCCCTCATTAGTAGCAATGAATGCAAAGTCATAGACCTACTGGTGAGCGAAAGAAGGAGACTACCAGTTAGGGAAAAACCAAAGGTCAGGATCTCAAATGACTGTCCTGCGTCTCGATTTTATATATACATTGCAGAAGTTAATGCTTTCAACCACGGAGCACACAGAGGTCATATGTAGTAAATGAAATGTCATGCAGAATTTATCATGGATGTGCAACTCAGCAGAAAGACATAAATGCAAGTTTTGTTTTTCTTGGAATGGAGCATGGCTGTGTATACTGACTTAATGAATTTTAAAATTTCCCTTAAGTAATGAAAGAGGGCTCATTGCACAACCTAGCTATAACAAGGCTCAAATATTACATATGTTTAGAAAAATTAACTCTCTGGTATTTAAGCTTGGACTAAAGGCCCAACTCCATGCTGTTCAACATTATAAGATTTTTTTTTCTTTACTTTTTCTAGAGCAAGTGTATAGAATTTATCAGGAGGGAAACAATGCTTATGTTTATTCCTATGGTCCACTCCTATAAATATGGCTTTTTTGTTTACTTTCTGCATTGACAGTAATTGGAAGGAAAATAATTCAAAATTTGGTTTGCAAAGGGGACAAAAGTGATTGGTGGCATTATTTACCTACTCAACTGAAGCAGACCTTAGTAGCCATCTGGTATAACATGTTTTTGAGTAATTAACATGCATTCACTTTTCTATTTAGTTTCCTTTTTGAAGTGAATCTGAAAATGTGTGCTAACAGACTGCCTGTATCACAAAGGAGCCAATGTTAAAAAAATGATTACACTCATTTCCTTTAAAAAAAAAAAACAATGAAAAATAAAAACCCAAACTTTGTTTTGCCACCAAAGACAGAAGCTGGCCCGATAGAAGCCAAAGACTCTGGGTCCCAGACGAGATTGCTTGTTGTCCTTAGTCACCACATTTGGTGAGCAATGTTGTAAGCCCATAGCCCCCTCTTCTCCCATCAGCCTTGTCATGCAGAGCCTTGGGGAGAACATTTACATGATCACAAATTCACTGCAATGGTGGTACTGGCCCATTCATGGATTGAACTGAATCTAGGATTAGCTGTCACAGCTTAACAGCTTGAGTTTGTTTTTCCAAATGACTTTATCACAACTATAAATTCCAGTGAATCAACCTATTGGATTGTTGCTGAGTGCCTGTGTGTTGGCAATACATATGTGATTTAATCTATAGGGAAAAGAAATTATTCTTCCTGGCATACAGCCTTCCAGCAAAAATCAGCAAATAGGTCACATATACAAGTCTAAACCATTTCTTGCTGGGAGATTTTACTTTACAATATGTCAGTACAATTGCTTCACCCACAAAATATCTGGATGTATTTTAAGTCAACCTGAACAAATAGATCAGAAAACTCAGGCTGTCATGATGAATTTAAGTGAAAATATTTGTTACATAAACACAAATTTGCAGATAAAAAAGTCCTTGTGCAGTAGTGTGGGAATTAAATGAAAATTAATACGAGCATAGCATGGACCTTGAGAACTAAATCTGTGGCTTCTAACCTGAAATGATATTTAAATGTTTTACTTTTAAAAAATATAGACAGATTTTCTTGTTTTGGGCTGAGCACAAGTTATTTTTTGACTTAAAAGCAATTGTCAGTTTAGATTTTATTTAGAGTTCTATCAAATGGAAAAGAAGTTTTAAAAGGCATTATTGTAGTGCTTTTTTTACAGATGTTTACTTTTAGTCTCCATGTTTATTCATTTAGTTGGACCTTAAAGTGAAGTAAAACCTACATTCATTTAGTTCTTCTTACTTCTCTTCTCCTTAAATTATTTTATATGTGCCAAAAATCTACTGTTAAGATAAATGTGTGACTACAAAGAGGCATAAGATAGTAAGAACAAAACAGGGTTCCACTCCATCTGGAAAAGAGACAAACTATGTAAAAACCATACAGGTTACGAGTATGTGTATGGATATTGTAAAATAAAATCTTCCATCAAGAAATGGTTTAGATTTGTATATGTGATCTATTTGCTGATTTTTCCTGGAGTGCTGAAGTGTGTGTGTGTGTGTGTGTGTGTGGTTGTAAGTGCATATGTAGCATGCTTGAGAGGATGGGTCTGGGAACATCCAAAGACTAGGGATAAAAATTCTCAAAGGAAGATAAAATTGTTCTGCTGTCTCCCTACATGACTCCCTTTATCAGTTCACTCAAGTTCAGTGGCACCAGAGAGAAAGTCACAATTGGAGCTGAGGTTTAAAATAACATTTCTTTAATGAGATCTTATTCAAGTCTTCAACTAAGAAGGAAATTCTGAGTTCAAGTTCAAAATGTCTGTGCTATACCCCCAGGGGCAATCTAAATCTTATTATTTTGTGTAAAATGCCAAAGATGTGTTTCAATCAAGTCCTTTAGACATACACTATCTTTTTACAAATGATCAGAGGAAAGAATGTTAGAGCCTTTTCCCTAGAAGAGGTGATATGTAACATTGCTACTGTTAGAACTCATAGGAAATTTTGTTAAAAAAATGGTTTTAATAACTTACTTTGATCTGTTCAACCAATTTAAACTTTGCTTGACTTAATGGAGAAGAAACAAAGCCAATTTTGCCTCACCTTGTAATAAATGCTTGATATTCTCCTTTTGGCTAGAATAGCTTGACTGCTTTTAACTCATACTTGTTAGTATATGATATGTAATATTTCTAGTGTTGTATGGAATAGACAGTATACACAATACTATAGTTCAGTACAATATAGTATGATACAGTATAGATAGAAACTACAGATGAGTGATTCTCGTGCTGCATTCATTGGAAAATTTAGCTATGAAAATAAAAACACTGGGTTTTAAATTATCTGGGTTTTCAATGAGCTCTTTCATTAATTAGTAGGATGTAAAAATAAGGAGCTTAGTTTAGATGAATTCTAAGTTTCTTTTCCTCCTCCAAGTGTCTTATGCTCTGCTTCTAGAATTCATGGAGATGCACCAGATTGAGAGAAGAGCAGTCTAAGGAAGAGACACAGTGATTCACAAGCCAGGCTCTCACTGCAGCCCCTTACACACAGATCAGCTACACTTTTATGTTTTCCATGTTGAGTTTTACTGTAAGAATTCCACTTTCAAACCTTAATTTTTGCAAACATCTGTCTCTGATAAAAGGCAGGATTAATGAGCTCTTAGATGTAATCTAATCAGGAAAAAGAAACATGTATTTTTTCTGCTTTTTTATTATAAAATGTGATATGCAGCAAATCGCCTAAGATTTTAGGTAATTATAACCTTTGTCTATAAAGCAAATATGATTATAGCACAATGAAATCAAGAAATAAAACATTGCTTGGGTATGGAATTTCCCTCATGTCTTTTACCATTTTCTTCACTATCCACTCTTCAAAAGGGTTTTTTGGTGCTCTTTTTTATCCTTTACAGTTTTTATCATCTCTGTATATGACCTTAAAATGTGTTAGTTATGACATTCTTGAATGCTATGTAAATATAATAATGTTGTTATTACTATTTTATGATTATCTTTCTTCTGCCCATGTATTTTCATGTTTATTTATGTATCTGTAGTTTTTTCAAATCCATTTCAATGGAGTATTTCATTATGGCAACATAAAACATTGCATGTATCCATTCTACAATGGTCAGTATGTGGGTTATTACCAAAAGTTGGTATTTATATGCAATATTGCTGTGATTGTTACTAAAAAAGAACCTTGTATATATAATCAAATGTATCTTCAAAGTACATATATAAGAATGGAATACTAGATCATAATTTAGTTTTATCTAATTAGTGGAGCATATTCAGCATGCATGCATTTTTACCAGATAAAAGCTGTAACAAGTTGCTCTAAGACTATGCCCTCATACTAGTGGAAGAGTTTCTGTTTAATGTATGTCCTCTTCTACATTAATCTTGTCATATTTTTAGGCTGCCTCGATTTGATGGATATAGTGGTATCTTACCATAATTTTATAGTACATTTTCCTAATGATTAATTGTGCTCTGTGTCTTCTCATTCTGTTACAAACTATTTAGATTTCTGCTTTTGTGATGAGCTTGCTAAAGGTATTTGGTTATTTTTCTTTTGAGTTGTCTAGGTTTGTCAAATTATATATTTTGAAAAATATTTTTTTGGTTAATATATTTCAAATATCTTGAGATAACCCCATGATTTTCCTTTTTACCCTTTTTATGTGATATCGTTTTTGTAATATCTTTTAATAAGCAGAAATTTTAGTTCTGATGTGATTAAACTGACCATTTTTACTCTACTAAAACTTAGTATTCCTTAAGAATTCTTTTGTAGATTTTGAGCAAACCAGGAATAACTTGATGATGGACATCTACAAAAGTATCTAGCACCATATTTACTGATGAAAGACCGAATGCTTTGTGCCTAACACTAGAATAAGATGATACATTTATTCTTGCCACTTCCATTCAACAATGTAATGGAAGTTCTCGCTAGGAAAATTAGGCAGGGAACTTTAAAAACATTCCAAATTGGAAAGGAAGAAATACAATTATCTCTATTCAGAAACAAGATAAACTTATATATAGAAAATTCTAAGGAATACAATAAAATCTAATAGACTGAGTAAACTAACTTAGCAAGTTTCAGGAAAAAAGATAAATGCATAAAATAACTTTTTCTATACTGTCAACCTGAAAATTAAATTAAGAAAATAATATCATTTATAACAGCCCCTCAAAATAAAACTCTTAGGAATTGATTTAAAAAAAGAAACATAAGACAAGTGCAACTATAAACCTTAATTAAAAGAAAATTATTAAAGATATATATGAATAGAACAAAATTTCATAGTTTTGAGTTGACTTAATATTGTTACTATAACTACATTTCCCCAATTACCTATATACATATTCAATAGAAGTTCTATACAAATTGAAGTGGCCTTTTAACAAATTTTAGTAATTGAAAAACTGAAACTGAAACTTACATAGAGTTTCAAAAGAGTCAAAATAGCCAAAATAATCTTAAAACAGAAGAATATATTTGGAGACCTTATACTTTTGTGTTTCAAAACAGGGCAAAGATAGAGTCATCAAATGTTACAGTAGCATACTATCATATGAGTGGCATTTAGATCAATGGAATAGAATTGAGAGTGTAAAAATATGTTCACTTGACTTTCAACAAAAATTCCAGGATTATTCAGTGGAGAAATAGAAGACTTTTCTACAAATGGTGCCGGGAAACTGTATATCCGTAATCAGAATAAAGAATTTGAACTCCTATCTTACTCAAAATAAATCATTGTTCTAAGCTGAAGAGCTAAATCTACAAAGCTCTTATAATTAAACAACAAAAATATTTGTGATCTTTGGTTAGATAATGGTTACTAACTAAAAACACAAGGGACCAGACAAAAATGTGTAAATTGAGCTGCATAAAAATTAAACATTTTTGTGTTTCAAAAGAATACCATCATGAAAATAGGTGGACAAAACACAGAATGGTAGAAAATATTTGCAAGTTACATAAATAAGGGGCTTACATATTTAATATAAAAAACATGCTTACAACTTGACAATAAAAAGACAACCCAAATTAAAAATATAGGCAAACGATTTGAATAAGCATTTCTTTAAAGATATAAAAATAGCTAAAAAGCACACAGAAAGGTTTTCAATATCATTGGTCATTAGAAACACTGCAATGGATATTACTTCACAATTGTGAAGATGGCTAAAATTTCAAAAATAAAAGGGTTATAGTCTTTTCTAAATAATGTTACAGACTTACTTTTATGTTTAGCTCTTTAGTCCAACTAAATTTGACTTCTGCATGGTATGAAATAGTTATTCAACTTAAACATTTTTGTCTTCTGCTTTCTTCTTGGTTCTTTGAATGAGATTTTCTTCTATATTCTATTCTTTGAACCACTGAACATAGAGAAACTGTCCCTCCCTTAACAGGACAGACTCTTTCTCACTGACCACATAGTATGGACAGCATAAAAACTGTTCCACTAGCCACACATTCCCTCTGTGAATCCATTCCAATTTTCTCAACTAACTTTGCACATGCAATAAAGGGAAAGTGAAAGGTTCTATGCACACAGCACTTACCATTAATCTTTTTTAAATTGAGTTTGCTGGCATGTTGATAGTAAAATTCTGCTGGAAAAAAACAAAACAAAACCAACCAACAAACAAAAACCACTGTTTAAGACAAAATATTGAAAATATTGAGCTGGTACAGATTCAGCCTGTCTGGGAATGGCATTTTATTTTGGAATCTAGCCAGGTAATCACCCGTAGGGCTGTCATCATCGTTTTCCAGTAGCGATTTTTTTCCAACCACTTCTTGTCCTCTTAGATGCATGGTTTAGCTTCTTAGTCCTCATTATTTGAATTTCTTCTTCCAGTAATGGACTTCTATGTGCCTTCTCCTACTTGCAAAAAGATTTTCTAATATTTCTATAAAAACAACTGTGCCATCTTGGGGTATGTAGTCTAACAAATTAAACTAGTTTAATAAGCAGAGCTACTAATACTTTCCCATTGACTTGGAAATTATCCTTCTCTTCCAACTCCCTTACCATGTCAGCAGCCACCTCCAAATAATGATGATGATGATGACAAATGATATGGCAGTGCCTTACAGGGCCCATCCCTCACACGCAAACGCAGTTCAGTGCTGTTCGCTTGCACTAAATGTGGCCTCAGAGATTGGTGTTTGGCTGTGTTCCAAGGCCCCTCTCTGGCTTCTGTCCTGGCATTTTTATATATGATCTGCAGGTGTTACTGATTCATTTTGTCCAGAAATTACATCTGATGTCATACTCACTAACCTAGATTTTGCTGTGGTCAGTATAGTATAAACGTGAACCCTAAAAATGGAATCACTGATGATTACATAATAAAATAACATCCTACAAATAGCTCTGTGTGTCTGTTGTTGAAAGGAGGACATATGGTTATCACTAAGTTAGATTTGCAGCTGAGATTTAATTTAATTTGGAATAAGAAATCCAGGCCAGTATTTAACATCAAACATATGATTATAATTTTAGAATTATGAAGAGAGATGATTCAATCTCTTCGATGTGTTTTAGAGATGAGGTGTTTTAAAGGAGGTGAAGAAAGATCTTGATTCAAATGATCTGAAACATGCAAGTAAGAGTGGATTTTGGTCATACTGAGCAAAGGTGTGTTGCCATGGCTATTGTGTTGATTTGTACAATTTACTCCATGCCCTAAGCACACGTACTCTTTTTACCTTTTTCTATTTAGGCAATATAGACGGTTGATGAAATACACCAAGCTTCATTTCAGTAAAGAAGAGAGACTTCTGGGAATAAAATATGATTTCATGGCCAATTTCTCAAAGGCAAATGGCTTCATGTTACAATGACTTTTTTTTTGCAAATTTCAACATATAGATTTAGAATAAGAAAAATGTCCAAAGGTACAAAATTAACTGTAAATTTTAAGTCAATGTGTTCTTGTGATTTGCTTATAAACAGATAAACAGGTGGAAGAAGGATTTTGAGTAATCTTGAATGAAGTTTGTGACAACTCCTATCCTTGTTTCATCAGATGTTTGTCTTTTCTCCAAGGTCAGGAGTCTGGTAAAATATTTAGCAAAGCTGTATTAAATGAAATGTTCTAGAAAATGAGCCAGGACATTAAGCTGAATGTGAATGTTTTCTGGCCTTAAAGTATCTCATCTTTGTTTTCACTCCTCTCATCTTCCAGCTAGCTTGTAAGAAAAATATTTTCTTATGAAGATTTTTTTCTCACTATAAAAGTTAGGATGTTTCCAGTTATAGTAATAATAATGCAGCTGGCAATACATCATATTTTTAGCATATTCTATTAGGCATTATTAAATATTTTATAAGTATTTTTTTTAATCCTTGCCAAACATTTAGATTAGCTCATTTCATTTTTTTGTTTAGTTTTGTTTTTATAGGTTGGAGAAAACTGAGGTTCAGAGAGGTTGGTTTGCTCAGGTTCACACAGCTGGTAGGCAGTAAAGCAGGGATTTGAATAGAGATCCGATTTGTTCTAACTGATGTGTTTACTATACAGTGCTGCCTCCCTTAAAATGTAATGTTTTCTTATCTTTTAACGTATACAAGCATACTACACTAAGTTGATTCAAAACAATCCTGCAGATGCTATTTGTGTTTTAGAATTGAAGAATTAAGAAACCAAGGTCCAGGGAATTGAGGAATGTGCTCAGGTTTGCTCACCTAGACAAAGTACAATTTGCACCTAAACTTAAAGCATCTGAATCTTTTTCCATGTTGCTTCCATTACAATCTTAGTCTGAATGCCAGACTGTAGAGTGGCAGGGAACTTTAGATTTTAACGTGATTTCCAACTAATAAGTGTTGTTGTTCCTTTAAAAGTAATCAAAACAGCTACAAGGAGGAACCAGTTAGAAAATAAATATTGCTGACCTGTTTATTTTCCAGTCAGTTGAATTTAAGTTTGATTTTGTATTTGGCTCCAGTCAAAATATCACTCTGAGTATCTTTAAGAAAGTCTTCCCTCAAAGGCTGCTACCAGAGGTAGTGAGAATTAGTAAAGAAGGAACCAGGAACACAGAAGAATTCATGGTGATAAAAAATAAAAGTCTCAGGATGCAGGATATAAAATCTGGATTAAATATAGCTGCTTTTGGCGAATCTGCTCCTGAGAGTAGGTGGCACTACTTCACAGGCCTGTAGCTGCAGGGATCAGTATTTGCTGGGTGAATGACAGTAGTGTGTGCATGGAAAGCTCTCCAGGGGATTAACCCTGATGCTCAGCACAGCCATTACAGTTTTCCTGAAAATGAATCTTTGACGTTCGGTTAAACTCCTCTTACTGCAACCACCAGTAATCGAGTGTGTGCAGAAAAAGGAAAGAAAATAAACAGACCGCAGTATGTTCCCTGGCTTTTACTTCCCATTCTTTTTCCTCAACCTCCTGACAATGTAAGGCTGCTGTTGACTTGTGAGTTGTCAAAGATAATCATCACTTTATTTAACTTATTTGTGGCTTTCTCAGCTTATTGATTATACCTTTCATCTTTTGATCAAATGTTTTTCCCTTGGTTCCTTCATATCTGATTTCTGCATTTGTAATGTTTCCAGGTTTTATTTTAATCTATATATTCCTTAAATATCCTCATTGCTCCCAAAATATATTGGTAAGGTAAAATCGAAGTATGTATTACGTAAGTCCAACTATCAATTGTACAAGCAAATGTGGATGACACTTTCCTGTAAGACACAGCCTCAAAATAAATCACAACAAAATATTATTTGATAACCAACTAATTTACTAAAAAGGTCATATGAAATTCTGTATTTCATATTCTCAATTTATATCTTATCTCTCAGAAGACTACTCCATGTGAAAACAATTTCCTTGAAATGTGACTGATTTATTTTTCATGTTTTCTCCTCTATAGTTAAAACAATAACTTGTACATGTTAGATGATGAGGTTGTTGTGTTGCTTTCTTGCCAAACTACTGTGTGAAGACACTGAGATTTGCACAGCTGTACTGTGAGAAGGGTACTTGCAGATTGAGCACCTGGTATTATATCTAAAAAAAAAAAAAAAGAAAAAGAAAATCCAGGCAAAGGTATCATTTGACTTTTTGCTGTTGAAGTCAAGCTATCTTGTGTCACTTAGCAAAGAACAGAGTACAGATGAGCTATGACTCTTTGGGCTGGTTAGGCCTCATTTGATTCTTGTTGATAATATTCTGAATAGGGTGCTAAATAATGGTATTCCTCCTTTTTCTTACAAATAAGCATAATTTACCCATTATTCTCCCTATTATATGCAGAGAGAGAGAGAGATTTAAAAACTCATTTGCATTTATTTTGAATTTATGAACAAGTGCTGTTGATTAATAGGAAAAGTTTCCTAAAAAAAGAGAATTACTGCTTAACAATAATCAAGCCCTAAGTAGTCCAGAGGAGTTACATCAATTTTCCAGTGTTGAGTTTACTTCTGTGAAGGAACTTAGCCCCTGAGCACACACATAAAAAGACTCACTGATAGCTCAGCGTAACAAAATATAAAATGTCTGTTGAACCTTGTGATCATCAGTACTAATTAAGCTTTGATAAATAAGGGTGAAAATGCATTCTTCTCCACAGGATGTTGTATAGGAAAGAATAAAATATTGTATGTGTCTGGGTGTAATAGTAGCCAGTAGAATTCCAGGTGTTCTGAAAGGCTATCATCTGGCGTAACCATCCACATAGTCCCGTTTTTACGTAATAACCTGACGTGACTCCTGCACTGCCCAGAGCTCTCCTCGCCACACACCTCTGACCTGCTCCGAATCTTAGTTTTCTTAATTTTATGTATCCAAATAATGAGGAATGGCATAAAATAACTGAAAATAGTTAAGGGCCAAGGAATGGAACATTCTCAAAGGTTTTCTATTGATCTACTCATGCAGATGGCTTTGTTTGGGATTCTCAGTTATGATCTCTTGGTTTGAGCATCCATCCCCCAAAATCCAAATAAATCCATTGCAGATAGGCAGAATGGTAGATAAATAGATAGGTAGAAAAGATACCTAAATATGGATAGCAACTCTCTAGATTTAAAAAATATATGAAAGTTGATCTTTAGAATAAAACTTTTTATTTTGAAGACTACACTCCAAACTTAAAACTTTTACTCTCTATAAGAGTTCAAAGCTCATAAACATGTTCAATTCTATAGCAGACACCATGTATTTCTTTAGGTTACACATTGTATAGGAATTATTTTCCAAAACTCAAATGTGCTCATCAATCTTCTTATGTTTGAGAAATGCTGGTAGGGAAAATGTATTTTTACTTTTGTAAATGCTCCCAGGAGGTTAAGACCCTTTGACTTTTCATTTTCAATTCCTTGGAAAGAGAAATCGGAGTCAATCCTTTCCAGGAATCTGGGACCTCTATTCTTAGCCTCTGCTGATTAAGATCACATTATCTAAATAGGAATGAATTTGATCCCAGTGTACATTTTACTTCTGAGCAATACTTAAGTCATTTCCATGAAATGGACAGGTTATGCTCTTAGATCTATGCTTACATAGTAAATTGTTCCTATTTGAATTCAGTGAAGAAAACTGAATCAAGTTGGAATAACTTCTCTTTCGATTGTGATGCTTTTTTGTGTGTGATTTTCAAGGAAAATTCATTTCAAGTTAAATATTGCCACTTATAGTTTTTATTTTCATCCTGGGGATCTTTAAAATGTGTTCTATAAGAGAAGAATGAGATGGAGAAGAAAATTAGTTAAGACTAAGAGAAAACCAGAAAATAATAACCTGCATTAGCGAGGGAGAAATCAGCAATGTGACAGAGCCAGATGAGCCGCTGGGGGTAGGAAACAGTAAGTATAGCAGGTAGATGCGAAAGCACAAGATGGGAGCTGAGGACTGGGACTCGTGCCTGGAACTGGGAAGTGAAAGTCAGGAATGGAGGTAGTCTCCTTAGAGGGAGGCGATCCAAGGCAAAAGCATAAATGTACCAGAAATGAGATGCAGAGAGAAAGCACCATTGGCAAAATGAAAATGTTCCCAGAATTTGGTAAGAGACCTAGGAGAATAAAAATTATTAGGCTATAAATTTAGAACTAAATTCATCTGTACCCATATCATTAGGAGCAATAGAAAGGAAAAAGAGTTTTTGTATAGATTTTGATGCATAGAGAGAATTAATAGTGATTCCCAAGACCCCAACAAAGAAGAGGACACTTCTCCAATAAAGGCAGGTGACACTGGAAGGAAAGGGCCCCTGAGGCGAAGGTAGCTGAGACAACAGAGAAGGCAAGGAGCAGCTGATATGCTTGGAGAGGACAGCACTGAATTTTCCACATCTGTTGATCTTATTTCTTTCTTTTCTCCTGCAACCCCAAATTTTGTGTCTCTTCTCTGCAGGTTCTTTAAATAATGACAACTTTAAAAGACTGCAACCCCAAATTTTGTGTCTCTTCTCTGCAGGTTCTTTAAATAATGACAACTTTAAAAGACTCCAAATACCTTTGAGTAGATTTGGAAGTCATCCAGGGTGCACTGGAGGTCTTTATAGACACCTACTCTGAAAACTCTAGTTTTTCTGTTCAGATTATGTCCTAGAAGATAAGCTACAAGGCCAATACAAAAATTAAATAAAAATAGAAATGAGTCAAGCTTAACCCATGTGTGTTCTGAAAAAAGAAGCAAGCTCTTTTAGCTGTGAGTTCCTGCAGCCTAATTGGCCTTGGTGCTTACCAACCTTCACCGTCTGACCTGGCTATGCAGTGGAAGGTAGAGGACAAACAGACAGCTGAATTACTCATTGTTTGCTTCTCAGATGTCAGTTCAGGACCCATTCCTTCAATGGACTTACTGATTTTGAATAGGAAAAATATCCTAGTACCATGTCACTGGGAATACATTACTAATTTTGAATAGGAAAAGTAACCTAGTACCATTTCACTGGGAGTACACAGACTTAGCCAATTTTTTTGTTTTTTTTTCCCCTAGGCCTGTTAAACACATCATTATCAATTATTTAATGAGAGACAATTTATAGAGGGAAATACGTTGAAATGACTTTGAAAACATCAAACAGGTATAAGCAGATACTGTAGAAGCTGAGCAGATTGCATCAAACTTAATTGTAAATTGTTTTCTATGAAACCAAGTGATGAAGAATTAAAGAAGAATGTAAGGGTCATTTGAAGTCATTGATTTCTTTGAAAGAGACCACCCCTTGCTTTAAAATAATGTGAAAATGCAAGAAATTTGAAAGATACGATAAATTCTCATGTGAATTCACATTCTAGAAAAAAATACTATATACGGTGAGAGAGAAGAAGAGAGACAGACAGACAGATAAACAGATTTTTTTCAGGCTGTCAACACATATCTTAGTAGACAGTTTTGGGGAAAATATACATGAACTGACTGTGGAAGAAGAAAGTGTGGATAGATAGGTTTAGTGTTCCTTAAGTATTACTTTCAAGCATGCTTAAACATATGGGGCAATGTTTGTTAACATTATCTCAACATCAGTACATCTTGTTTTCTATCTGTGGATGTGAGACATGAGGGCTATACAAATACTTATGGAGATATTTTATTTTTAATACCCTTTCAACATCAGTACATCTTGGATTCCATCAGTGGACACAAGGCATGAGGAATGAACTGGTTGGGCTGATGAAGTTGACCCACTTCAAAGATTTTTGCCTTGAGATAAATTTTCAACCCCTTCCAGGCCAGTCATGACACATTTTCAGGATTCTTATTAGAATTCTAGACATTTAGTCAAACAAAATAGTGCAATAACATCTGGTCTCTGTATATTCCAGTTGTAAAGACCATCTGAAATCCTTGAAACAGTCATCAGGGCAAGTCAGGGTGCTCATTGTTGTTGATTAATTTTTTTCCAGTCTCACAAGCAGATAAATTTTTATGTAAGAGAAGCTTGCAGATTCATAGAGGGCTCAAATCACATATTGGTTGTTGATAGGCTAACATTATCATCAGGAAAGTATTTACACATCAGGAATTTGGAATTTCCATGTAAAATACAGGGGTAAAAATCACCCGAAACTTGTTTTTTGGGCAACCCATTATCTAGTGATACATGACTCTACTAGACAGAGAGAAATGAAGTTTGCCATCAGCTTTGGTGGGGTGAGGATAGTGTTCTCTAGCTTTAATAATTCAGGTTTTACCTACACAACTTTTTGCAACATCTAAAATCACTTATAACATTATTTACTAAATATTCTTTATTGTTTAAATTTAAGTAAAATTAATACAATAATAATAAAACATTACTGCCCCATAGTGACTAGAATTTAAGTTCTGACTGCACTGTGTTTCAGATCCCAGTTCTGCTCCCTTCCTTTCAAAACGTGAAATACAGCATGTGTCACAGGACTGTTAGAAACCATCACTGGAGGGTGCTTTCTTTTGGAAAGAGATCGAAAGGATAATACCAATGTTATTTAAGGCAGAATTCCTGAGTCCCTTGCAATCATTGGCATACCATCCGGACCACCCCCAGACCTACAGGGAAGGTTCTCCATAGCCTGGGAAACCCTGGCACAAACCAAGAGGGTGCAGTGTTGTCAACGTGATCCCCGGGGACACAGTCGATGGAACTCCCACTGAAGCGACAGATGAAGCCACCACAGCTGCTCAACCTGGACCTACTTACTGCAGATGTTACCAAGATGCACAGCTGACCAGACAAAGGGCACAGGCTTCCCCTGAGCAAGCCTGAGACCTGGGGAAGCATGAGAAACAGGTCCAAGAGGCAGGCTGCCGTCTTAATCTCAACCTCATGCCTAAGCCTACACTTGAACTTTCCTCTCCTACAGAAACCTAGGAAACCATACTTATCAGGAGACAATCTGAAGAGTTTCCTTTTTTGATAAACATGTAAATGATGTCTTCCCAATCTCTTTAATTAAAATATCCTCTCCCAACGCTTTCCCTATCACTGTACTTGGTACTTTATTTTATGGTACTTGTCCCCAGCACTGTACACATTTTACTACTTATATGCACAAAACAATTTTATGTGTAATTTGTTCACCTGTTTGCTGTTTGGTAAATTGTTTCCACCACTATAATGTGAGCCTAGTATATAGCTATTTCTGTTAGCTGGTCCACAGTCATCTGTAGCCCTTAGAACAACACCCTGCATGCAGCAGGTGCTAAATAAATACATTTAATCCATATAAGTGGGGAAAAGAACTTCCTTGGAAGGAAGTTAGGTAGTGAATGGGGACCTTAGTTCACCTACAGACATGGATAATTGTAAGGACTGCTTGAATTTTTTATATATGCATGATCCAACTTAATGAACTGTATGTGTTTGTTGCTTAAAAACACAAAAATACTGGCTCAGAGCTTCTTTTTTCAATTTTAATTTATTAGTACATATTTGCAGTGCATAATGATTCTATTCCTTGTGGGGAGCTGGAATCATTTTGGTTTTCAACCCCTTCCTCTCTTTTCCTCTCTCCTCTCTCTCTTGGTCCATTTTCAAAAGTATCTTCCTATTTCCTCTTATCTATTTTTTTTATTTTGATCTTTATTGATTTTTCAGGTTTCTCATATCAGAGATATTTAAGCTGGATGTCTCATTTATTTCACTTCTAGTTGTGATCTCAAGGTGAATATATTAAATGATTTACAATATCTTTTGTTATGACAAAGTTTGAGATAATTTTCCTTTCTTTTGGGCTGGAGATGAGGATCGAATACTTTCATGTCTCTGTTGTTTGGAAGGAACTTAGCAGCAAAGCTTCTATTACATATTTGTTGAGTGCTTGTTATGTATCACTGACTGGTCATCCTTCGTGGTACCTGATTTTCTTGATATCTATAGTGATTGAGGCAGCTGCTAACGATGACGCTCATGCATGTGAGCCTATGCAGAGCACAGTCCATTTTGGAAAGCTGAAAGGAGGCCTTCTAATGGGTAGAAGTCCTCTAATGCATGATTTCCAAGGTGGGTTCCATAAAAGGTAAACCTGTAGTTAATAAGGGGAATATTTAAAGAAATGGAATAAATTGTGGTCAAATAAATTGGAGATAACCTGGGTTTAAAACGTCAGGCCACTTATTATGGGATGTTAAAAGGCTAATTTGCTAGTCTTGCCCAAGTGCATTTGATGATAGATTTAACAACTTCACTTCCTCTACCCCTGGAGTCACAGGGACTGATGATTTACAAGGCTCACTCTGGAAGCCTGGCTGTATCTCCGTGGACTGCCGGGGACTCTTGCAGATAACAAAGGGTCTTGCAGTGACATAGTGTTCTGGGAATTTTTGAGAAAAATCATAGAGTCACAGAGAAAAGCTGAGGACTATAGATGCGCTCACTGAAGGACGACTCATGGATGCTCATGGGCAGCCTGATTTCCACACAAGGGCTGGTGAGGATGAAATGCAGTCTGTACCAGTGATTGAGAAAAAGACAGATGTAGGAAGAATAATGAACCATGTGTGTTAAGTCCCACAAATCCTTTCCTGGGTTTTGTTTTCCTTATGTAAAAACAGAGTAAGTTAAAAGAATCAGTCTTTAAAGTCCCGTCCCACTCTCATATGCACTGTTTTTGACCTTGGGATGTCTCTGCTAGCACCACTGTTACTTTGTTTCAAAGGACAGATTAGACACAGATGAAGCAAGAAGAGCTAAGCACCAGAAGCTGAGAGTTGACTGCATAGTGATTGTCATGCTTAGACTGTGAATCCTTTAGAAGCCACCATGGCTGAGAGTTTGTAAATAGATAGATCTCCACAGGAAAGCTTGAAGCACATGTGTGGTTTGTGTCTATCATGCATTAGCAGAGCCCATTGCAGTTGCTTATGGACCTTTCACTTTGTATTAATCTTTGGTTCTTTAGAGAAGACAAGAGATGTTTTAATTTTTCTTATTTTAGTGTTCCTTGCAAAGCCATCTCTGATGTAGAGTCAGTGGGACTTAGGAATTTTAAATTGAAGCTCCTAGTGACTCAGATTTGTACTAGGACACTCCTCTTGGCTCAGGCTATTGATAATTAGCCCATTAAATATTAAAGGAATATATATCCCCAAGCCCTCAAAGTAAATATTACAGCAGTAGGAGGGAAGACGTAATTTATTAGACTAATTCTCCAAGGGTTACACAAATATAGAAATAACAGTTACAGTGCTTCTCTCTCTAAGCATTCTCTTGCCCTCTCCCTCTGATCTCAAGTCCTGAATTCCACGGGAATGATGGTGGCATAAAGCGGGTGACGACAGCACCAGGGTTTTCTGATTCAAACTAGAATCAGAACTCAACTGCAAATCAAATCAACAGTGTGATTTCATTTTACTCCAGAGAACAAACTTATATCACCACCAGTTTAAGAAGGCAACATAGCCTGGTGAGAGTGTGGTGATAAAGGAACCCTACTTTGTTGGAGTGAACATAAACTGTGAAAATAAGCATGGAAGGTCAGTGCTGTAGCTCAGCGGCACAGTGCCTGCCTGGTGTGAGGTCATGAATTTTATTCCAGGGAAAGAAAGAAAGAAAGAAAGAAAGAAAGAAAGAAAGAAAGAAAGAAAGAAAGAAAGAAGAAAGAAAGAAGATTCTTCAATATTTAAAGTCTATTTGACCCAGCTATATCTCTTATAGGTGTTTTTGCAGGAGAACAATATGTAATTTATCAACTAATGATTTCTTACTGTTTTTTTTGAAATTCTATATTATTTCTACCCTTTTTTCTATTTTGCTTTTTTTCTCTAAGTAAAAAAATAAAAAGATGTCATTTTACAATGATACACACATATATACATGTTTATAACAGTACAACTCACAATAGCTAAATCTTGGAAACAGCCTATTCCTATCGATAGATGAATGTATAAAATATATACACAACTGTTACGACTTGCATCTAGAAGTCCTCCCAAAGACTCATGTGCTCATAGGTGGGGCTTTTCAGAGCTGGCTGAACCTAGGACATATAATGCTGGGATTAAGGATATGTGGCATTAAATTAGTCCCTTGATTGGAATTAGCATAGTACTGGGTGGTGCCACCCAAAATGCTGATATCCTGGATGGTATAGAAGGGAAAAGGCAGGGTGCCTATTCACTGTTTGCTACCTTTTGCTTGCCATGCATGAAGCGTTTCTCCTCCGTGATGTCCCTCTGCTATGCTGTCCTGTCTTAGATCTAGTCAGCTATGGACTGGAAGCTCTACAAACTGTGACCTGAAATTGATATATTCTCTTTTTAATTGTGTATGTCAGGTATTTTGTCTCAGAAATGAGAAAAGTAACTCAGACAACAATGAAATACTACTCAACCATAAAGAAGGATAAATTTGATTTATTTATAGGAAAGTGTATGTACCTTGAGACCTACATGCTAAATGAAACAAACCAGGCACAGAAGCCTAAATATCACATACTTTCTCTTATTTGAGAAATTCAAAGTATTAATAATTTAAAGAGCAAAATGAGTGATAGATTTTTGGATATGAGACAATTTTGGAGATGAGAACAGGATCTATGAATGGAGAGGGAAGAGAGAGAAAGGAAAAGTAAAAAAAGATAAAGATGACATGTTTATGTATCAACTCCCCACTCAAACTCGTTCCAATAAAAATGCTAAAATTATGTTAGAAGACAAAATAAAAAAAGCTGAGAGCACCAAGCACTAGTTTTAAATTTGCGACTGATTCGCATCAGTGTTAGCAATTCATTCACTTTGCCCTTGCCTCAACTTTTCTGGTGTAAAACAAAGGTGTTTAGAAAAGACAGTATCTAATCTTTCTTCCTGTTTTAAAAATAGAAAGCACTTATTTTGATGTTGGAAGAAAAGTCAGTTAAATATCCATAGGGAGGCAGGAGGTAGAGACAAGGTGGGTTTGGAAATCAAATGAATCCATTCTGATCCGGGACTCAGCTTTTCAGTGGTTATTTCTGAACAGGAAGACAAGAAGGTAGACCTGGGAGGGGCATTAATAATAATGGTGACATTCCTTAAACCAAGTAAGTGAGTGCTACTTATAATGTGATTATTTTTGCTTTATATATATTTTACATGTGCACATTCACTTCATTTAGCTGTTATGTAGTACTATCCTAAAGCAAATTAAAAGTAGATACATATGAATAATAGAGTTTTTAAGAAGAAAAATAATGAAGCATGCCTTCCATTTATGAACAAACTGATTATTTTTGTTTTCTATAGCGTATTCCACCATATCGCTTTTCTCTTCCTGACTCTGCAGGAATTAATGACCGTATTAATGACAACCAGCACGTACATGCTGACTTCACTATCTTCCCTTTCATCTGAATCATTGCATCCTGGATTACTTATGTTTAGCTCGTTTAGCTCCCAACCTTCTGTCCTCCAGCCCATGTCCAGTGGGTTCCAGGGGTGAAACATCATGGCAGAAGAGTGTGGAGAAGCAAAGCTGGTTGGTTCATGGTGGCCCAGGAAGCAGAACAGGAAAACAATATCAGACAGGAAAGAGTCAGAGACCAGGTGTAGACCCCAAGTCACATCTCCCCAGCCCACTCAGACACACCTAGAAGTGTGTTCCAGCCCACCGGAGTGGATCCCAAAGCCAATCAAGTTAAAAAACCACCTGAACTCTCACAGCTGAGTTACATTGTTGTTGAGGGGATGACAGAAAGATGCAGAAAGTATCAACAAGTATGAAATGCTTTGGCTGCTTGAGCTTTGGCTCTAACCCTCTATTTCTTATTACTGTTACACAGATAATTCATGAAGAAAACATTTAAATTTAGATTTTGTGGTGCTACTGGTTCATATATAACACAATTTTACCTTTCAAGTTTTAGGGAAAATATCACACATGCACACATACATACCTGCATGTGCAAACACACACACACACACACACACACACACACAGAGGAAACTGTGTTTTTGTTTTGTCTTGTTTTTTGGTTGGTTGTTTTTTTTTTCCAGAAGGGTTTATTTCTATTTTCTTCCCAAGCACTCTTCCATTTTTATTTTTCATGAGTCCATCTTTGTCAAGTCCCTTGATCCTAAAACAAGTTTGTCCTACCTGTCAGGTTCTATTCATATTTTTCTGTATTCTTGGAATGTCTTACAATTTCCTATGCTAATTCTCTTTCTCCATCAAGTACTGATTCCAATTCACTTCATCTATCTAGTTTTCACTGGCCACTGCACCACTGTATTAATGACAACCAGCACCTACATGCTGGCTTCACTAGCTTCCCTTTCATCTGAATCATTGCATCCTGGATTACCTCTGTTGGTTTTGACTAGTCAGTTGCAGATCAAACACTCTGAGGTCAAGGGCCATATCTTATAACACAATTTCTACATAATTTCAGCCCAAAATATTGTTAATCACATAACTGTCATCTTACTAGATATCATCAGTGAAGATACATCAGCAGTATTGTAACCAAGCTCTGGTTAGCAGTTTAATACATGAAGTATCTAACTGCTTGACTTCTGTAATTCATGCTATGAGGAGTATTCAATTTTAGAAGCAAGAACAAGGTAAAGGATGATCTTTAAGGTAAACTAGTTGATATATATATATATATATATATATATATATATATATCTCAATCAGGGACTAACAGAACACTGACATATCCCCAGGCTTTTCTATTTTGAGACAGGATTTTATTAAGTTACTCAGGTTGACCTGGAACTTGACATCCTCCTGCTTCAGACTTCAGGGTAGCTGAGGTCACGGGTGTGCACGGCTTACACAGTTACTTCCAGATTGAGGATTAGAATGATTTCAACACAGCGTACAACACATTCCTTTAAGTAGTAGAACTAGGTCAGTGATTTCCTAGGATTGGGTCTGTACTGATCACAGTTTTACATATCTCAATGCAAGGATCCTTGTCAGATTTTATACAGCACTGTTTTCTCAATTTGGAGGAAAAAAAACTCTTAATTTTATTTCTTGTTAATGTTTATGTTTTTTAAATGTTTATATGGCCCTAATATTATTAACTCTGCAATTCATATATTTTGATCATAAACCTTCACACATTCCTTTGATAATTTCCTCAGACTAGATTCTTAGAAGAGACATTTCATAATTGCAGTGTCTAAATTCTTGGAGTACAAATCTTTAACTTGCTGTTTTGGAAAAAAATTATGTTCTGACATGTGATGGTGGGGAAAAGAAATATTTAAAAAATTTTTATTTTAAAGAGAAAAAAACAAAAACAATGATACAGAATTTCAAAACAATAGGAAATTAACAATTATTATTGTTAATTAATAAAATTATGTATTTGTATAATGTACATTGTTATCTTCAGAGTAGTTGCTCAGATTACAAGGCATAGGTATGCAAAATTGATCAAACAATACAAGCACACACTGTTCTTTTCAACCAACTACAGGAAGTTAGTAGTATAACTATCTAAGCTATCTGTGTATGTATGTATATGTATATATATATATATTTTTATTTCCCTTATTCTTTTCTCCTTTCCCCCATCCCAATTGTTCTTTCTTTTTGAGCAGTTTCTTACCCTTTAACAATGTCTATTATACATGTTGGATATTATTAACTCTTTGAGTTTCTTGCACTAGAGAGACAATATGGTGTTTACACATGAGAGTCTGATTTGTTTTGCTCTAGTTGCATCCATTTACCTATAAAAGGCTCAGGTTTATCCTTCTTTATAGCTAAGAAGTACACTATTATATAAAAATACCACATCTTGGGCCAGGGGTTTAATTCAGTGGCAAAAACACCTGCCTGGTAAGCATGAGGTCGTGAGTTTGATCCCTGGTTCCAAAAAACAAACAAACAAACAGCTACATCTTTTTTATCCACTCCCTGTTTGATGGGCATTTGAGTTGTTTTCAAACTTTAACTGTTACAAATTGTGTTGCTATAAACATGGTGCACATATATCGCTGTGGTATGATGTTTTTAATTCTTCTGGGAAAAAACTCGGGAGGGGGTTGCTGGATTGAATGGGACCTTCAATCTTAGCTTTTTTTGGGGGGGGGTCTCAATACTGATTTTCACAGCGGTTGTTCCAGTCTACACTCCCACCAACGGTGGAGAAGGGTTCCTTTATCCCCACAGCTCCACTGGCATTTGTAATTGGTTATTTTCTTAATGTTTGCCATTTGTTCTGAAGTGAGAAGGAATCTCAGCATTGTTTTAACTTTGCCTTTCTTAAATGACCAATGATGTTGAACATTTTTTCATACATTTGTTTGCTATTTGTATTTCTTCATTTGAGAATTGTGTATTCACTTCATATGCCCATTTTTCGGTTGGGTCCTTCAAATTGAGGTACCTGATTTTTTTCAGCTCTTTATATGTTCTAGATAGAAATTCTTTGTCTGAGAGTCAGTTGACTAAAATTTTTTCTCAGTCTATGGGCTGTCTTTTCACTCTGCAGGTGATTTCTTTTGATGCGCAAAAGCTTTTTAATAGGATGAATTCCCAGTTAGTGATTCTTTGAAATACTTCCCATGCAGTTTGATTTTCTTCATAAACTCTCTACCTATACCTATGTCTTCAAGATTTCTATGTACTTTTTCTTCCAGTAGATTTAGTGTTTCTGTTTTAATATTTAAATCTTTGATCTATTTTAACTTTAGTTTAGCACCTGATGTAGACATGGGTCTAGGTTCTGTCTTCAGCATATGGTAAGCCAATTTTTCCAGAACCATTTATTAAAGAGACTATTTTCTTCCAGGCAAAATATTTGGCCCCTTTGTCAAAGATAAGGTGGCTGATTGTGGCTGTAGTTGTATCAGCATCTTCTAATCTGTTCCATCAATCCTCAGGTCTGCTTTTTTGCTGGTGCCATGATGATTTTATCACAGTAGCTTTGCAATATAATTTCAAGTCAGAGATTGTGATGTCTCCTGCTTTGCCTTTCTTGCTTTTGCTATTCTAGGTCTCTTCTGTTTCCAAATAAATTTTAGGAATATTTTCTCTAGGTCTGTGAGGTATGTAATGGTATTTTCATTGAGATTCTATTAAATCTGTATAAAAGTTTTGGGAATATGGCCATTTTCACAATGTTCATTCTTTCTATCCATGAGCAGGAGATACTTTTCCATTTTCTGATATCATATTCAATCTCCTTTTTCGGAGTACTGTAATTTTCAATGTATAGAATTTTTTATCCTTTGTCGGATTCATTCCTAAGTATTTCATTTTTTTGTATGTTATTGTGAAGGTTGTTGTTTCCCTGGTTTCTCTTTCAGTGAGTTTTTTGTTTGTGTACTGGAATGCTAGTGATTTTTCAGTACTGACTTTGTACCCAGCTACATTGGTGAATTTGCTTATTAGGGTCTAAAAGTCTTTTTTTGGGAGTTTTGGGGGCCTTCCACGTAGAGTATCTTGTCATCTGTGAATAATGATAATTTAACTTCATCCTTTCTTATCTATATTCCTTTTGTTTCTCTCTTGTCTAATTGTTCTAGCTAATGTTTTCACAACTATGTTGAATAGGAGTTGTGGTAATGGACAACCTTGTCTTGTCCCTGATTTTAGAGTGAAAACTTTCTGTTTTTGACCAGACAGTATGATGTAGGCTGTTGGTTTGTCATAAATGGATTTTATCTAATTGAGGTAAAGACCATCTATTCTGATTTTCTGTAGGATTTTTATCCTGCATGAGTGTTGCATTTTATCCAAAGCTTTTTGGCATCTACTGAGATGATCAGGTGACTTTTGTCTTTGACTCCATTGATATGATGTATTATGTTTTTTAATTTGCATATGTTAAACCATCCCTGCATTCCTGGGATGAATCTCACTTGGTCATAATATATAATCTTCTTGATGATTTGCTGCATTCTGTTTGCTAGTATTTTATTGAGGATTTTTGCATCTATGTTCATTACAGGAGAATGCCATTTAGTTCTCGTTTTTGTTTGAGTCTTTCTCTGGTTTTGGTATCAGAGTAATACTTGCCTCCAGGATTGAGTTAGAAAGTATTGTTTCCCTTCAATTTCATTAAAGAGTTTGAGGAGTATTGGTCCTAAATTTTCTCTAAATGTCATAGAATTCAGCCATGAATCCTTCAGGATCTGGACTTCTCTTTGTTGGTAAGTTTTTCATTACACTTTCAATTTGATTAACTGATATTGTATTCAGAATTTTTATATCTTCTTGATTCAGTTTTGGTAATTCATGCATTTCTAGGAATCTGTCCATTTCTTCTGTGTTTTCCAGCCTATGTGAGTAGAGATTTTTTTAAGTAGGTGAATTTCTACAGGATCTGTACTGATTTCACCCTTTATATTCTTCATTGTATGAATTTGAGTTTTTTCTTTCTTTTTCTTTATAAGGTTGGCTAGGGATTTTTCAATTTTGTTTATTCTTTCAAAGAACCAATTCTTTGATTCATTAATTCTTTGTATTGTTTTCTTAGTCTCTATTATGTTAATTTCTGCTCCAGTCTTTATGATTTCCTCCACTGTATGGGCTTTTGGCTTGACTTGCTCTTCTTTTTGTAGAAGTTTGAAGTGCAGCATTAGGTTGTTTATTTGTGCTTGTTCTGTTTTCCTGATGTGAGAATTCACTGTTATATATTTCCTTCTTAGGAGTGCTATCATTGCATCCCACAGGTTTGTGTACATTGTATTTTCATTTTCATTTGATTGTAGATGGCCTTTAGTTTGTTCTTTAATTTCACCTGTGACCCAGTGGTTGTTCAGGAAGGTGTCATTTAATTTCCATGTGTTTATGAAGTTTTTGTGGTTTCTTTTGTCAGTAATATCCAGTTTTATTGCACTATGCTTAGATAATATGCATTGCATAATTTCAATTCTTTTGCATTTACTTAAACATGTTTTATGGGCTAATGTGTGATCTATTTTAGATAACATCCCATGTACAGTTGAGAAGACTGCATCCTCTAATGATGTTGGGCGGAACACCTGTAAACATCTAAGTGCATTTGTTCACAGGTTTGGTTAATTTCTGTTATTTCTCGATCGTGAGTTGCCTGACTCTAAGACGCACCGGGTACATCAACCAGAGCATGCCCAATCCTGCCCTCCGTCCTCGCTTCTTCTTTTTTTTTTTCTTCTTTTTCTTTTTCCTCAGTTTCTTCCTGGGTCGTGAGAATTCCTCTCCTTTTGTCTTGTGTTCTCCATGGTGTTAGAATCCAGCATCTGAGTTGTTTTTTTTCAGAGAGGCTCTCTTTCGTACTACCTATCAATCGGCCATCTTAGATTCCTCCAATTTCTGTTATTTCTTTGCTGATTTTTTGTCTATTTGATCTATCACTTTGTGATAGTGGGGCATGAAGTTCCCCTATTACAATTCTGTTATTATTTATTTGATTGTTCATGTCTATTAATATATGTCTTATATAATTGGGTGCTCTTATATTTGATGTATATATATATATATTTATGATTGTTATCTCAGGATGAGAAATACTATGACTTGATATTTACAAGGTTTACTCTCAAATCCTTTCTCTTCCATTTCAAAGCTGATTTCTTAGTTGTATTGTTTTCCTTTAATTGTCATTTCAGAAGTATGCAGTGCAACAGGCAGACAGCCCTGAAAAGGTGCCACTTTGCATAGAGTGTGGTTTACCTCATGTCAGCCACTCTGGGTAATATTTAGGTCAATTTAACCCAAACCCCTCTAACATTTCCTGGAAAGTTTTTTTTAGTTTAGAACATTATGAAGACAATAGCATGATTAGTTAATGATGAATAAGTCCACAATATAATGAGAACTCTAGACCTGACTGTAAACTTAAAAATAACTGAACAAAACAATTACATGCATAAAGACATAACTATATATTTCTCCTTATAATTCTATAAATTTCTATTAATATACATTCCCTTCTCAAAAAATGACTGGAAAAATACTTACCTATCGTTGTGAGAAAAAGTGAACCCTCTTAGAGTCAGTTTGGGTGCCTCCCATTTTGGATAGTCCAAGATTTGCTGACTTTCCTGTATGAATCCCACAGTTTTCTCCCTCTGAGTTTCCTGAAGCCAAGGAAAATCTGACTTTGCTACTATACTTGCTCAAAATTTACTTTAAACAAATGTAGGCATCCTCAGTTATATTGCTATGGAAATATTGCTGCTTTCAATGAACTGTGAGAAAAACTTGACTCAGCTTGCTTAGTAGAGAGGAAGAAGCTCATTTACCTCTTCTTCACACCATGGCTGAATACTTGATATGCTCCAGCAAAGGGCTGAGTTTTCTTCACTTTGCACATCCAAGAACTTACTAAGTGGGCACAAGATTTTGTCAACTCACTTTTTTTTTTTTTTTTTGAGACAAGGTCTCACTTTGTAGTGCAGACTAGCCTTGAACTCACTATGTATCCTAGATTGACCTTGAACTTGTAATCCTCCTGCCTGGGGTTCCCAAATGCTAGGAATACATATATGTACTACCATGCCTGCCTTGTTAATTTACTTGTTTTTAAACTGTCCTCAACTAGTTGAAATAGATACTTAGCTATTTGTGTTCAGATTTTCTTGCTTAATTGCTTCATCTCCATCTTGTAAATCACAATTACCAAAAAACTATGAAGTACCAATCCAGTGCCAGGGGTGCTCGTATCTTTCACCATGGAATACTGTCAAAGATTTGCACATGGAAATTGTGTTTGAGAAACTCTCATTAAAGAACATGATGTGACTGTAAACTTTCTTTTTAATTAACAAATTTATTTCTGTACATAGACTTACAAAGATTAAAGAAAAATTCATATCAAATTTTCATTTAGTGAATTATAATTAAGTTATAGGTGATGTCATTTAGGTTATATTAGTAGGAATAAACAACATTATTCAGTGATAAAATATAAAATTAAAAATCAAAATCTTAGTGGTTCAAAGTAACATAATTTATTTCATCCATATGAAATATGTCCCTCTTAGGTTTCCATAGTCCATAGACTCATTATTTTCAGTCATGTTTGTCAGTTTATGGAGCCACTATCCTCTAATGCATTGCTGATGAATGCAGACATGCAATAGGGAAGCAGGTAAGATTATAAAGGCTTCTACCAGAATACGGTGCACATTACTTCAACTTACATTTTATTGGTAAAAGCAATTCATAGTTACCAAACTCCAACTATGTAAAGTAGCTCAATTTCTACATGTGCACAAAAAAGAAATATTTATACAAACAAGTGAATACCTTAGTCTATATCCTATGATCAAATACTCAGCTCATTCTATTCGCCTCTGCCAAATGACCTAATGATTCCAATGCTAGGGAAAGGTGAGCCATCTCTGGAAGTACCCATGATTTCATAAAAGATCATGGATGAACAAAGTGCAGGATTGGCCAGACAGGCTAGAAATTCAATTTAGAAGAGTCTGAATTCAAAAGAGAGTTTAAAAGTCATTGGGCTGGTCTTTTGCATTCAGATGGATCAGAAGCTTAACATAGCGATTCAGACAAGACAAACAACCATTGGTACCCTAAGCATCACCAAAGAAATTTGGGGTTTTGCAGCATGCTCATTTGCTTGCTTATACATTTTTAGCAAAGGAGGAGATGAGGGCTCGAGTATATTGTTACAGGCAACTTAGAAACAGACTCACAGTGTACATATGCTATCCTAATAAAGTCCTAGAAACTTCATGAATATGTAAGGTGATTCGTCTTAGCTTTTTTTGAGTAACATATCCTATTTAAAATCTGACAGTGCAGTTTCACAGAAAAAGAATAACTTTTTCAATAAACAGTCTTTGGAATAAAACACATGCTTTATATAAAAATTAATTTAATAAGAATTGTGTAGCTACAAGCAAAATAGACATTATAAAATTTATAGGAAAAAATGATAATCTTAGGGATCTAGGTTTAAGTAAAGAATTCTTATGGCTAACATCAAAAGACTATAAAAGGAAATGTTAATAAGTTACTAAAATTTAAGGAAAATTTTCTGCAAATATAGGAAAATATAAGGTACAGATAGGAAGAAAATATTTGTAAAGTACATACCTAACAAGGGATAAATATCCAGGTCATATTAAAAAATACTCTGAATATTTAACAGTACAAAAATCTAATTAGAAAATGACCAGTAGATAGGAAAAGATAATTTCACCAGAGTATATGCAGATGGAAAATAAATGCATAAAAATATGTTTAAATAACTTGGTATTTGGGATATACAAATTAAAACAAAGAGAAATCACATGCTTGTCAAAATGACTAAAATAAACATAATGACAACATGAAATGCTGGCCTAGGTGCAGAGAAAGAGAACATTTCCACGTTGCTGGTGGGACTGTAAAATAGTTTCACAGCTGTATAAATTAGAGTACATATGGATATATTTTGGGACTGCCTATTCTATTGGTTTATATATCTGATTTTAGGCAGCAACATGCTCTTTTGATTTTGTAAGTTTATAATATATAGTTATAATATATAGTTATATAGTATATAGTTATAATACATAGCATAGTTATATAATATGCAGTTATAATATATAATATTTTGAAATCAGAAGATGTTGATGCTTCCAGTTCTGTGCTATATAGTCAAATTTTTATTTTTATTAGTATGTGTTTTGGTACATAATGATTACATTCAAATAGGGAGTTGGTAATATATACACTGTATCTTAAATCTTTGTATGCCTCCTTCCCTTCTCTTCAACTCCCCTCCATTCCCCTCTCTGCATCTCTTGATCCCCTTCCTATTTGCAAAAGATCTATCTCCCTATTTCTCATCATCTATCATTTATCTTGATTTTTAATTTATTCTATATGTTTGCCATATATGAGCCACTTAACATTCACACTTTCATTTCTCACTATGCCTGCATTTTCTTTTAAAAAATACTCAAATGCATAATTCTTTAGAGCAGAGTAGTATTCTGTGGTTTATAAATACCACTATTTATTTATCTATTCATTAATTGATGCAAATATAAGCTGCCTCCAAGATTTAGCTATTATGAATTGTGCTGCTATAGACATGGATATACATGTGTCACTGTAATTTCACGTCTTTACCTCTTTCAGGAATATACCTAGAAAGGAAATAACTGAGTCAAATGAAATTTCTAGTTTTAGTTTTCTGAGAAGTCTCCATACTGATTTTTATAGTACTAGTTTACAATCTTCCCAACAATGTAGAAGGGTTTTTCTTTCTAGCAGTTTTGTTAGTATATGTTATTATTTGATTTTTTTCATGATAGTAGTTCTTTCTGGAGTAAAAGGTAATCTCAGTGTTGTTTTAATTTGAATTTCTTTAAATTCAAATTAAAGAGATTTTGACCTTTTTTCATCTATGTATTGTACTTATTCCTCTGTGAAGTGTCTATTCATTTCATTTGCCCATTTTTTAGACTGGGTCCTTTATTTAGGGAGGTCTAACTTTTTTCAGTAGTTTGTACATTTTAGATATTAGTCCACTGTTGAGAATTGGCAGTTATTTTTTTAATTCCATAGGTTGTGTCTTCTCTCTGTTTATTGTTTCCTTTGTTATGCAGATTTTTAACTTGACATAATCCCATTTGTTGATTACTTGATGTTATATGTTGTACACTTATTATTTCAATTCATAAAGTTCTTGTTTATACCTATGTTTCAAACATTTAACATACTTTATCTTCTAGCAGACTAAATGTTCTGTTTTAGTATTTGGAGTTTTGATCCATTTTTATTTTAATTTATGACATGGTTGGAGATACAGGTCTAAATTCAATCTTATGGATAAACAATTTTCCAAGCACAATTTGGTAAAGAGATTCTTTTTTATTTAAGAGAAAAAGACACAGGAAAAAAAAAAGTAAAAGAGACAAACAAATAACACCAACAACAAACTTGAAACAAAAACAGTGTAAGTTTTCAAAACAAGGTGATAGGAATTTAACAGTGATTGTAATTTTGCGTAGTCTTTTTACCTGGGTATATTTTTGACCCCTTTGTCAGAGGTAGGACAGCAGAATGTGCCTGGGGTTGTTTCGCCATCCTGTATAATGTCTCACTGGTTTACATATCTATTTTTGTGCCAGCAACATTCTGCTTTTATCACTGTATCTTTGTAATACAACTTGAAATTCAGGAGTACGTTGCCTCCTGCTTTTCTGTCATTGCCTGGGATTGTTTTTGCTATTTTGGGTCTCTCCTGGTTCCACATAAATTTTAAGATTATTTCTCTAGTTCTGTGAGGTATGTTGTTGCTATTTTAAGTGGTATTACATTAAATCTATATATCAGTTTTGGAATCATGGCCATTTTGAAAATATTGTTTCTGTCTATCCAGGAACAAGGGATATCTTTCTGTTTTCTGTTCTCTTGGATCTCCTTTTTTAGAGTACCATAGTTTTCTTTATAGATGTCTTTCATTTCCTGTCTTAGATTAATTTCTAAGCATTTAGTTTTTCTTGGAATTGTTGTGAGTGGTATTGTTTTCCTAATTTCTTTCTCAGTGAGTTAATTATTGATGTACAGGAATGCTGTTGATTTCTATGTGTTATTTTGTATCCTGTTACCTTGTTAAATTTTTTCATTAGTTCTGAATCTTATGATGTAATATTTTTGGTCTTTGTTGAAAAGTATCATATCATCTGTGAATAATGATAATTTGACTTCTTTTCCTATATGTGATCTTTTTATTTCTTTGTTTGCCCGATTACACTGAATAAATTTTTGAGTACTAAATTAATTTAATTTAGTGATGGTAGTGAATATCCTTGCCTTTCACTTCAATTTAGAGAAAAGGCTTCCAGTATTTCTCTCTTTAATAAGACTTCGGTAGTAAGTTTGTCATGAATGGCTTTTATCATGTTGAGATACTCTATTTCTACACCCATTATCTTGAGGTTTATCATGAATTGATACTGGATTTTGTCAAAAGCTTTTTCTGCAAATACTGAAATGATCATGGGTTTTTATCCTTGCTTCTATTTATGTGATGTATTAGATTTATTGGTTTGTGTATGCTGATCCATTCTTGCATTCCTGGGATATGGCATAATTGATTGTGATATATAATCTTTTTAATGATTTGTAATTATTTACTGTTGTTATGGTTTATATCTAAAATGGCCCTAAAAGCCTCCTGCACTCAAAATACAGGGTTTGGGGAGGTGTCTTGGTTACGTTTCTCTGAGTGCTGAGACAAAATACCTGATGTCAAAATGAAGAAAGGAAAGGTTTATTTAGCTTACAGGTCACAGAGATTTCAGTCCATATTCAGCTGGCTCCAAGGCAGGGTGGTGTGGCTAAGGGGCAGCCATGCATGGAGGCGGTGAGCAACAAGGCCAACAAGGTAAAAAGGGGAAAACATGGCTCCTTTCGTCCCTTATATTGTATGCTGGCTGACCGCCCCTGGATGGGAAGAGCATTCACACCACCAATCCCAGCACTAGATCATGAACCAATCACAAATGCTAGGTTCATCAGCATCCATGACTGCATGACACTTGGGGGGCCTTCCAAATACAAATCAAAACAGGAGGTGACTGGGTCATAGGTGTGTAATACTGATGTATGTATGTATGATATTAGATTAGTCCTTTGATGGGAGTACAGCTCTGTGTGATGTTGGGAGGTAAAGTCTGGTGGGAAGAGGTAGTCACAATGGGCATACCCTGGGATGACATATATATTTTCCTCTTCCTGACTTGATCCTGAACTGCTTCTTGCCTGCTACATCATAAACCCTTTCTCTTCTCCCATATCAGCCTGGCTTCAAGTCATCTACCATGGACTAAAACATTTATAAACTGTGAATTAAAATAAATCTTTTCTCCTTGCACTTGTGGGTGTTGGGTATTTCTCCCAGCAACAAGAAATTAGTTAAGACAATTAGTATGTTTTGAGGATCTTTACATTTCCACTCGTTAATGAGATTGGCCTGTTTTTGTTTTGTTTTGGGTTTTTTGTTGTTGTTGTTGTTTGTTTGTTTGTTTTGAGTTCTGGTTTTGGGCTCCAGGTAGTGCTAGCTTCCAGAAATGCATTTGGCAATACTTCTTTCTTTTCCATTTGATTAAAGAGTTTGAGGAGTAGTAGCATTAGCTCTTCCCTGGCGTACTTAAAGAATGTAGTGGTGAATCCACTGAGTCCTGTACTTTTCTTCACTGGTAGTTTTTTAATCATTGCTTCAATTTCATTGTATGTTCTTGGATTAGTCAGGGTTTTAAAACCTTGTTTCAGTTTTGGTGATTCATATGTATCTAAGAATCTATCTACTCCTTCTGGAGTTTCCAATTTATTGGAGTATGGGTTTTCAAAATAGTTACTAATAATTGAATTTTGGAACTGACCACCGTGATTCCAACTTTTTCATTTCTAATTGCATTAATATGAGTTTTTATTTTCCTTTTCTATAAGATTGGGTAAAAAGTTGTCTATTCTTTTAAAGAACTAGCTCTTTGACTTAATGAAATTGAAATAAAAAATACAAAAAAAGAGCTGGATCTTTGAAAGAATAGACAATCTTAAATGTATTTTTGTATACAGCGTACTGTTAGATTTTATTTTTGTTTCAGTCAATTTGTGTCTTTTGACTAGGGAATTGAGACTGTCTAGAGAGGTTCATTTCTGATAGTGAGACTTCTGTGAGTCTCACTTGTCTGTGTGTTAAATTCTTTTCTCTTATTTGAATTGTTTTGTGCAATTATTTCTGCTAACAGATTTTTTACGCTATTTGTGCTGTATTCTGATTTTTTACTAAATCCAAATAATCTCATTCTTCATGGCATCTAGTTGACTTGAGTCCATTTTTCATGTTGTCTAATTGTTTTAAGGTATCTCTCAGTGTACATTGCTATCTTCTAATTCTGACACTTTGTTCTTACACTGGACACTTTTGCTGCCCATACTTTCAATAGAATTTTATCACCTAGATATCCATTGGTAGAATTTCATGAGTTTTGGTTAAAGCGGTCACTGATGTTTTATATTATTTCATTTAGCTCAGTTAGACTTGTTTTAGTAGTGTCTTCTGTAAATTCACTGATCATTTGGATTATTAAGTCCATTTTCTGTTTGTTTACATCATCTTTAGGTTTGCTGAGCATGTTATCAAACTTTTTGACTCTTTTTTATCCTTTGTTATAATTCAGCTCTTTGGATTTAGATTTCCTTGCCATCAATGCTTCAAAGATCAGCTTTGGGGGACTAGGGAATTTAGGGATGCTTTCATTGCATTTGTGCTCATATTTCTACTGGAATGTGTGTGTGTGTGTGTGTGTGTGTGTGTGTGTGCTCGCGCACGCGCGCGCAAGTTGTGAGTTGGTGTCATGGAAAGTCTTTATTGACAGTATAGAGATCTATTTGTATCTGCTTTTCAGTATTGCCCTCTGGACATGGTTAACTACGTGCTTTCGCCTCTGTCCCAAATCCAAGCAGCTCCATTATTCTCAGTAGGGGAGTATGCTCTGTAATTGTCCCAGAATCCAGTTCTCTAGGAATGAATCACAATATTATTAATCAGAGAAAGCAAAACTAGATACTGATGCACTGTACAAAGCAATTAATAGTAACAACTATGCTACCCTGCTGTCAACAGCAAGAAAATCAGCAACAATAAGACTCAAAGACAAGTTAGATATTGACTTATAAAAACCAATGAAAGTTACTACTGTAACAGCTTCATTGAAAGTGAACTGTCATGATAATATACATACAATGACACATCAATTATTGACATACAGTGAGTATTTACTAAAGGCAACAGTTATACCATCACTAACAAAAGAATTGAACAGTAGGAGCATAGAAGCAATTTAATATACAAAAGTTAACAAAGCTTAATAGCAGTACTAAGTAAATTTAGAGGGGGTGCTGGAAGGGAAAATGAAAGAAATAAAGTATGAAAATAAATGAAGGTGAGAAGGTGGAGAGAAAAGGGATTCAAAGCATCTCATTGAGGAATAAATTAAAACTAATAGAATTAGATAATTACCAGGAATGCATGAACAAGCAAAAGAAGGAAAAAGAAAAAAAAAACAGAAAACAAAACAAAGGGAAAAAACATACCCCCAATAAACCAATGAGGAAAAAGAAAACTGAGTCCAAAAAAGTAAATTCCCCCTTAGTTCTGAATGAGTGCCTTCTTTTCAAGATCTGCAGTGTTAGAATCCATTAGATATGGGAGATGGATATTGAATTACTCCTCGGACCCATTTTGTTTACAAACTTGTATTTGTATGTGTAAGTGCTGAATCCTTCCTGCCTTTCCTCCTGGGTCTTGACAGTCAACCGTCTCTGCCACACAGCTGTATTCACTTCAGTCACTTCCAGTTTCCATGTCTTCTGTATGGACCAGTCATGGCTTTCTCTGCTTCACTTTGTGGCCTGTGGGTTTATGAGGTGCTGCTGTTGCTTCAGAGGCCCATCTGTCCATACAGCCGAGGCTGTTAGAACTTTCCATGCTGACGCGTATGGGTAACCATACTGGCAGATAAAGAAAGCAAACAGACCCCCCAGCCTTGCGGTGGATGTAGGCAGTGTGGGGGTGAGGAAGGAGGTCAGCTTGCCTTAATGCCAGCGCTTTCAAACTCAGCTCCTTCCCAGATTCACTCATGACTGGCCTACCTTTTTCTCTGCTTTGTTCTCCATTTTTCCAGCTGCTCTGTAGTTTCTAGTTCTCCTATCAGCTGCCTTCTAATTCTCAGAGATCAACTTTTATTCCCCTCACCAAACTGTTTCCCAGGCATCTCAAATTCTGCCATGTTTAATCATTGCCCTAACATAGTCAAAATTATCTTGTTAATTTGGGATGTTTTGTGATTCAATATGAATTTTAGGATTTTTTAATAACTCTGTAAAGGATGCCATTGAAATTTTGATATGTATTGTATTGAATCTGTAGATTATTTAGGTAATATGGATATTTTAGGATTATTAATTTGCATAATACATGTACATATGATATTTTAATTTCCTTCACTGGTGCCTTTCAATTTTTCAGAATACAAATATTTTGCCCATTGGTTAAGTTTATTCCTAAATATTTTTTGATGCTATAATAAATGAAATTGCTTTGTAATTTTCATGTATAGTTCATTGTTAGTACATGGAAATGCTACTAATTTTTGTATGCTCATTTTATATTCTGAGAACTTAATGAATTTACTAGTTCTAATAGTGTGTGTGTGTAGATGAGGTTTTCTACATATAGGAATACATCATCTTGTGTGACACAATCAGAATCAGAGATAATTTTACCTCTTCCTAATTTGAATGTTTTTTTAAAATGTATTTCTCTTGACTAATTGCTCTGGACACTAAATTGAGGGGATGTTCTGAGAAGGTGGTTCTTTGACTTGTTCCTGATCTTAGTGGAAAACCTTCCAGTATTTCACCATTGAATATGATTTTTGCTGAGTTTTGGGGACTGGGCTTTGTCAGGGTTATGTTGCTGCCTGCAGTGTGCTGAAGATGAGGTAACATCACAGGCGAGGCAGCTGAGGATATGGACACATGGGCTCTCAACCTCTATTCTAGGGCAATAACTCTCAACCTTAGAGACGAGACAGTTTTCCTAACTGGTTGAAAAGTCTTTATTCTAACTTCTCAAAGGCCCTACTGATTTCCCCACCCTTACCCTAGCTTTCCCTTTCATTCTCCTTCACCTCTCCCTGAATTTGTATGAAACTCAATCAACACTAGCTGTTCAGAAAAATCTTTGTCTTAGCTCCAAGACAGTTCTGACCTTCCTGGACTCCCCAGAATATATTATTTGTCTATTTTTTTTAAACCTTCACCATACACTCATTTTAGATCAGGGATGCTGGCCAAGTTCCCGATAACTGAGGACTGTTGATTTACATTTTTTAAGTGATGCGGCAAGTTTGTTCTATACCTATAGGTTCAGAGTTCTTGTCATAAAAGAGTGTTGAGTACTGTCAAATGCTTTTTCTGCAACTATTGAGATGATCCTGTGATTTTTATCTTTTATCCTCCTAATACAGTGCATTAACTCAAGGGATTTACATGTGATAATATCATCACATCCAAGATCGGTCATGGTGTGTGATCTTTTTTTATTGTGCTACTGAATTAAGTTTGCTAATATCCATTCAGGATTTTTTCATCCATGTTCATCAGGTATAATTTCTATGGTTTTCTTGTAATGTCCTAATTGGATTTTAATGTCAAGGTAATGTTGGCATTACACAATAGATTTGGAGGTACTGTTTTATTGGTAAGGGTAGGGAGAGACTGAGAAGTATTGGTATTAAGACTAAATGTTTGGTGGGATTCAATTGTAAATCTATCTATACCTGGACTTATCTTTGTTGGCAGACTTTTGATTACTGATTTAGTATTGTTATGCTATTGGTCTGTTTATGGCTTCAGTTTCTTCTAGATGCAGCAATGCTAGGTTGTAAGCTTCTAATAATGTGTCCACTTCCTTGTTATCTAATTTGTTGGCGTATAATTATTAATAATAGTCCCTTATCATCTTTTTAACTTCTGTGGAATCAATTACAGGTATTTTCTTTCATTGACATATGTATTTGAAACTTTTCTTTTTCTTCTTAGTTGATTTAAGGGTTTGTCAAATTTATTTTTGCCGAAGCCAGCCATTAGCTTCATTGATTTTTTTCAATTGTTTTCCTATTTCTTCCTACTAACTTTGGTCTTAGTTTATTCTTCTTTTTCTAGGTTCTTGAAGTGTAAAGTTAGGTGCTTCAAGATCTTTCTGTTTTAAATGTAGACATGTATGCTATAAGTTCATTAGTATTGCTTTTCTTTGTCCCTTGAAATTCGGCAGGTTATGAATTCATTTTCATTTGTCTGTCTATTTTTGCAATTCCTCTCTGATTTCTTCTTTGACTCAGCACTTTTCAAATGTCTATTACTCTTGTATTTGTAAATTTTTTCATTTTTCTTAAAATTGAAAAAAAATAATTGGTAGTGGATATAGCAACACACACCTGCAATCACAGCAGCTTAGGAGAATGCGGCAGGAGAACAGCAAGTTTAAGCTCACCCTGGCAATTTAGTGAGACCCAGACTCAAAAAAACAACAAAGCTAGCCAAATGAATGAATGAATGTGAATTCTTCTGGCCGTTTGTATCTGCTGAACTCTGAAGTTCTCTGTTGAACTTTTCAGTTTAGTTACTGCATTTTTCAGCACCAGACATTCTGTTGGTTGTTTTTTATGACTTATAGCACTTTGTTGAATTCACATTTTGTTCATGTATTGTTTATATAATTCCTTCTACATATATATGTTCTCTTATGGTTCCCTGAAGTTTGTTACGATGGTTGTTTTAGACTTAAAATAACTCATAGTTCTCCGTTACATTACAGTTGGTTACTGGAGCATTATTTTATTCCATCAGTGGTGTCAGATTGTCTTGATTCTTTTGTATCCTTCTGTCTTCCATAGGCATTTATGCCATTGAAGAAGCCATCACCTGGTCTTCTGGTCATGAGTTCTCTTACACTGTACATCTTCAGCTATTTATAGTTTGTCTTCATTTTTGAAAATATTTTCACTGGATGTAGAATTATAGAATTCTAGGCCAACAGGTTTGTTGCTCTTTTTCCAGCATTTTAAATGTGCTGCTCTATTATTTTGTGGTCTAGATGTTACTGACTGGAGTTTCACGTTAATCCTATTTTTGCTCTCCTGTAATGCACTTTATTTTAGCTGTTTTTAAGATTTCTCCTTTTTAAACAGCTAATACGATATGCTTATACAAATGCTTCTCCAGTTTTTCTCTTCTCAGATCTTCAGGCTATGGTGTATATGGTGAAAAATTGTCAGCCATTATTATTATTATTTTTGCAGTACCGGAGATCGAACTCATGACCTTGCACTTGCCAGGCAGGCGCTTATGCTACTGAGCTAAATCCCAGGCCCTGTCAGCCATTATTTTTTCAAATTATTTTTCTATTTCTCCACTCCTCTCCTCTCTTTATAGTGAGCTCACTAAATGTGCTGATGTTCTCTCTTGTTCTATTAACTTTTATCATTCTTTTTTCCTCTCTCCATTATATTTGGGGTAATTATATTATTATGTCTTCACATTATAATGTTTCTTCAGCAAGATCTAATCTGATAGTCTGATATTAATCTCCTTCAATGAATTTTTTATAGCAGTATATTTAATTTATATTGGAGTCTTCTTATTTATGTGTTTTGTTTTGAGACAGGGTTTTACTATGCAGTTTGGGCTGGCCTTGAACTCACTTTGTAGCCCAGGCTGGCCTCGAACTCACAGCCATCCTCCTACCTCACCCTCCCAAGTCAGCGGATTACCACCATGTCTGGCCAGAGTCTTCTTTATCCAAAATTTCTTTCTTTGTCATATTCATACTGTCTCTTACATTATAAAACATGATATAATGATAATAATTATTTTAAAGTTTTTGTCTACTATTTTTGCCCTTTATATTGTGTTTGTACCTGTTTATGTTGACTTGGTATTTCATATATTTTGTATTTCTTGTGTCATATTATGCCTGTAATCTTTGTTTAGATGAAAGGCACAATAATTTTACATTGATACTATATGTTTTCTCTATATAAGTTTTTGTAATTTGTTACATATTCTGAGATTTTGTTTAGAGATGATGCTAAGTTACTTAGAATGAGTTCATTTCTTGCGCTTGAGATTTAGTTACATGAGTTCAGATAACCCTTTCTTCTAGGGCAAATTATGTCCCACTACTAAGATAATACTTTTCTGAAGACTATATTCAATATCCAGTGTATTTGATGGTCTTTAGCAACTGGGTATGGGAAAAAACTTTTTGGTATATTTGGTGAGGATTGTCCTACCTATTTCTTTCTGGTGATCTCCCTCTAGTCTTTTAGTTTTTCTTATGTTCACACACAAGAGCTGGTACTCAGGCAAAGACAGGAAGTTTATTCTCCCTGCTTCTGTTTTGCACTGTATCTGTACTTATCACCTCTCTGGTATGTTGCCCCGAAAACTCTAGACAACTATGTGAATTCGAAAGTCTGTCTTCTTGCCAAGTGTGTTGGTGCATGCCTGTAATTCCAGACCTCGGGACGCCAAGGCAGGAGGACTCTGGTAAGTTTGAGACCAGCCTATGTTACAAAGTGTGTTCAAGGCCATCCTGAACTATATAGCAAGACAGTCTCAAAAAAAATAAAAAAGTTCAACTCAGGGAAACTGTAAGGCTTTGAGTGTGTCCCTCCATCCTGTTTTGCAAACTGAAAAGTTTCTCAAGTTTCTTTGATGGTGTATTCATGAGAGTCTTTCTCATCCTTTTCCAAGGTGTCATTACCATGTGCTGCTTATTTTCCAGTGTTTGGAAAGTACTCCAATTTTGTAATTATTTAATGAATAAAGATAAGCCTATTGGTACACCACTGCTATAATCAGATTACTCGTACCTACACTTTGCATGGAATGCACTTACCTCTCTCAAGGGCAGTACCTCCAAAATGTCATGCAATTAATGCAATCATATCAAAGCTTACTATCTCTAAGTAATGAACAATTCTCTATCAAGTCTTGATGTAACTTCTCATGTCTAATAACTAGAAGTTAAAATTAAAGGTTTTCCTTTTTTTCTGTTCTTTGTAGAATGGAGGCATGGTAACAGAATTTGGTCTCAAAAAATTAAAAGTTTAGACTAGCTACCATGAGAAGTGCACTAGAGAATGAGTAGAAAATTAATAATGTCCCAGTAGTTATTACACAACAATCCAAGTCAGCACTATAAAAGTCTTCAATTAATATACTGTTAGCTGGAAGAAAAGAACCTACTTATTTACAGTATTTTTGTTAACATAGGCATTTCTCCAAATTGATTTTCTATTTTCAGTTCCAACCAAAACAGCAGAACTTTAATTTCCAAATTAGCTTTTCAATGGAGGTGAATATTAGCTTGATTCTTAAAGGACATTTTAAAAAATTCAAGCTGTTCCATGATGTACTTTACTGCAAATACTATTCAGGAGTCAAAATGCAGACCACCTTGGCTTTTTGAAGGATGGAAATTGGAAATGGCTTACACTTGGCTCTTAATAAATGTTCTTGGCTGATGGCCTTGATCACCATCATTAGATATAAACGAGTTTTATACCCTTGATTCTATTATTCACTGAAATGACTCAGAGTTTGATTCAAGGTACGAGTGCATTGAAATGGTCGGCTAGTGAATGAAGGAAATGTACAACTAAAATATGCAACTATTGTGGATTAAGGATGAGTCAGATGGGTACATTTTTAAAAATGTACTTATTATTCCTACTCACTTTAAATCAGTTCTATAAAGTATAATAATGCCTTTCATCACTTCATGATTTTTAAGCCAATATATTTTCAAATAAGACACTCTTGCTCTCAGAGTAAATTAATTTGAAATTTTAAAAGAAAAATGTTAAGGGGCTATGTCTTCAGAGCATGCTCCCTGTACTAATCTAGCAAAGATTCAAAAGCATGAAGGAATCTTAGGAAAATTTCAAACCTGTGAAGCTGAATTGAAAGAAAATTTATTAGGTCCACATATTTTTATAGCATGATCACTGCTCACATTTATTTACTTGATACTAAAACTAAACTAACATTGTTAGCTTGCAGCTGTTTAGGTTTTGATAAATGACAAACAGTTTTTTCTCCCTCTAAACAGTACAAGACATCAGATCCACAGTGTAGAGAGGAAAAAGAGAATTGAGAGAAACCAACAGGAAGTGGGTTTGTTCTCTGTGGAATTGTAGTTATAAACAGACCAAATCAGAAGGACCTTGAGCCAGAGGACGGCTACATCTTGTTCCCATAAACACACACATTTCAATCACCTTTAGACAACATCTTTTTGGCCTTTGTTTGGCTTCATACATAGTAAAGTGTTTTAGCTATTTATAGTCCTGCCAGTTGGAAATGATAGATCAGGTTTGTGCGGGTTTTTATTTTTAACAAAATTTTCCAATCGATTTATCTCTCCCTGATCCTGCTGTCAAACAGCTATAACTACTGGGAAAGCTAAGTGTGTGAGGAGGCAACTGCCTTAGCCTGTCAGTGAGCCAGTGGGTGCACTGCCTAAAAATATAAACAGAAAGTATTTTAATTTCTTATTTAAAGCAGTTTATAGAAACATTTTGTGAAGAAGAGAAGATAGATTCATACAGCCTCCAGAGGGAACTCTCCTTTTATGTTTGAACTATTTGATTGTGTTTAGATAAACTAATCTAATTATTTCTTTCCTTTTCAATTTCACTGGAGATGATGGATACATATTTTCAGGCATCTCAGGGTTATCCATTGGTCTGGGAAGGTCTTTATTTATTTGTTTGTTTGTACTTTAACTAGTACTTTTTTGTTTGTACTTTAACTAGTGGCCCAGGAGGAGCCTCCATTTTTAGTGTGATTCTACCCCCAGACCTCAGAGCCTGAGACTTGAGAGGTTAAAATGAATCAGAGACTTTATCAGGATTTCTCAAACTTGAGAGCAAGCATGGGTCATCTTTTATCAGGTGGCAGAGACTATAAATAATACAATTTGGGTATTGTTAGTGGTTATGTCTCATGCCTTTTGTCAGAGAGTAAGTTCTGGTAAAAGAGATTAAAATCAGTATAGAGTGACAGGCTAACAAGAACTGTGTTTGGAATAGTCCGTGCTTGGATCACGTTATATCCAAATTTGGAGGCGACCTTAGCCATTTTCTGTTGAGAAAACAGCATGTCTCTGAGTAATTTATAAAGAAAAGAAATTTACTTTAATTCATGGTACCAGAGGCTGGAAATCCTTGCCTGGTATCAGCATGGCATCATACGGCCTCAAGTCACGGCCAGACATAGCAGGGCACATGGGAATGTGTGGAATAGACAAGGTACAGTGGGCATCCTTGCTTTGTCTCCTATTTTCTTAATAACTAAAATGGTTCCACAAGAAAAAATTCACTTTTTGTTTTGGAGGTGGGTGTGAGACAGGGTCTCGCTATGTTGGTCAGGTGGCCTTGAACTTACTATGTTAGCCCAGGCTGGCCTGAGATTAATAGTGATCCTCCTGCTTTAGCTTGCAAAGTGCTGTAATTACAGGTGTGTGCCACCACAAACAGCTGAGAGTTCACTCTTGTGAAAGGTATTAATCTCTCTAAATGACCCATTCCCCACTTTAAGGCCCATCTCCCAACACCAGTACAGTGGTAAGCAAATTTCAACATAAGTTTCACTGTGAACAACTCATACTAAACAGTAGCAGGGGCTAAAGAGAGTCTTGCAGTTTGGGAGTGTCAGATCCCATATGTGTATTCAAAATCACTTGCCCTTACAATTACTGGGAAATGATTGTGAATCAATTATAGGGGTGTAAATACACCATAGGAGATGGTTAAAGGCTGTTGCTAATTTAGCTACTATGTATTGACCAATTATCAGTATGTAGGCTTTGTGTGAATATCAAAGATGAACATATGGGACAGTCTTTTATTTAGGGAACTAATAATCTAATAGAGATATAAGTTACAAAAACCCTCATGTCAACCTGATATGCTTTTATGATTAGTGGCAACTTCTAGGTGAATGAAATGATTAATTATAACATTGACGGGATAGTATCTCAAGAGAGCATTATGAATTAGCAGTAGAAAAGTCTTTCTTTCCAAAATAGGATGATGACTGCAGGTGGCCAATTGGACCCAGTAACTCTTAGGAGGAAGAAAAGATTGAGAAATTATAAGTGGATAATCCCCAAAGTCTATCTTATGGCAGGGCTTCTGACTCTGTAAACTCACCTGACAATTATTTCTTGAGTTTCTCAGTTCATAATCAGGATGGACATACTTACTCATGCTTATTGTTTGACTTGTGGAAAATATAGGAAAGACCAAGGTTTTACCTGAAAGCAGCTATCTGCCTCTTCCCAGCCACGCCTACAACTAATAAAAATAAACAGTAAGTGGACATCATCCGTAGAAGGACAGAGAATACTGCAACTTTCAATGAAAAGATATAGGGCTGCTGGTTCTTATTACATTGCCAAAGTAACCCTACCAAAAAACAGATAATACACTACAGGTACAAATCCACAGGTACAAATAATAGCACTGTAGCAAATACAGTATGTTTATTAGATGAGGTATGTGGTGTATCACACTGAGCTAGTGAATGTTTGCATCTCAAAACCCATCAGGGTGCAACAAGATTGTAAAATTGTAGATAGAGACTCTAGGAAAGTGGCATGTGATCAGATTTATAATAGTGGGTCTTCAAATGATAAAATTCTTTGGTTATTAAATTAATAATTGTTAAACAAAGTCTTCTTTTTTATTTTAAAGAGAATAAAACAAAAGAGGACAGATCTAAGCAGATCAGAACAGAACAATGTAAGCAACACAGCACTTCACAATAAGACAATTGGATATTAACAGCAGCTATCATAATGTATCTTTCTTTGAAATAGTTGAGCTTAGCTTTACACACAATAATGTCAAATATAACAAAGTAGAATAAACAACTCAAGAGAATGGAAGTATTCCAAGACATTCTGAACCAAATAACCAAAGAAGCATAATGGCTGCTATATTATCTCATTTTCCAAAAAAATTTTGTTTTTACTATCATACATATTAAAATCCAATAAGACACAACATGATAGAACCAATGGTAATAGAAAAACAAAAGCATGGTAGGACTTCAGACAAGATGATATTAAATCAACACTAGCTACCATACTGTCTTGTCTTAAAAGTAACTATTCATATGATCACATATATTAAGATCAAACAAAACAGAATAAAACCATTGCAACCAATGAATGAAGACATAAGACGTCAAAGCAGTGTAATGGTGAACCATGATTTCCATAAAATCTTCTGTACTCTTACCATTTCTTATACTAGGGAGACTATACGGTACTTATATATGTGAGTTTGATTTATTTCACTTATGAGTATAGATTCAAGATGCATCCATTTATGTATAAATATCTCAATGTGATCATTCTTTATAGCTGAGTAGTACTCCATTGTATAAAAGTACCACATCTTTGTTATCCATTCCTTGGTTAATAGGCACTTAGGTTGTTTCCAAGATCTGGCTATTACAAATTGTGCCACTATAAACATGGGTGTGCATATATCACTGTGGTAAGATGTATTCAGGAATTCTGGGAATATGCCTAACAGTGGAATAGCTGGGTCAAATGGGACCTCCAACCCAAGATTTTTGAGGAATCTCCAGATTGACCTCCACAGTGGTTGTACCAGTCTACACTCCAACCAACAGTGCAGAAGAGTTCCTTTTTTCCCACAGCCTCTCCAGCATTTGTTATTGGTAGTTTTGTTGATCCTGGACATTCTTTCTGGAGTAAGATGGTATTTCAGTGTGGTTTTAATTTGCCTTTCTCTAATGACGAATGATGATGAACATTTTTTCATGTATTTATTTGCCATTCACATTTCTTCATCTGAGAACTGTGTGTTCATCTTTGATGCCCATTTTTGGATTGGGTCTTTGAATTTTGGGGGTCTGATTTTTTTCAATTCTTTATAAGTTCTAGACAGAAGTCCTTTGTCTGAGGGACAGTTCACTAAGATTTTTTTCCCAGTTTGTAGGTTTTCTTTTCACTCTGCTGGAGATTTCTTTGGACATGCAGAAACTCTTTAAAAAGATGTGATCCCAGTTATTGATTTCGGGAAGTATTTCCCTTGCATTTTGGTACTTGTTTATGAATTCTCTACCTACCCCTATGTCTTCAAGGTTTTTACCTACTTTGTCTTGCAACAGATTTAGTGCTTCTGTTTTAATATTTAGATCTTTGATCCATTTGGATTTTAGTTTAGTGCATGGTGATAGGCATGGGTCTAATTTTAGTTTTTGGCATATGGATAGCCAATTTTTCCAGCACCATTTATTAAAGAGACTGTCTTTCTTCCAGTGAACATGCTTGGCCCCTTTATCAAAGATAAGGTGGTTGAGTGTGTTTGTAGTTGTATCTTCTGATCTATTCCATTGATCTTCAGGTCTGTTTTTATTCCAATACCTTGTTGATTTTTTTACAGTAGCTTTGTAGTATAACTTCAAGTCAGGGATTGTGATGCCTCCTGCCTTGGCTTTGCTGCTTAGAATTGCCTTTGCTATTCTAGGTTTCTACTGGTTCCAGATGAATTTTAAGAGTGATTTCTCTAGATCTATGAGGTATGTTAGTGGTCTTTTCATTGGGATTGCATTGAATGTGTATGACAATTTTGGGAGAATGGCCATTTTTGCAGTATTTATTCTTCCTATCCATGAACAAGGGATGTCTTTCCACTTTCTGAGGTTCTCTTCAATTTCTTTTTTCAGGGTATTGTATTTTCCCTGTACAACTCTTTTACATCTTTCATTAGATTAATTCCTAAGTATTTCATTTTTTTGGATGCTAGTGTGAAGGGTGTGGCTTCTCGTATTTCCCTCTCAGTGATTTTGTTAGTGTATAAGAATGCTATTGATTTTTGAGTATTGACTTTGTATCCAGCTACTTTGATGAATTTATTTATTATATCTAGGAGACTTTCAATGGAGGTTTGGGGGTCTTCTATGTAGAGTATCATGTCATCTGCAAATAATGATAATTTGACTTCTTCTTTTCCTATCTTTACTCCTTTTATTTCCCTCTCTTGTCTAATTGCTCTGGCTATTATTTCCAGTACTACATTAAATAGGAGCGGTGATAATGAACATCCTTTTCTTGTGCCTGATTTTAAGGTTAAGGCTTTCAGTTTTTGGCCATTTAATATGACACTGGCTGTTGGTTTGTCATAGATGGTCTTTATTATATTGAGGTAAAGACCATCTATTCCAGTTCTCTGTAAGGTTCTTATCATGAATGGGTGTTAGATCTTATGAAAAAGCTTTTTCTGCATCTATAGAAATGATCATGTGATTCTTGCTTTTGACTCTATTGATTTACAAATATACATTTATTGATTTACGTATGTTGAACCATCCCTGCATGCCTGGGATGAATCCCACTTGTTCATAGTGTATAATCTTTTTGATGATTTGCTGCATCCTGTGTGCCAATATTTTATTGAGAATTTTTGCATCTATGTTCATTAGGGAGATTGGCCTGTAGTTCTCTTTTTTAGTTGGGTCTTTCTCAGGTTTTGGTACTAGAGTGATATTTGCTTCCAGGAATGACTTAGGGAGAGTTGCTTCCCTTTCAATTTCATTGAAGAGTTTGAGGAGTGTTGGCATTAAGTGTTCTTTGTGTTTCTTGTAGAATTCCGCAGTGAATCCATCTGGGCCCGGGCGCTTCTTTGTTGGTAGGGACTTGATTGCATTTTCAATTTCATTCTTAGAAATTGGGTTATTCAGCAGTTTTACATCTTCTTGATCCAGCTTTGGGCATTTGTATGTTTCTAGAAATCTGTCCATTTCTTCTCTGTTATCGAACCTATGAGAGTAGAGTTTTCAAAATAGTTGTTGATAATCTGCTGTATTTCCACAGGGTTGGTAGTGATTTCTCCTTTTTCATTCTGTATTGCATGAATTGGAGTCTTTTCCTTCCTTTTTTAAAATTAGGTTGGCTAGGAGCTTGTCAATTTTATTTATTCTTTAAAAGAACAAACTCTTTGATTCATTGATACTTTGAATTGTTTTCTTAGTCTCTATTGCATTAATTTCTGCTCTGATCCTTATAATTTCCTCCCTTCTTTTGGCTTTGGGTTTGGTTAGCTCTTCTTTTCTAGCTGTTTGAGGTGTAATATCAGGTTGCTTATTTGTGTTTGTTCTGTTTTCTTAATGTGGGAACTTAGTGCAATAAATTTTCCTCTGAGGATAGCTTTCATTGCATCCCACAGGTTCCGGTAAGTTGTACTTGTATTTTTGTTTGCTTGTAGATATTGTTTAATTTCTTCTTTAATTTCCTCTGTGACCCACTGATTGCTCAAGAGTATATTATTTAATTTCCATGTGTTTGTGTGATTTTTGAAGTTACTTTTATCATTAATTTCCAGTTTCATGGCGCTATGATCCGATAACATGCATGGGATAATTTCAATTCTGTTGCATTTACTTAAATATGTTCTGTGGGGTAGTACATGTTCTATTTTAGAGAATGTCCCATGTACTGGTGAGAAGAATGTATATCCTGATGTTGTTGGATGGAACACTCTGTATATGTCTATCAAATCCATTTGTTCACAGATGTGATGCAGTTCTGTTATTTCTTTGCTGATTTTCTGTCTAGTTGATCTATCCCTTTGTGTCAATGGTGAGTTAAAGTCCCCTGTTATAATTGTGTTATTGCCTATTTGATTTTTCATTTCTGTTAATACTTGCTTTGTGTAGTTGGGTGCTCTGGAATTTGGTGCATATATATTTAAGATTGTTATCTTTTCCTCTTGCAGTTTTCCCCTAACTAGTATGTAGTGACCTTCTTTATCTCTTTGGACCATTCTTGATTTGAAGTTCATATTTTCTGCAAACAGTATAGCTACCCCTGCTTTTTTTTTTTTTTTT